>AFFK01020412.1:0-13489 GCA_000239455.1 Strigamia maritima | reverse complement strand
TTTTTACTAACATGTGGAGAGAAGGACCAAAAGATTGTCTTTAGCCTAGAGAAAACTTCAATCTATTCCTGTCTGCTTCTTTCAGCATTATATAAAGATCTCCAAAAACAATCTACATTCTACTGTACCAGTTAATTGAGAAATAAAAGGGAGAAAATATTGTGCTTAAACCCTGGCAGTCAAAATGGAAGAAACTGCAAGAAGAGAAGAAGAGAGCTCTTGGACATTGGGTATAACTCCTGCAAAAAAGTTGATTATTTCATGTGTAATGGTTATCATATTTGTTTTCTTTTCTAATTTATAGTTATTGGAGTATGTCCTGGAATTATTATTGATTAAAGTGGGTCTAAAGTTTCAATTTTATGGAGTCCAAAGCCGAAGAACATTGAATGTAACGACAATAAGTTATTTAAAAATTTCAAAAAACGGGTTTAAGCAAGGATAAAAGTGAAGGAAGTAGAAGAAGAAGCTTCTACAGTACAAGTAAGTATAATAAAACATTTTCAACAATCTCCAAACTTTCCTTACAACGGTTCAACCCTGTTCTAGCGAATACGCTTATGCTGGAGACCCAGTAGGCGGGAATCACGTCGCTTTTCGATTTTTAATCCGCTTATTTCCGGTTAAAATCGTCTTTTGCCAAGCGATTTTGAAAGTACATGCTGCCAGTACTTTTTTGATTGCGATTTCAAATCGCAGCCAATCAGGAGCGATTTTTTAGGGTAATTTAAAATCGCAAAACGATGCGATTCGCGCCTAGTGTGTCTCCAGCATTATACAAGTAGCGAACTTTTGGCCTCGTGTTTTCGCAACGTTCGGTGATTCGCTACAACGGGTTGGACTGTATTCAATTTGAGCAAACAAAGAAAAGGAAATTAAAAAACAGATTTGCATTACGTAAATAAAAATAAAAATAGAAAAAAAGCAATTATATATTTAAAAATCAGTTAATATCAAAGTTAATTAATTTAACAATAAAAAAGGTTATATATATATATATATATATATATATAATGGTTTTTGTAGGAGACCAGAATACAGAAATGATAATATCAGGGCTAGTTTTATGCTTTCATGTACACACAAGCTAAAGCTGATTAAATGTTTAGACATAACTATTAAGTAATTGATTTATTTATTTTTTTTTTAATATTGTAGTGTGATAATTTGAAATACTTGATTAAGTCTTTTCAAGCTTAAAACCAGCCTTTGATGGAATTTGTTAAAGTACATATTGTTAGTAATTAGTTACCTAAATTAGCATATTTTTCCCCACTTCGTATTTGGAATGCTATTATAAGAAAAATTAAAGCATGAAAAGATATTTTTTTTTGGTTTTGTTTTTAGGCCCTAAATCTTCAATATTCACCCAAAATACCACTAGAGTCACTACTAGACAAAAAGAAACACCCTAATTCAAGGGTCAACAAGATTTTAACAAACCCCCTCACTTTCTGCCATCATTTCTCACATAATGTCCATTTGTTTCAAGAAAACTTGAGCCCAACTTTGCAAAAGTACTTAAAACTCCAGTCTATAAGCAGAACAACTAGTCTCGTGATCTTGCAAGTTGATGGTGCAACGACTGGCCGAAGGCGCCAAATCAATCTTGTTCTTAGTCAAGATGTCTTCGTTCGTTGCTACCCAATAACCCAAGGTATCAGTATCGTATGTGGGAATAATGGTCACTTCTAAATTTTTGTCTTCCCAACACTGCTTGGCTTCCAGAAGAGAATTGAGCACTTCTTTGCTCGGATTGATACCACTTAGAACGTAGTACCTTGCACGCACTCTCTTGAAAAACTCCACATTGCTATAGTGTGGATTGCCATGGTGTGGAATATATGCCAGATCCACATAGTAATGACTTATATTACTCTTAGTGGAAGAGGCAAGTTTACTTCCGGATAGCGATCTTCTTGGATCTTCGCTTGGTTTTGGTGATTCGGTTCTTCGAGGCCTCAAGTCTTTGTTGTTTCTAATAATTCTTCTAGGACTTGCTGGTGTGCTTCCAGTTTTCGAAGAAGGTGGACTTTGGTTTTTCGAATCTTTGCTCATTGGGGGTGGAGAAGGAAGTCCCATTGGCTCTCCCCAATCTTCAAAGGGAGTTTTCTTTTCATCTTTGACTATTCCGCTTTCACTGCTTGGCGTTGATAATTGGGGTACTACTTGCTTGAAGAATTAGCGGTTCGTGTCTTTTTATGTCGTCTAGTGTGGGTCGTTGCGAAAAGCCGAAAGGGGTTTTGCGCACCTCAGGTGAGTCCATTTCAAAACCTTGAGGAGAAGATACCTCCACTGCTTTGTTCTTCATATTGATGCATTTTTGGATCCGACGTCCAATCTCGGTTGTCGATGCTTTCGTCCGTTTGTGGTTTTTGAGGATCTTCTTCATCTTCATCATCAGCATCTTCTTCTGTTATCCACTCAGACCTGGGATGAGCTCTACCTTCTCTTTCGCTTTCTTCTCCTTCCCAGCTAACAGATTGCCCACCTCCGTGAGGTACCAAAGGAGGCTTTGCACCATTTCTACTGCCATTTTCTATTCGTGGACTTAGAGTCCTGATATCTTCAACATCTTCTTCCGACTTAAAGTGGGTTGTTGTAGTTGTAGTACTAGTTACTCTCTTTTCAACTGTTTCTTTGGCAGAATTGTCTGACTTCTCTGAATATGATTCCTCTTCGCTAGATGGCTCAACATTTTTTTCATATGCATATTCATATTGTTTACTACTTTCTATGATAACTTTGCTAGCTGGAATTGAACCTGTCATTGATGTCTCCATTATAACAGACGAGGCTAATGACTTGTTGTTATTTTCTTGGTTGTTGTCACTAAGTCTTGTTTCAGAGTCTTCGTCAGGACTTTCTTCTTCAAGCATTTTCTTCATCATTGGAGACTTTTTGACAAACATTGGACCAGTAGCTGAAGTTGTTGTTGTTTCACTACTTGTATAAAATGATGATGACATTTGTTTATCTTCATTGTCATCCTGGTACTGCTTTTGTGTTTGACCAGAAGAGAACAGATGTTGAGAACTTTGGTGGCCATTTGCCATCAAAGATGTGCTTTCAGGTGACAGATGGACTGCAGCCTGTTGCTCTTCAGTTGGCAACACATCAGGAGCAACAAAATGCTTTGTGTCTTTACATACGTCTAGTTCAGAAATACCTTTTGCAATATGTTCTAGTAAATCAGCTTTAGCTAAAGTTTCTTCAACTGCTGGACTTGACATTCTCTTTGGAGACACATCTTTTGGTGTTGAAGTAGTTACTCCAGATACTGCAGTACTTTTTTCTTCAGTGACTGTACTAGTGATATGTGATACAGATGTCTCTACAGCTTCTTTTTTTTATTTACTTCTTTATCATCAATTTCATCTTCTGACGACGACGACAGCGCTTTTAGATTAGCAGAAGTATTGCTTGATCGGCTGTTGGATCTGTCAGATTTGACGTCGACTTCTAATCGTTTTACTTCTTCAGTTCCTACTAAGTCTAGTCTGTCAACAGTGGTGTAGATATCTTCTTTAATACCTCCATGTTCTCCTTTAACTCCAAGACTATAATCATCTGCAAATGGTTTTCTCGACTCACCAACGTCAAAAGTTGATGATTGATCTTGCTCTAATTGTGTCATACTTGTCACTTTTGGAATGTCTGATGATCGTTCTTCAAATTCCATAGTCTTGTCATCAATTTCTTTCTGTGTATTAGAGAACACATCAGGTGCTGAACAAAATATAGATTCTTCTCCATAAAAAGACTGAGTCATAGGATCAATTGGAGCTGATAACTTTCTTTTAATAAAAGAATCATCCTCTTTGTCATCGTCTTCTGGAAGTCCAAACTTAACAGGGTGTAATACAAGGTCACTTGTTTCTAGCATCTTCATCTGCAGCTTGAGTTTGTAAATCACTCTTTTTCGCTTCACTTTCTTCGTTTTCATTATCTTTGATAAATTGGTTTACCATTGATGATAATTCTTCATATTTTTCATGTGTAACAAATTTTGTAGATTCTTCTTGAATTGGCTCTTTTGGACTAGGTACAGAATCAACTTTTCCATCATCTTTAAAATCTAATCCTTTTTCTCTATTGGGACAGTTTCTTCTGCATTCTCAAGTACTTCAACAACTTTTTGTGATGTAGCTATATCTTGGGTAATTATTTCTTCTATTGCTTCTTTATCTATAGCTGCTGCTCCAACTATTTTCTCAAGTTTATCAGTTGGAGATCTTGGTGATAATGGAGTAGTAGGAGAAGTGCCTCCTGACAAGGTCACTATTTCAGCGTGAGTGGCACTTAAGGTAGCAAAAATTGGCGCTTCTTGTTCTTTTTCTTCTTCATCATTTTCTTCTTCTAACGCTCCTAGAGGTTTGACATACATTTCGTGATCATCATCAATTTCTTCATCAGAACTATAAATGTCACCACTGGTTTTAAACATTGAAGGTGCCTCTTCTTCATCCGTTGGTAAATCAGCAACTTCGTCCGGTGTTTTGGGATATTCATGATGTATGAAGATTTTTTGTTGTGGTATTGTAGTTTCCTGTTTGTAATCACTAAAAGATTCTTTTGGTTTTGGTACTTCTTCAGGAATATCCAAAGTTGGTTTTTCAATGATAATCTTTTCTTCAATTTCTTGTTTGGCTGTTTCTTCAAGTAAATCTAACGTTTTATTTGGGATTTCAGCAGTAGGTAATGTGTCAGTAGTTGAATATGTTTCCAGTGGTTTTTTCTCTTCTTTTATATCCACTTGAATGTCATGAATATCAATATTTTTTTTATCCAATTCTTTTTCTTGCTGGATTGATTCATCCAAAATTTTCTCTTGTATTTTTGTAATATTACCTGCTGCTACTTCTAAGTCTTCTTTGACTTCTTTAAATAAAGATTCTTCTTTTTCAAGTGAAACTTGATATTCTGTTTTATTTTCTACATCTATTTCTTTAATTTTTTCTGGAATGATTTTTTCCATTGTATATTCTAGTGATGATGAACTTAGCTTTCTTTCTGCAGGATGTTTTTTTATTTCTTCGGAACTTCTTGATTTTCTGCTCATCAGCTGCTCCTGCATCTGGAATTGTTATTTTCTTTTCAACTTTTAGCAGGTTCATCTTGGATTTTTTCAACTGGTTGGTCAAGTGGTTTTTGTTTAGATGCAATAGTTTCTTCTAAATTACTTTCTGGTCTAAGTTTTTCAATTTGGTTTTTCTGTTGATTGTTCTAGTTGACTTTGTGGTGCAACTTTGATTGCTTCTTCTATTGTTTTTTCTAATTGACTTTGTGGTGCAACTTTGATTGCTTCTTCTATTGTTTTTTCTAATTGACTTTCTGGTACCACTTTCTGAATTTCTTCCAACTGACTTTCTGGTACCACTTTCTTAATTTCTTCCAACTGACTTTCTGGTACCACTTTCTTAATTTCTTCCAACTGACTTTCTGGTACCACTTTCTTAATTTCTTCCAACTGACTTTCTGGTATCACTTTCTTAATTTCTTCCAACTGACTTTCTGGTACCACTTTCTGAATTTCTTTCAACTGACTTTCTGGTACCACTTTCTGAATTTCTTCCAACTGACTTTCTGGTACCACTTTCCGAATTTCTTCCAACTGACTTTCTGGTACCACTTTCCGAATTTCTTCCAACTGATCTTCTGGTACCACTTTCTGAATTTCTTCCAACTGACTTTCTGGTACCACTTTCTTCAACTGACTTTCTGGAACAAATTTCTCAATTGTTTCTTCCAATTGACTTATTGAAAAAAAACTTTTCTATTGTTTCTTCAACATTTGGTTTTGTTTAATTTGACTTTCTGTAACAATCTTTTCTATAGTTTCTTCTGGTTCAAATTTTTGTAATAGACTTTCTGAAACAACTTTTTCTGTCATTTTTTCTATTTTTTTTCAATTTTGTCCTCCAATTGACGTGCTTGTATAATTTCTTCGTCTGTTTTTGAGTCTACTTTATCAATTACTTTAGATTCAACTTTTTCAGTTACTTTTGATAGAACTTCTGGAATAACTTTTTCAATTACATCTGGTGCATCGTCTTCAATTGTTGCTGGTACAACTTTTTCAATTTCCTCTGGTACAGCTCTTTCAATTTCTTCTAGTACAACTTTTTCAATTTTTTCTGGTACAACTTTTTCAATTTTCTCTGGTACAACTGGTACAACTTTTTCAATTTTCTCTGGTACAACTGGTACAACTTTTTTAATTTCTCTGGTACTACTGGTACAACTTTTTCAATTTTCTCTGGTACAACTGGTACAACTTTTTCTATTATTTCTGCTACATCTGTTTTAATTGTCTCTTCTATTTTTTTTGTTTCAGTTTTATCTTTGGAAGCTGAAGCCAGTAAATCTGATTTGACCACTACTTGTGACTTTTCTTCTGGTAGCATCTTTTCTTCCACTTTACTCTTTTCTCGCAAAACATTTTCTAATTCATTCTCTACTTTTATTGTATCTTTGTCAACATTATTATCTTGTTCAACTTCTTCTGATGGTACATATACACTTCCACCTAACATCATTTCTCTTGTTTTCATCAAAGCTTCACGAATATCAGCTCCAAAAGCCTCAACCGCAGTGCTGATTTTTGGAGGTGCTACTTCTTTATCTTCTACTTCTTCGCCTTTTACCACTTCAATTTTTTCCTCAATAATTTCCTCATTAGGTTTTACTTGACTTCCTTCTTTTGCCAATTCTTTTTGAGATTTCCACATTTCAACATCTTTTGGATCCAGGAATTGCTCCATTTCGGTGCCAACAAAAACAGACAAATCAATTGGAGCGATTTCTTCTGCTTCTTTCAATTTTTCATTCTTCAGTGTCTCAAAAGGTTCTGCTATTAAATCAGTCAAACTCAGCTTGCGCACCAACTCAGGTGTAACATCATCATCATCTGCTTCTTTCAATTTCTCGCTTTTTAGTGACTCAAACGGTTCTGCGACTAAATCAGTCAAACTCACTCTGCGGACTATATCCGGTGCAACATCTAATTGCTGCGAGTCGCTTGCAGTCATTGGTTGTTCTGATGATTCTGGAATAGTTTCGGAAATAGTTTCTGGTTTCACTTCTAATTGTTTGATCTTTTCTTCTTTCAACGACTGAAAAGGTTCACATACTAAATTGGTTAAACTGAGTTTACGGATCACTTCTTGGTCTAGTTCTAATTCCACTTGTTCTTTAGTTGGGAATTTCTCATTTTCAGCCGCTTCAATTTTCTCAGTCGGGGGCGTTGTATCTTCGGATTTGCTTTCTTCAATTTCCAACATTTGAATTTCATCTTTTTCTGCTCGAATTTCTTCTTCCAAACTCTGTTTCTCATCCAAAGATCTCTTCTCTTCTTGTTGTTCATCAACACTGACATCCTCCACTTTATCCGCGACAGGTGGAGGAACTTGTGGCAATTTCACGGGTCGAATGACCGCTTTGGAAGATGATGGAGGACTTGGACTTTTTTAGCTGCAGGTGCTTTTTTCGCTGGAGAAGACGGCAACGGTTTTTTGCTTACTCCAACAGATGTCGCTGCTTTAGTTGCAATATTTTTAGCCTCTATGACTTTCTTATTACTTGCATCTTTGATCATTTTCGCTTTTATTTCCACTTTATTACTTGCAAATGGTTTTGCTGCGGTTACACCATTGGTTTTAACCGCTTCCGGTTTCTTAAGAGGCGGTCTTCGAATATCGATTTTCTTGACGTCTTTCTTTTCGTCAAATCTCCTGATGTCTTTTTTCAGTTCTTTCTTCACTTCTTTCTTCTCTTCCAATTTTTCCGGTTTCTTCACCTCAATTTTTTCAATTTTCCTCATCTCTTTTTTCTCATCAATCTTGTCCCTTTTAATTTCTTTTTTCTCTTCCACCTTTTTCACTTCTCTTATCTCTTTAAACTCCTTCTTCTCCTCGATCCTTCCCACAAACTTCTTCTCCTCTTTTTTCACCATTGGCTTGCTAATAGTTGATTTGATTTCAATTTTCTTCGTCACTGGACTCGCTTCCCTCTTGGCAGTCTTCAGCGGCATCCTCTGCAGCTTTTTCTGCCCTACACTCGCCATGGAATTCTCCGAACACATGGAATGTTTAAGTACATCCAAGTGCTTCAATTTATCCAAACCGGCAAATATCTTGGATTGGGGACTACTGCCAGGGAACAGAATTCTCGTGATTGAATCAGCCGGATCTGCCGGTTGCCACACGAGAAGGGCGCAAATGGACATGAGGTTGGGCAATGGAATTGTCAGTTCTTTCTCTTGACTCTTCGCTTTACTTTTGTACTGACTTTGAGCGTTCCACTGATGAAGAAACTCCTTGACTTCACGACTGTCCTTCGTGGGATTCACAACGTACATGTCTAATCTTCCATGTCCGACTTTGTGGTACAAATTGACCGGTTCCAAATTTGGATCTCGGTAACATTTCTGCGGAACGACGTTCAATTGCTTCAAATTAGAAATCAAATTCTGATTTTCTTCTCCGATATTAATGAGTAAACTATCTTGATCCTTCTCCCGAAGCCCATCCGGCGACGTCTTCTTGCCGTCGCTGAGATTGCAGAAGACATGTCCGATCTGAGGGTAGACTTCACTCATGGCTTTGCGCTGCAGAAGCGAACTCACTCCGCTGATGTTGGAGTTGTTGAGACGGGTGACTAAAAGTGCATCGACTCGATCGAGGTGGCGCACAAAATCCCAGAAACATGCGCGACGACTGAAACCGCCATCGACCAACATGTTGAAACCGTTCACCCCAAACAGGGCCGAATCGCCCTGTCCTCCGGGGAAAACATAGAGAGTCGGTCGGCTGAAGCGAATATTCCCGACCACGTCGGACGGCTCGAGAATATCCCCTAAAGGCTGTGGCTTGAGGAACTTTGACAGGTGCGCCACAAAGTTGCTCGCACCTGGTTGCATGGAGCATTTATCCGCTGGATTGATGGACGCCTGGGCGAATTTCGTCGATGGTTCCTTGGCCAGATTCGCGCTTACCCAGTCGCCTTCGGGTGCGCAGTGCACGTGAATCGAGATGCTGTTGGCATATTGTTGGAATAGCCATTGCACGTCACCTTCTTGCAACGTGTCTATTAAGTCCATGTAGGAGAAGGTGCCGTCTTGAAGGACCCATGAGCCAGTTCCACCGAAGGCATAACCGGCATGGATGATGTGTTTGTGACGGGTATAACTTGTCAGTAGGTTTTTCATACATTGTCGTAGTGTGTTTACTTGCGCATTGATCAAGACTTCGGTAACTAGGTTTTCGGTCACGTGTTGGATTAGGTGTTCTCCTAGAAAAGATCGAAAGACACAATTCTTAGTTCATTCGTTTAACACCTATTTGTTTGTTGGGCTGTTTAAAGTCTGATTACAACCAAAGAGAATTGTAATTTAAATCAAATTCTTCATAACTAAACTCCATCTCTAACGCATTTCGACAAACTTCCATTGGCTAACGCCTTTTCCTGGTGGTTGGTTGTTTAATGCACTTAATAAAATAATTCGAAAAATGACCGTAAGCTTAAAAGTGCGTAAACGACCATAAAAACGACCATCTATAGTAGTTTTTATTCAAATTTTTATAAATTTGTATTAACGTGCGAGCAAACAGGCTCTAGCCAATAGGAGTTTGTTGCAATGTGTTAGCTGATTATAATCAGTGCCTTGTAATGCCCTCAAGTGTCAGATTTTGTAAATGTATTTATATTTGTTAATAATCTTGTTAGAACAGTTCCTCTTGCATATTTTCGCACCTGTCCTTGGTTCTTCTTTAGGTGTCTGATTGATCACCAATTGAAGTTCCGAATTGAGATCACATCCATTGTACGCTGTATCCCATGACAGAAATCCTGAAAATAGAAAATTAAAAAAAAAAAAAAAAAAAATACAATGTGAATATTTGGTGTTGAAATACATAAATTAATTACTAACTCAAACATAACATAACTAAACTAAACATCCTTTGTTAGGAAAACTGATCACCTGAATTCAGCTACCTAATTGACACAAAAATTGTGAAAAACAAAAATAAGGAAGTGAAAATGACTCAGTTTTCTCCATCTAATTGAGACTCTTTAAAGAGTAATGGCCTGAAACCCAACCTGGTATTTTTCAACACAGTTGGTCAGTGTTGGTTAAACACCTGCTACAATCCATTGCCCTTTACTGAAACACCTTTAAAATTACATATTACACTTTTAATTTTTAAATTTTATCTACTACCAGATTTATATCCAAATTTATTGGCAACAATAATCATAATGGGAGTATAATTCAATTGATTGGAGTTCCTTTAGAAGTGGGTGTGCTGAAGATATCATGAAATAATAAAAAAAAAAAAAAAGCAAAAACAAAAGGATTTTAAATCTTGAAATTTATGTCACCCTTTTAGCATTATTACCAATTCATCAGTGTTTTGTTACTGGAAAAAAAAGAGGTTGAGATTCGGTTGCAAATTTGTTTGCATTTGCAGACTGAAGAATAGGGGGGGTGGGGGGGGGGGTGTTGTGCAAGCAGGAAAAATCAATAATGGACGAGCCAAAGATGGATGCCAAAGGGATGGGGGGAAGAAACAGGTCAATAAAAGGGTCTATTCTGGAGTCAAGGACGTTCCAAGGTCCTTTAGTAAATATTGAACAATTAAATTGCCAATGAAAGAAGTTAAGTGTTTTTTGGTTGACTTTTTGGGACATCAGCATTGTTTATATTTGTATAACCTATGTTTGGACATTACAAGTAGCTTTTTCTCTTAGAAGAGTAATTAGATGCTGAAAGGTCGCTTTTTGCCAGTGCACCTGGTTCACTGCCTTTTTCAAACTCATTTCTTTCTGCAACACTACCCGGCAAAGAGGCATGAAATTTGAAGGGAAAAGAAAAGGGAAAGTCTGGTGGCATTGAATAAAAAAAATTATTACTTTTTTTGGAGTTGTAGTTATTTTTTTTTTTTTTTTTTTTTTTTGTTTTTAAAATTATAATTTTTGAGTGATACCTTTAATTCCAACTAATGCATTTTAATAGGACAAGTAATTGAAGTTAAACAGAATTAATTCAATTGCTTGAATAGACTTTTCATTACACTTATTCCGCTTAATGAGCATGAATCTTAATAATAGAGTTAGTTTAGCATAGTCATATAGCTTGAATGAACAGATGGATGAGTGGGCAGACAAAGTTTAATACTTTAATGTCCTAACCAGCAAACTAAGACTGTTATGCAATAATTACACAGAACTGCTTCAATCCATCAAAGACCATGCATACAATAAATGTTCTATTAAATGGTTAGATACTTGAAGGTTTCCTACGAAACTTTTCAATAGAAAAGTCAATACAAAAGTCCGTGTATACTATGGACATTTTTCCTTTTTTACAGTATGTTTAGTTCATGTTTTTGATTCCAGTTAGCAGTCTTCGTTTGATTGTTCAATGTGCTCCAGACGGTTGAGTCTGCTGATGAGATTTTCGATTACCGTATTTTGTCGATTAAGGGCTGCCCTCGAATTACGGCCGCATCCACCGGCTGTAGTTTGCAATAAACGTCGTTTTTAATACGTTTCTATAGCTAAACATGTTAAATACGTTTGCATAGCTAAATACAACTTTTAAAGTTGTTGTTTTTGTGTTAAAAACAATATAGACGCCAGGGAGGGCACGGCTGCCACGGCTGCCACGGCGCTTAATCGAAAAAATATACGAAAGCGGTACATCGAAAGCACATGTAAATGATGGGGATATTGACGTGTCTGTATAATAGTAGTGAAAAAAATTGAACAACTAATTTTTATTTTATTTAATTCAAAGTAATGACGCACATTATAGTACAAAAGCCTAAATTATTACTCAAAACAGCCACCAGAGGGTCGCTGCAGTCAATCTAGCGAAAAAATTGAGTGTTTTCGTTTCTATTTCTAAAATGATGGCACTATCACTGTCCAATGGGAAGTAATTTTGCCTTTATAACAACGAGATCCTGGAAGCTTTCTAGCAAATAAGTCCCAAATCTTGAGGGTTTTTCAAGGGGTTATATTAGAGTGCAACAAGATGGCACGAGAGAAATCGCTAGACACTAGTGTTTTCTTTTGTCTATTTATATTCTATTATAATTATATCATATAATTATATATGAAAAAAAAATTAGGTAATTCTTTTTGTTAACCACCTTGAACTTTACCTTAATCACGTTTAATCTATGTTTTAATCTATGCCAACTAGCACGAAAAACCTAAATATGGCATGCGAAAAATGTAGCGTGCAAATCACAAATCCTGACCTTTAAAAATATTTTATTATTATTTCCTACATTTATCTCAATGTTTGGGGAATTTAGTTTTTGACACCTCTTCAAGCATAAATCTATCTTTAATGCAAGTATATTCTGTCAATTTGTAGGTGCAAAGGGTCGACCCATAGGCCAGGTGGCGACTTATGCGAATCGATCGAATTGTTGGCGCCAGTTTCATCGATCCGCGTAGACATAGAAGGAGACGCCATTTTGGATGACCCACAAGTTGACTGGCGTAAATATTAAATATAAAATCCGAAAAGTCCAATTCAATGCTAACGATATTAGACAGTTTGCGATTTCTCGATTTCTCGATTTCTCGATTTCTCGATTTCTCGATTTCTCGTACGAGACTAAAAATTAACGATAATGTATAACGAAATTTTTCAAAAATCTCATCAAACCATTAAAACAAAGGGACAAGATTTTTAACAATATTATATCTCCTTTTTTTTGTCATTCTCGTAATGAAATAAATCTCGTACAAGAAATCGCAAAATCACGCGTTTTGCGAGTTATCGTTAATATTTGATGATTTCGACCTCTTATTCTAATAGTTTATGTAAATAATTTGTTTTTTTCCATTTAATGAGCGATATAAATTTAGATTTTTCTTTTTCCAATTAGTTTCCTATTTTTCCATCAGTTCATACAATCATACTCGATGATTTTTAAAGGATGACAAATTATGAGCGTAAATCATGTGACGCAATTTGGACAATCTAAAACCGCAATTGAAATCGATGGGGAGGACGATTACGGCTGAGCTAAATCCGTTTCTGTAATCAAAAGGAGTTTGAAAGAGTGAAATGCACAGCAAGGGTTTGCAGACTGCAGGTTGCTCACTTGAAAATTGCCTTATCATTGAGTCATCATTCAATTTTGTTAGTGGTATGTAAAATCTCTGCTATTTTTATTACGAAAACGTATATGAATAGAAAATCACGTCAAACTACACGTTTATTGCTTTTGTTTGTTTTGCATCTCATAAATAAACAAACCAAACATCGTTTCAAACTGAATACCCCATTTATTATGGGAAAAAAAAATAATTTAGGGTGAAATAATGATTAATTCGCCGAGAGGGGGCTAAATTGTCTGCAGATTAGGAAATACTTTTTCGGGTCTATTTATAAACACACTTAAGTCGGGGCACGAGACAAATCTCATTCGTTTCCTCGTGTTAACGAGAAAAAAAAAAAAAAAAA
>AFFK01020407.1:0-22726 GCA_000239455.1 Strigamia maritima | reverse complement strand
GTCTATCCAATTCATGCGAAATGATTTGGAAAACACAAAGACCAAGCATATGCGTATAAAGTATTGTACGGCTCGAGATTGGTTTATGAAGGGTTATTTTGTAATAGAGAAAATCCCGACGAGCCGTAATACTGCTGATATTTTTACGAAGTGGCTTCCTGGCGACAGAATCCGAGCTTTGTGTGAATTCATTTTTGTTGATTATCATGATTGTTGATTTTTGATTTATCAGTTTGAGTGTTTTTGCTTGTTAAGTCTCGATGTTTGTTTTGAGGGAGCGTTTGTTGGTTTTAAGTCAAAATCAACATCGATTATTATTTATTATTATTTATTCTCTGATTGTATTCTGTATACGTGACTGTTTGTTTATGATTATTATTTCTTTTCAGTCATTTGTATTGTTTATATTGTTGTTATTTGGAGTTTTATTGATTTAATTATTTATAGTTTCTCTGTATAACAAGTGCATAGCTTTGTCATATTTGTAGTTATTCTGTATTTTATATTTTGGCTTTGTACTTGTGTTTATGTGTAGCTACGACATAAGGTGTTGTGTCGTCTGCTTAGTGACAGCTGGTTCTGCCACTAGATGGAGCTGTGATACTGGCTGTCAATCACTTACTCTCTAAAGATGGCTCCTGGATTGATGACATGTATTTTCTGTTCAAGGTTTCATTGTTCTAATAAAGCACTAATTGCTGTTGTGTTTACTTTTAAACACTTGCCAAGCCTCTTAATAAGTTCATCAAGTCCTGGAACTCACTGAAGTTGTTTCATCTAATGCACACGGTCCAAAGTGAGAGCCATGCAGGTTGTAGACAAGTCAAGGTCAATTTGGAGTATCTTCTCAATCCTGGTTCTCTACACTGATTTCATTTATCTCATGAAATCAGGTAGATTCGAACTTTGAATCACAATAACCCATTTTATTTTCCAATTATCATCCCATGTATCAATTATGATAAAATAAAATAAAATTTACTTTATTAACTTAAATACACAAAATAAATTCATGTAAAATAAGTAAAAATAAAAAACACAACACTTCATTAAACTTATATACAAAAATCGAAATTGTTGTAAAAATAAGTAAACATAAAAGTTGCTCCAGTAGTGGCTTGAAGTGTGGCTCGTATACTCTAAGAATACGGGTTGAACTTGAAGATCACTGCTGTGGAAAAATCTGGAACTGGGGGATTAAAAAATAATGAAAATTTAACCAAAAAATTCATTTTTTAGACAAGATATTAACATAAATTTAAATTCATGTTAACCTCTTATCTGTTGCGACTTATTTCCTATTTCCATACGAAAATAGAATCTAAGTTATGTCCCAGCTTGCTGAGATCGAATTATTTAAATAAATCGGTCCCAACAAACTTTTCCAACCAGAAAAAAAAGTGAGAAACCATGAAAATTTTGCCACAATTTTCATGTTGCGATAAGATGACAACATAAATCGAAAATTCATGTTAAAATCTCATCTGAGATGATTTAATTTCTACTTTGATGTAAAATAGATCATAAATCAGCCTAGGTTGTTGCTGAGATCGAATTATGTCAAATAACTCAACTCCAACAACTTTTCAACCAAAAATAGATAAGAAAAGTAACAAAACTGAAAAAGTGATAACTCAATCAAAACTCACCTGATTCTCCATTCGGAAATGTAGAACCAAGGCAACTAAATCTCGATGGAACCTCCACGTGTGACGGGCGACTAGACCATCGATATATCGTCCGATATATCAATTCCAAGTCGCAACTTTAACACGATACTACCGCCAAAATGCATAGTACCGAGATAAAGTTGCTATGAGTTTGATCAAAATACATTAACACTTAATATCAGGTTTGACTTACTTTTATTGTAGACATGAATAAATATCTTACAACCAGTACACTTATTCCGTTGTTCTAATCTACCACGTGGTTTGGCGAGCACGTTGGAGAAATAGTCCTAAGCGATCCAAATATCGGCGTTGTCTTTACTTTGTCGTCACAAATATAAAATCAACTTTTAACAATAAATAGATCTACATTGTAGATCAATCTATTGTCGTCACCGAGACATTAAATCTCGGCCGAAGGAAAGAGGTGCAAATGGTTCCACCATTAGCACATGGTGTTTAAAGAACCTAAGTGGTTTCCAGGCCACTCGGTGACCTGGCTACCACATTCCGCATTCTGCACAATGCGTTATTTCACTGAAGGGCCCCGGGCCATGAAAGAGGGAGGAAACAACACAGACATTATTTACTCACCGAGGTCGGCCTGGTCCTGTGTTGTGTCGATGCAAAGCTACCTAGTATCACGGGAGAAACAGCAACTGTCGACCTTGGTCCGGCCATCTCGTCCACTGGTCACTCGATCTCAGCAGCCATTAGGAATACACCCAGTAAGCGGGTATAAAAGCAGTTACATGTCCGACACTTAGCCTCATATTTGCCTCAACAAAACAGAGGCGCCAGGGCTTGAATCATACAGTAAAACAAGCACAAGGCAAATAATCATAAACATGGTATCGGTATCAGTATAACAGTAAAAAGGCCTTTTATACCTGTCTAATCCCTTTATCAGTGATAAGGGGATTATGACAAGATAATCCGATAGGGGATGAGTCATGATGGAATGTTCATCATGACATCATTCTCTAGTATCGAGGATAATATAAAATTATCCATTATTGAAATATTTACATATTTCAATCAGGGACAAGTGATAAAATATAAGCATAATTAACTCTATGATTTACATAGAGTTTATATCTTATTACCACAAATATTATATTAATTGGGAATAACCATTAAGGTTGCGCTAGCGCCCTCTTTGGTCATTCCTTGACCATAGATAGATACTTTGCACCATAGTCTTTAAGTAGACTTACAGAGTCTACTCAATTACTATTAGTTTCTCATCTCTATCCCAACATCAAATAACTCACATTTATTCATGTGTATAGATCTTCTGTTGTAATTTTGGTACAGTCAGTGCACCATAGTTACAGTTTATAAAACTACGGGATTTGAGACCGTCACACACTTGAAAATTGCTGCGATTGCCAAAATGATTCTCAATGTTGCCAAACGGACCACTGGTGAATAAGATGATTCATAATCGCGTCCTTGCTTCGTACCCGGAGTACCAAACGAGCTTTATGCTTTGTTATCTGACCTTCTGCATTAATTTTCGTTTTATACATCCATCTGCTATTAAATACTCGCGTATCTGGATTTTCAATAGTGGACCTAGGCACTAACGTCCATGTTTTCCTGCTGCGTGTGCTGCAAGCTCAAGTTTCATTGCCTCTGTCCACTGCTGGGCATCTTCCGAATTCATAGCCTCTTTATATGATGATGGATCTAGTGGAAAATTATCCATGTTTTCTAATAATTCTTGCTGCTCGGTAGCATCTACAAATCGTGATTGTTCTTGACTAATCCTTGTTTTTTGATGTTTTCTCCAGTCAATCGACTGGTAGGGTTTGACTGGTCGTCTGGTTCTGCCCGGATATCTTGTTTCAGACTGTGAAGAAGCAAATACAGTCGGTAATTGTGTCATGTGGTCTTCCTTATGCTCTTCGGTTTCATTACTGCAAACTGGAACATAAACAATATCCTCAACTCCTTCTTGTGGGTTACTTAGATCTTTTATTAGTGATGCGCCGTATCGATTTTCATCAAATTTTGCATCTCTACTGGTAATCACAGCTGTAATGTTAGGGTCGTAGAACCTCCATGCCTTCTGTTTCATAGCATAACCTACAAATAATATTGGCTTGCTTTTAGGGTCCAATTTATCATGCTTAACGGATGGTTGCCAGACATATGCTACGCAACCAAAAACTTTTAGATGTGATACATTTGGTCTTTTTCCGTAAAATCTTTCATCAGGTGTAATCCAGGTTAATCGTCTCATAGGTGATCGATTGTGTACATAGACAACCATGGATACTGCTTCTGCCCAGAACTGTTTTCTTAATCCGGAGCTGATTAAGCTTGCTCGGGCTTTATCCAGTTGTGTTCTGTTGGCTCTTTCCGCGGTTCCATTCTGTTGCGGAGTATAAATTGTTGTGCATTCGTGCTTGATACCTTTATCTTTTAATAGCTTCTGGAACAATCCCGATAAAAATTCAGACCCATTGTCACTTCTGACACGTTGTATCCTTGAATTTAACTGGTTTTCAAAAAATATGACAAATTCCTTAAAGGAATCTGTTGTTTGATCCTTATATTGGAGGAAGCGGGCAAAAATCTTTCTTGAATAATCATCTACCATTGTCAATATGTATTTGGACTTGGCTAAAGACGGAACCGGCATTGGTCCGCACAGATCAATGTGTAGTAACTCCAGTGGTGCTGCTGTTTGTGCCACCCTTACTGTTGGAAAAGGTGATCTGGCTAACTTTCCTTTTGTACATGATGAACATATAAAGGTATTGGCCTTGCCTGCTATAACCAACCCATGCACTGTGCGCTGCTTTTCCATCCTCAGAAGTGATTGGAAGTTTAGGTGGGCAAATCTTTCATGTCATAACTGGATTGATCCATTTTGTAGTGGTTTCTCATGCAGCTTTAATTTCCGTGCACTAGGTGGTTCTACAGAATAAAGTTTATTAAGTTGTATAAGTGCATTTGCTTTAAACCTAAATAGTCCATCCTGTTTGACCGCTGTAAGTATTCTCCTCCCGTGTTGATCCACAACGACGCATCTGTCGTGTTCAAAATATATTTTAAAACCACTATCTAGCATTCTGCTTATTGAAACCAAATTTCCTTTTAGTTCGGGAACAAATAAAACATTCTGCATTCGCAATATCTTAGGCTGGTTTGCTATTCCAATGTTCAATACAACTGTTCCAGTCATTGTTGATTTCACTTGTCTACCGTCAGCTAATGTGACCATTTTATCTTTATAATCAGGCAATTCATTAAAAACTGCTTCACTACTTGTCATATGTGACGTGGCTCCAGAATCTAGGTACCATGTGAAATATTTTGTCTCATTTTCGCCTGGATTGCTGTCCGTGTTGTCCATTAATCCCATGTCATCATCCTCTTGGGTGGTACTGCATATTCACCCGAACTTGCTGTAAATGATTCTGGCTCGCTTACAAAATTAACTGCAGGTCGAAATCCACGTCTAGCTGTATTGGTCCTCCCCCTAAATATGTAACCTCGTCCTCGGCCGCTTGTACTTGATCTCGGCTCTTGAGCCATTGGGCATTCAGCCTGGCGATGTCCTTTTTGATTACATGTCCAGCAGCGGATACGGGGATATCTTGTAAATTTGCCGCGCATTGGTGACCTTCCACGGTAGTTGGATGACCCTGCTCTTGTTGAAATCCATCTTGCACCTTCAAATTGCCTGTCATTTGCGTCAGCTCGCCTTTGTTCCTCAGCCAGCAATAATCTCTTAATTGTTGCCATCGTTAAATCGGTTCCAAGGGCTTCACAATTCCTGCTTTCATCTCTA
This sequence comes from Strigamia maritima, assembly GCA_000239455.1. Taxonomy (NCBI): domain Eukaryota; kingdom Metazoa; phylum Arthropoda; class Chilopoda; order Geophilomorpha; family Linotaeniidae; genus Strigamia; species Strigamia maritima. Next base: position 17,251 of record AFFK01020407.1, on the reverse strand, counting down.
TAAATCGGAGTGAGTCCTCTCAAAATGTAAGCACACACCTGTGCATCTGGAACTGGGCTTGCTAGTTGTTTCAATTCTTGTACCAGTGCGTTGGCACGATTTAGATAAGCAAGAACTGATTCATTATTGTCCATATGAATAGCGGTCAGCTGCACCATTAACTGTACTGTCAATTGAGTGGCCTGACCTTGGTTTTCTGTCTTCAAAATATTCCATGCTTCTTTAGGCGTTTTGACATGCAATATGTTGTGCAATTGAGCATCATCAATGATCATGAAGATTATATTAAGGGCCTCCGATTGATCGTTTTCCCATTTTGCAACTCTTGCTGCCAAATCTTCAGCTTTTTCACCAACTGTTGCTGTTGGGGCATCAGTGTCTATTGTATAATAAACTTGCTTAACCTTTAGCAGTGTGGTAATTCTTACTGACCATCCTGACCAGTTCTTGCCGTTGAGCTTCATCACGTTGGTAACCATTAAATCAGATGTTGACATTTCAAAAACAATCCAATGTTCAACTTGGGATAGGCCTAATGTTTAGAACTGCACTTGAGCTTTCACTTTAAATTTTCTTGGACTAAGATTGTTAAATCTTTTTAGTTCATTATGTCGAATCTTATCTTTACTGCTTGGCCCATAACCTTTGTAGGCAGAGTTGATCACACACAATTTGTATCCAATAAATACTACATTTATTCTGCTCTATGAGATGACATGTTTTATTAATGTGACTGTACTTGTGCAGTTGCCAAGTAACATGTACATTGAATTTAACAATTTATATATTTAACAAAGTAACATCATTTCTTATAGTTAACACCAACCCCCTAAATCGGAAGATTTGATTAAAGAAATAATTTTAGATGCATTTAAAGAATTAAAAGTATCTGAAAATAGCTCCAGCCAAACGGGTGGAGTTAACGAAAATATCGATCTAATGGTCGAACATTTAAATAAATTATCATTAGAAACTGATGATTATAACGAAGCCAGGTTTCAAAAAAGGATTTGAAAAACTAAAAGATTGAACTCAAAAATTAGAAAGAAACCTTGGAGAATTGAACAAGAAAGAGTTAATTACATTCGACGACTAATTACGGCTGAAGATAGTCCTCGAATGCAAGTTACGATAGGTGGATTAACCTACAATGCTTTAATAGATTCTGGCGCTACTCAGTGCTTTATTGGTGAACACATGTTGACCAAAACTGGTTGTCTTCCCGATTATATTCAGGAAGCTCCACCAAATATGAAAGTTTGTGCGGTTGGTATCGAACACACACCAGTGGGACAGATAACTCTTTGTATCGAATGGCATAAACAGCTTACCCCCATGAATTCCTTTATATTACCAAAGAAAGTATGCTCTTTAATTATTGGACATAATTTTATGCGAAGGGTTCATTTGAATATGCATCCTGGTGACGGATATTTCTCATGTACTCGGATACCAGGATTAATAATCCCATATGTCCCCTATTCAGAAGGATTTAGATAAGCTTCTCTAAAAACAATATTCGCAGAGTTATTACAAGATCCTAACTGGGACGAAAAATTGTTAACTGGAAGCAACTGCACAGCTAAACAGCGCTTAGCGTTAAAAGAAGTTTTAACAAGTGTTAAAGGTGTATTTAGTGATAAACCCGGCTGTTTTGACGGATGCGTGCATCATATTAAATTTAAAGATGGTGCCAAAATTACTAAAAATCCCTATAGGATGTATAATCCTGCCAAAAATTAATCATGTTGAAACTAATTAAAGAATTAGAAGAACTTGGATTAATAGAAAAAGCTACGGGTCCCTATATAAGTCACCCAGTAATAGTAGCCAAACCAGACGGTACCTATCGTCTCTGTATAGATTACAGGTGGTTGAATGCCATAACAGAAGTTGATGCCATTCAAATGCCAAAAATCGATCAATTGATCCACAATTGTGAAAAAGCAAAATTTTTTACTTCATTAGATTTGGTTAAAGGATATTACCAAATTAAAATGGCAGAGGAGGATAAGCAGAAAACTGCTTTTTATACTCCAAAGGGTAAATACCAAATTACTCGAATGCCATTTGGGTTGTGCAATGCACCCAACACATTCCAAACAATGATGGAAGGAATAATCGAACCCGATTGCACATCTTTTGCGTCAGTTTATTTAGACGACGCAATAATTTACTCTAGTACATGGGAAGAACATATGGAACATGTTCGAATTGTATTGGAAAAATTAAGACAAGCTAACTTATCAGTTAGCTTAAAGAAGTCGAAGTTTGGAAGAACTTCGCTCAAATTTTTAAGACATCTTATTACACCGGAAGGTTTAAGAGGAGATCTTGATAAAATTTCGGCGATTAAAAAATTTCCAACTCCTACCAATGCGAAAGCTATCCAGCGTTTTCATGATGCGATAAACTTTTTTCGAAAGTTTATTCCAAACTTCGGAACCATCGCCTTACCTTTAACTAAGATAATGAGTGGGAAAGTACCCTTCGAATGGGGAGACCCCCAACAATCTGCATTCGACGAATTGAAATCAAAATTGTGTGCAGAAAATGTGTTAATGATGCCTGACTACAAAAAACCTTTTGTAGTATTAACAGATGCATCACACTAAGGTTTAGGTGCAGTTTTATGTCAAGACGTTGACTTCTGGGACGAGAAGAGACAGAAAAATGTACCTACAACAAAACCCATTGCATTTGCAAGCAGAGTTCTACGAGGAGCGGAACTAGAGTGTCTCGCAGTAGTTTGGGCAATAGATCGATTCCGACCTTACCTAGAATACGGTACATTCATATTGGAATCAGATGCACAAGCATTAAAATGGCTAATGAGCGCCCCCGAACCATCAGGTCGATTTGGGCGATGGGCCATTAAAATCTGTTAATATATTTCGTTTTTATTTGAATTTGTCCTATTTATTGATTATATTATTATGTTGTATATGTTACCAGTAAGTCACTGTATGATTTTATGTTTAGAGTTATTTTAGGTATTGGCCATTCTAAGCCTCCGTAGATTTGGCACCAGTTGTCATGGTTTTTAAAAAAAACTTAGCACTCGCGTATTTGCGTTTGTTCTGCACACACCTGGTTCTTTATTTCTGTGTGTCAACACTGGATTCCACTCAACTTTACTATATTTCAACATGGTTATTGGTTTCAGCAGGTTTGCTACTGCGTTCCAATGATTTAAGAGGATTTTCAGTGTTTTTGAGCGTTTTTGCGCTCATTTCGTATGCGGAGCCAGACAGGTGTTTTTCGAGGCCTAATGCTGATTTTCGAGGCCTAAACGTGAGCTGTAATAGTTTGTCTCCGCTATTAGCGAGACAAACAAAAGTGTTTATACTGTTATATTGTTTTTGGGCATTTTACTGTCGCTTATTTATTTTTCAAAGTTCGAGCACCATTTTCGACATTTTTCATCGTGTTTGGACCAAACCAGACGGAGTTTTGGATCCAACCGGACACTCAACGTATTGTGCAGTTATGTGGCTTATTTTGAAGTGGATTTTCGCCTATTTGGATCGAATTTCGGCGATTTGGAGCGGACGTTTAGTGATTTTTTGTTTTTTGGACGTTTGCCGTGCTGTGCGATCTTTTTGGCTGCTTCTGGAGCAGATTTTCGTCATTTTGAAGCGGATTTTCATCGTTTTGGATCGATTTTCGGCTATTTTTGGACATTTTTCGACTTTGGAGCCATTTTCGTCGTGTGACCGTCGTGACCTTCTCAGAAGACTAAGAGGACATCAATTCACGGACAATTGTGAAAGGGTTTCACCAGTGAAGCCAACATCTCGAAGCCGTCACTCCTTTGGTGGAGATCTTTTGCTTTTTATTGTTGTCATTATTTGTCCTTTTTCCAATTTTTCACCTTCGAGGCTACCTAACCTTAAGGGACTTTTCTTTTCATCCCGAGGATCTGGTACATGGTGCCTCCCTATCTACCATTTTGGTTGGAAAATTGTCGTGATTATTTTATTTATTTTGAGCGATCTTTCAGTTTTGAAAAGGATCGGACTTGATCCTCAAAGGTTTTTGAGATTTATTGAGTCATTAATTGGATTTTTGACTGGTTTTTGCGGATTCAAGTTGAATCTTGCAATATTTAGCGAGTTTAAGTGGATTAGGACAGTTATTTATTTAGTATTATTAAATTTATCAATTCATTTTCGAATTTTTAGAGAAAATTCTGCATTTTTCGAATTTTTAGTGCAATATTGGATTTTTGGAAATTTAGAGCTTAGATTCCAACTTAGAATTGATTTTCGAATTTTTGGCATATATTTTGGATAGGTTAACACGTTTTGTTAACACATTTCCGAGAATTTTTGAGTTTTTTTTCTTTTTTTTTTAAAAGAAATTATTCGAATTTAGGATTTTATTTTTGGGATTTTCAAGCATTTTCTAGCATTAACTGGTTTAGTTAATGTGTTTAGCTAGTCTCGTAATTTTAGGTTCAATATTACGGGAAATTTTTGTGGATTTAAGGATTTTAATCCATATAATTAATTTATTTAATTTTTGGGATCACGTTTCCGTTCAATATGACTGAACGTGATAGTGTTCTGAGCTTTAAGAAGCTTGATGAACATAATTTTGTTAGTTGGAAGCGGGACATGTTGGCCTGCTTAGCAAGTAAAGGGTTAAGTAAATTTATTGATCCGAAACATGCGGTTGTTGCCGGGGCAACTGCAGATGTTATTGCGCAATTCGATACTGACCAATCAAAGGCTGGTGGAATTATTTTTCTTGGCATAGAGGATAAACTGAAATGCTTGTTGGATGGTTTGGTGGGGCCAGTCGAAAGATAGGATAAATTGGGCAAAACTTTTGAGCCCAAGTCAAAGGCTCGTATTTCGAGGTTACTGGATAAATTTCATCTTGCACAAATGAGAGAAAATGAAAGCATCATTTTATTTCTAAACAGAATTACCCAGTTAGCTAGAGATTTAGAGTTAGCGAGCAAGAAAATCCCTGATGACGACATTGCATATCGAATGACTTGTACCCTTCCACCCCAGTATCACAATGCAGTTAGTGTGATGCATCGTTGGCCCGATACAGATTTTATTCCCAGTAAAGTTGAGGCGATGTTGATCGAGGAATTTGAAAATTTGAAAGCAAGAGATATGCAATCAAATAATAATGGGAATAAAACAGGGAATAGTGGGGATAATGCTTTATCTACAGATAAAAGGAGGTCCAACAAAAATAAGTCCAATACGAGAATTATTTGTTATAATTGCGGGATCAAAGGGCATTATTCAAAGAATTGTCGAAAGAAATCGAAGAAGGAAGTCACTTGTTCGATTTGCAAGACTTTAGGCCATTATTCAGCGTCCTGTAAGAAAGGGAAGCCTAACGTTGCAAGTGGGGGTAGCTCTGTGTCTTTCTCGATGGCACTAGATGAAGACGCCCTAATTATCGATACAATGAGTGTGTCATCGCCAGATAACGAATGGATCTGGGACACGGGTTCGGACACACACTTATGTCATGACAAATCTTTATTTTCACAACTATCCATGGGGAAACCGTATCAAATGAATGCGTATTCGGGGACCTTTAATGTCGAAGGAGTAGGTACCGTCAAATTTACTCATTTGATTAACAATGAGACCCGGAAAATAGTTTTGAATAATGTGGGGTTTGCACGACTGGCAAAAGAAATTTGATTAGTGGTTCACGTGCTATGGAAGCTGGCTGCGCGTGGTCGGGCAAACAAGATGAAATATTGGTTCGTAACAAAGTCAATAAACCAATATTAAAATTTACTAGAAGTAAAGGTTTGTTTAAGTTGTCTGCAACTGGATACAGTTCTGATTCCAATGAAGTTAAGTCAACTTCAATTAATGGGAAAGTTAATGTTATCGAAAATAAATCAATTGGGGATTTGGAGTTATGACATCGAAGAATGATGCATACTAATATTGATTCGATGGTTAATATGTCAAAAGGGGATATTGCCAAGTTGGTTAAAAAGGAAATGAACTGTATCACGTGCATTAAAGCTAAACAAACAAAACATTATGGAAAGGCTAAAACTAAAATTACATCATCGGGGGTTTTAGATTTAGTACACACTGACGTATGGGGACCCACCAAATATGAAAGTAAAGGTGGTGCAAAATATTACGTGACCTTCGTGGATGATTATAGTAGATGGGTAAAAACATGTTATGAAATCAAAATCTCAAGTTATCGATTGCTTTAAGGATTATATTAGTTACATGAAAAGACTAACAAAAGCTAACATTAAGCGTTTGCGGTCCGATAATGGGACAGAATATTGTAACGATAAATTAAAGCAAATTTGCAAAGCCCAGAATATCAAACACGAAGTCACGAATATATATTCACCACATATGAATGGTGTGGCCGAGCGCTTTAATCGGTCAGCCATTGAGGCTTTGAGGGCCACTATTGTGGATGATAATATGGATCGTATGTGGTGGGCAGAAGTACTTATGGCCTACACACATTTTAAGAATCGTTTGAGTCAAAAGTTATTAGAAGGCCAAACACCTTATGAGCGGGTATTCAATCGTAATCCCAATATACACTATTTTTGAGTGGTAGGTTCTAAATGTTATCGTTTACTACCCAAAACCCAACGTGATAGCAAATTAGGTCCTACATCAAAGGAATGCATTTTGATTGGTATTCATGGAACACAAAAGGCTACAGGGTATATGATCCTGAAGAAGATAAGGTGTATAATACTCAGGATGTGAGATTCATTGAGTCTTTGTTTGCTGATGCAACGAAGAATTCTATCAGTTTTGGACCGGATGATAATGGGAACCGAGGGAAATCTGTTAATCCAAATCCTAATCCCAAAGTAACTTTACCTATCCCAACTTCTTCAATTCCAAAGGTAGTTGTTAAAGATGAGGGGCAGTCAGGGTCTATGGGTAATTGGGATAGAGTGGTTAAACAGCGTTCAGCTACGGGACAGCATCCTAATCGTTATGATGCGACCTTATCATACCAAGGCCAAAAATTTCGTTCAGCTAAATTAGTTATGAAATATTGTGAGGACAATAAGATTGATTACTCGAGGGAAAGTGTTAAGGATTCCTTCAAGTATAATAATCCTTATATGGGTCCATGGGATATACGAAATGTTGGCGACGGGGGGGGCGACGGATTCTCCTGATGCCGACTCACCTGATGAATCATACGTGTCGTCAACATCTGTATCTAATTTAGTTGATTTAGCTGTATATTTTGAGGGTTTGGAATGTTCCAATGTGGATTTGGCAAACCCACTTACGTATTCTGAGGCCATGACTTCTCCTGATAAGTCTGATTGGGAAACAGATATGGGTGACGAAATTGAGACTCTCAGAGAGAAATGTTTTTAAAGAAGTTAATAAGACACCTCAAATGAAGATACTAGATCATAAATGGGTTTTTGTTCGTAAGAAGAATGCCGAGGGCAAAGTCATAAGTCATCTCGCACAACTGGTTGCGAGGAGATTCTTACAGAATTATGGGACAGAGTTTACAGAGGTGTACAATCCGGTTGTAAACTTCATTATTGTTAGGCTATTGTTTATCATTCTGGTACTATTTCTTAAATGGGTAGATACACACTTAGACGTAAAATGTGCTTTTCTGTATGGTGATCTGCCCGAAGACATTTATATGTCTATCCCTGATATTTTGGGTGTTGGGAAAACTAAAGTTTGGAAGTTGACAAAGTCACTAGATGGTCTCAAGCAGGCGGGTAGACAATGGTACTTGAAATTGAATGATGACATAATCAATTTGGGTTTTGTTAAATTCACATCGACTCAGTGTGTTTATAGATTTAGCTGGTATGCTATTTTATGTCGACAATATTATTGTTTTTGCTAAAAATGACAAGACCAAGTCACACGTAATTGGGTTGTTAAATAAAGCATTCAAATGCGTTGATCTGGGAAGAACAAAACGATTCTTAGGCATAGACATCATTCGGGAAAAGGATGGTATCAAATTCAGTCAAACAACTTATATTGAGGAAGTTTCTAGGAGGTTAAATAATGTTGTCTTTAAGAAGGCTTTGGAGCCATTTAAAGTTGGTTTTGATCTGAATGAATTAAATTATGACGGTGATGTTTTGGATGCAAGCAAGTATCCTTATCGAACGATGATCGGCATATTACTGTTCATATCTAGGTATACAAGACCTGACATTTGCATAGCGATTAGTATTTTGGCACGCCACAACGGAAAGCCAAAGCTTGTACATTGGAATTGCATAATGCATTTATGAAATTACGTTGTTAGTACGAAGGACAAGTGTTTGCATTTAAGCAATGAGTTCAATTTGGGAATTAATTGCTATGTGGATGCCAGTTGGGCAACGACTATGCCAGATAGAAAGTCAGTAACAGGTTATTTAATAACAATTGGAAATAACTTGGTTCTTTGGTGAACGACAAAGCAGAGTCTGGTGACGATGAGCGCTATGGAAGCAGAGTTAATAGCGCTGTCTGAATTAGTCAAGGAGATAATCTGGTTTAGGCGTTGTTTGGATGAGATAGGTAATGTTCGGAACTTAGATTTTGGAAAGATAATGGTAAATTGTGATAACCAAGCCGGTATGCATTTTATACGTAACGATGTTGAGAACTCCAAAACTAAGTATATCGATGTCAAATTACAATTTGTTAGAGAGCATTACAAAAGTGATTTATTTAGTTTAAAATATATCTGTACTAAAAGGAACTTAGCTGATATATTAACCAAACGTGTAAATAGAGAGAAAATAACAGAACTATGTAAATACTTAGATATGTTTAATTAATTGTTTGTTTTATTAGAGGAATAAATTCAAACGGGGGAATTTGTTAATATATTTCGTTTTTATTTGAATTTGTCCTATTTATTGATTATATTATTATGTTGTATATGTTACCAGTAAGTCACTGTATGATTTTATGTTTAGAGTTATGTTATGTATTGACCATTCTAAGCCTTCCTAGATTTGGCACCAGTTGTCATGGTTTTTAAATAAAACTTAGCACTCGCATATTTGCGTTTGTTCTGCACACACCTGGCTCTTTATTTCTGCATGTCAAGACTGGATTCTACTCAACTTTACTATCTTTCAACAAAATCCAATGTAGAGCTTTTAAAATAATCTATCGAAAAGGTAGATTAAATCAAGTAGCAGACGCCTTATCCAGGGCCCCGTTGTCAGCAGAGGATATCCCTGCCGAAGACCACGTAGAAGAAAAAGAAGTAACCCAGTATTGGCCCAATTGGGATGGAAATAAATCTTCACTTTTACCAATAGATAAAATAGGTGAAGAAACATACATCTATGTAAATTCGAAGTAAAACTTTGTGACGCAGAAATTTGTGTTAAGTTTACTAGTAATTCGGAGACTTCTTCTAAAAATTCAGAGGAATTTTTAGAAGAGGGGGAGGAAGAGATAGAGCAGGATCAGACACTCTATAGTGCATTAACTGACCTATTGAATGAAATTCCCCTAACAAGAGAAGAATTAATAGAAGCACAATTAAAAGATGAATTCTGTCTCGAAATTCAAAATTATTTATTATCAAAAGATAATGAAAAGAAAAAATCAAATAAACCACCCAATTGGATGGAGAAAATTGGTGGTTATATGTTAGATTCAAAGGAATCAACAAACAAAGATGCTTTATTGGTATACTTTAATCCAACTTTTGACGAAGAATTAAACGATTCAGGAAATGGATTCAAAGCGGTAGTACCTCGATCTCTAATTAGGAGAGTAATGTTTGCCTGTCATGGTCACCCACTAAGTGGACACGCTGGAATCAGCAAGACCATTCATACGACAAAACAAATTTATTATTGGTCCAAAATGAGCCGACATATTAGAGTTGATGTAAGAAGTTGCCAACACTGTCAACAATATAAACCTAACCAAGGTAAAAAACGTGCTGCACCATATGTCCCACACAACATGACCTACCCATGGGAAACCATTTGTGTAGATCTATGTGGTCCGAAACCAATTGCAAAAGGCAATTTAAAATGGATATTAGTCATAATTGACCAATGCACCAAATGTGTAGAATTATTTCCTCTCGCTGTAGCAAGTGCTAAGAAAATAGTAGAGAAAATAAATGAAGTAAGTTGTAGATTTGGTCATCCAACTAAAATCATCAGTGATAATGGATCACAATTCGTTAGCACTGTGTACAAAGAATTTTGTGCAAAGAGGAAAATTACGATGGCTCATACGAGCACGTATACTCCCCACTCTAATCCTACGGAAAGGGTAAACAGAGATATTAAAACAATGTTAGCAATCTAAACGGATGTACACTCACATTGGCCAAAATATCTAAATGAATTTGCATTTGCATCTCGAACTCAAGTATCGGAAGCTTTAGGACATACACCCATGTTGCTTAACACGGGAAGAGAAGCTCCACTACCATTCGATCCCCGAATATTTTATCACGGGATATCCTTTGATAAAAATAGACCTGAAGATTATGTCAAGGATTTACTTGGCGTATTAAGTCGTGCTCACCAAAACATGTATCATAAGATACAGAAAAATTACGAGAGACACGAGAAAGTACATAATGATAAATATCATATATATGAATACGAATTAGGTGATTTAGTTTGGAAGAAAACTCATATATTATCGGATAAAGATAATAATATCACTAAGGGTTTAGCGGTAAAACGTGATGGCCCTTGGGAAATCACCAAAATTCATGGAGGAGGTGCATATGAACTCACAAAAATTGGGAATAGAAAAATTGAGAAATCAATTAACACGCAGGATTTATTGCCATACATTCCCTCTTATCCTATCGAAGAATGGGAAGAAAATCAATTACTAGGTACTAATGAGGAACATTCCAACCCAGATTGGATGGCCCAAATAGAAAAGAATAATATCCAAGAGGATATTATCTCTCCCACCCCCGTTCAACCTGCAGCACAGGTTGTGACGGTCTAAAATATGGAACCAACATGGTTGCCATGGTGCCATCTTAAACAAGATGGCGGACAATTCAACTCAAGAGCTAGGGGGGCTGCTTACCACCCACTGGGCCATTACTTCGTACTCAAGCAACAAATACCTTAAACATGACTGTAACTACAAGTGAAATAAAGGGAAACTTATATTCTCAAAACATAACAACTTTATTCATGCGCGAATAAAGCGGGAAATACAACTATACAAATGATAAGCGCGCTATAACAATATAAGGGCTGTTCAGTCCTTAACCCTAACAATTATACAAAGAACTAATGGCCAGCAAGGCCATGACAGAGGGTGAGTGACACGTGCCTAAGGCTAACTGGTCACTCACAGCAAATAAATAACATATACTCAAGTTTACGCGCCTTTCCTAAATGGGGGTCCTTGGTTGCACTGGTCCTTTAAGTGTCGCTACTTAAATTGCCGTCACTAAACTGTACAATAATAATATTAATAAAGAACCATTGCCCCAGGCAATGGGTGAAGAAGTGGTCCTCTCAGCTCATCGGCAGTAAGGGACCAAGTGTGAATAAATAGGGAAAATAGCAGTATAAGACAGAAAACAGAGTTTGTGCACAGCACTAAACCAAGATAGTTAACAGTTGGTCCTAGAGCGGCCAGAAGCTGGAAAGTGAGCTAGGCAGGCACTCAATGGAGGAACCCACCATTGGACACTAACAGGAAAAATACAATAGAGTCCCCACACGGGACATGGGTGGCGGGAAGTCAGCAAACTTCCGCCGACATGGTCGAGCCATGCCCAATATCGCCATAAGTACGGATATGGCACTCGGGTGTCTGTCCAAGGGGCTCAAGTCAAGTAAAAACATAGTTCAAATATATCAAAATCAAGTCAAGAGCGGTGCTGCAAGGATTTGCAGCACCTTAAATACCTGTAAAAACAATACAGTGGTTGTTCAACCACTTAGAGTGCATCACTTAGTATGCACACCAATAAGGGGGTAGAGGGCGGGTCGGATGACCCACAGGTGGCGGGTGACGCCTCGGGGTCGTCACCTGCACGAAATTAGAGCAGACGCTCGATCGGACGATCAGCGCCATCTAGTGACAATCTTTGTACTAGGTGCAGTTGGAGAGTTAGCCTCGAACGAGGTCTTTCAATGTATACGGTCCATGTGGATCGTCACATGTCCCCCTTAGGTCTGTTAGCGCTTGGTAGGAGGCTAACGGACCTTTTCTCGATCGTAATCGGTTTTTATCTTTTTTAGAAGGAGTCTTAGATGAGCGGCGCGTTACGTAAGCAGTTCTGCTTTTAAGTCGTAAGAGTGCGGAAGTTCTATAAAATAAAATTTTATTTATCTGCGAGCGACTCGCTCTTATATTTTATTTGAAAAAATACGCCACACAATAGAAAAATAAATTTTGTTTACATGGTTAAAAAAAAATGAAATAGGAATACAAAAAAAGGAATATAACAAAACGAATACAAAACAGTTACATTAAAATATTTTTTCGCTACTGCGATTAATTGTTGGCCAACAATTACCGCAATAGCTACAACAAGGGGAAGAATTGTACGCGAGTCGGCACTGTGACTCACGCTCGAATTATTCAAAACATTAAACAATAATACCCAAATGTCAAAAAAGAACATTACACAGCAAAAGCAAAAAAAACAAAAAGTATAAATTTAAAAGATTTTTGGTTAATTTAACGTATTAATTTGACCACTGCTGACGTGTCACCGAGTGATAAGTGACACGCGCAAACAAAAGGAATAATAAAAAATGAAAAAAGAAAAGGTTGCACAGCCCCGGGTCTTCGGAAATTAAGCTAGACTAGGCGGCGGTGGCGGACATCGGAAGATTGGGGTCGACCTCTCCCGGGACGGCGGGCTCGTCGATCACAAGAGGATTCTCCTCGTTGGCGGCCTCTTCTTCCGGCGCTGGCTCGGCGGCGGACTCCTCGACGACTTCTGCTGGTTGCGGTTCCGCGATATCTTCGTCTTGCGCTGCGGCCTCGTCAAGGACGACTTCCTGGTTGGCGAGTCGCTCGACCCCTTGCTCTTCCATCGCCGTGGTCTACTGGTGGTGGAACTCGTCGTGGATCGAAGGGATTTCGATCATCCAAGCGTTTTCGATACGAGCGGCCCTGGCACGGGCAATGGCGGCGTCCCAGGTTTCGACTCGAACGAGGAATGGATCAGCTCGTCCTTGGAGAATGGACCGGAGCGCGAACTTAATTTGCAGAAGTACGTCTTTGTAGCCGAGGAAATCCCTGTTGCGCTGGGCGATGGTATCCGATGCGGCGACTAAATACTGTTGGGGGCATGGGTTCAAGTTGAGCACCATGCCTGGAATTTATTGTTTATAATTGTTGTTTACATTATTTGTTTATGTCTGGTATTGTGTATTTAAGTTTTAAGTTAGTTTATCTTATGTATTTGTTTCTTAAGTACCGGGTACTTAAGATTCATTAGTTTAAGTTTTATTATTTCTATTATTATGTATAAGTGTATGCATTGTTGAGTTAACACAATGCATTGGTTGTTTATCTTTTATTTGTTTACCTTGTGCTTATACATGTTGCCCTGTTTACTTTATGTTGAGTCGTCTGCTATTGAGGTTATCAATGTTCTCAATAGGTGGCGCTGCATGACTGACCTGTCAATCACTCATGATAGGCATGAAAAACATGGATGACCACAGGCTAGTGTGCTCCATGATGTTTGTACCTTTTTATTATGATTTCAACTATTAAATCAATTACCTTTGGACTTTTATCAAAGCTTGGATGTTATTTGTTCTTCTCACAACACTTTTAACTCACTGGAAGATAGTTTGGACTACTCTTTTAAAGATCCAGAGTGTGAGCATCATTAAGTGTGTTTACCTTTTGCACTCATGCTCTACAAATACCGGGTCAACTGATTGGTGACCACGCTTCTTCTCCGATGTCCATCGACATCGTCGGGCTGACGTTGCGCTAATGCCGGAGACAGGTCGAACGACCCAAATTCTTCGAAAGGAGGGGCGGCACTGGTCGAGGCACCTCGAGCCGGCACAAAGAAGTGTAGGATGTGCGGAATGCGGGAACTGCTCGGCCGCAAGGCCTGCAACACTGGTCGATTTACCGGAGCGGGTCCTAACGCTAGGTGGGAGACGCCCCGACCGACGCCGCGAGTCGGGAAGGAGATGCCGAACTCGCTGACAACGGCGCTGGAAGGAAGTGGCATTGACGTGGTGCGACTTCCGGTTGGAGCTCTGCCGCGAGCGCGACGGCGGGCTGGAGTTCTTCGGCCGGTACGACGGCGGAACCTTCGGCTGGCACGACTGCAGTGGGTGGGGCCACGCTTGCTGCTGGTGCTGGTGCTGGTGGTGTCACGGGTCGAATACGGCGTTGTAAAGCTGCTGCGGTCGGCTGAAGCTGGTCGCGGACTGCCTCGTCCCGACCAGGCACTCTGAAGAGTGCTTGAGGATCCACTCGAACAGGCATCGCGTCAGGTCCCGCTAGGTGGGTGCATTCGGCGCAGGAAAACCATCTCTTCTTTTGAAATGGCGCCCCATGGGTCACCATTATTTCCTCCAGCCGTGGGCGCCACGCGGCACCGCGTGGCACATGGCCATAACCACGACAATTCCAACATGCCACCGCGTGTGGGCCTCCCCAGGCCCCGGTTAACCAACCGGCACCCACGCAAAGGGGGCACAATTGCAATCGTGCGGTGTCGAAGGTCAATGCTGTGTGTGCGATTCCCTGCTTGGCCTCCTCTTCGCACACCTTCCTCCGTCTTTCCAGTTCGGCTTTTCGGACCGATTCATTGCGTGGTCCTTTTGCCTTGGCGTGGAGCGGCTTGGACCTCGGTGGAGCCTTTTCAGTCGGGGTCCACGTCGAGGGTGTTGGTGGGTTGTCTCCCTGCTTGGCGTTGGGGTTAACCCAGTCGGGCTCCACGTCATGCGAGAACTTCTCCCCTTGTTCCCGACGTGGGGGTCGTCCTCCTCCACCTTGACGGTAGTTGGCGTAACTCGAAGCCATCTAGGAATGTATAAAATAAACTTAAAATAATTGGACTGACTTACAGTTCACCCGAGTGGAGTGGGTGAACACTCGAATAAGCCTAACCACGTGGTTGATTGGTTGCCGAAAAATTTAATCACAATGGCCCCATCATGATTTTTATTTAATTTTGCGGTATTGTCAATTGACGAATGTCATTTATGAATTTTGTATAAAAGGTGCGCTGCCCAGCGCGCTTCGGAACGTGCGTTACTATTTTTCGTTAAAAAATCTGACCATGTGGTCGAATTGACCGAGAAATAATTGGGATATGTGCTGTACACGGTATCCACACGGAAATATAAATATCACTAGTAAGATGGATCCACTTATAAGTTTTAATTCAAGAATATATTTACTTACGAAGATTGATGAAATTTAGAAATAGTGAAAATTCGACGATTCGAGAGATCAGACGATCGAGGTGCTGTTCAGCTGGGTTTGCGTGAAAGTATGAACCTGTACGCACCACTGGCCACCTGGGTAATTAAAAATGTGATATGACAGGTCATAGTACACATTGTTTACATAGGTGGCCGTGACCCCCGGGTCGTCTACTCCTTCGAACAAGAGTCATGTGACACCTCATTCGGTTGGGTTTACCATTTTCTAAACTATCCAAACATCTATATGTCTCTTTTTATTTTGACACAAAATCTCCAGTATATTTTGGATTTGGGACGCGTCGTCGTTTTGACGAACGCGCCGAAATTATTGGATCAATAATTACTGGTGTCGCAGCGGTACCGCTAGCGCCATCTGTTGCGAGTGGCGGAACTAATAAAGAAGTATCTCCTTTACTAGCGGCCGTGCTTGTTAAACCAGAGGTTATTTCCGGTTCCGGAAGTGTTGGGTCAGGGCTAGGAACTGGATCTGGAACTTGATCCGAGATTTCAACCTCGTTTTCAGTTCCTGTTACCTCACCTTCCATGACTCTATTGTTCGCCACGATCGATCGATCGGGCGTGGCTGATTCGTGATGTTCGAACCAACTTGGGGTGCTTTGCGGGCTGTTGGATGCGCAAGATTGGCCTTCTAACCAAAATTCAATGGGGAATTCGAGTATGTAAGGAGTTAGTTCTTTTATATTAATAGATGGCTCGATCGAGCCGTCTTCTAACTTTTCCAATTTGTAGGCGCATCCGCCTAACACTTTTATTATTTTCCAGGTCCGTCTCGCCGTTTGCGAGTCCAGTAGAGAACTTTTCCTCTTTGCAGCAAAAAGTGAGTGTTTCTCCAAACTAAATCATTTATTTCAAACGAAATAACATTGATTTTTGTGATGTAGCGCCCGATGCTTTTCGTAGTTTTTCTGCACTCGAGTGCACATCACTTCAGTAGCGGCTTTAATCGTGCTGAGCAGCCGATTAATATAATCCTGAGGATTATTTCGATCAAGTTTTCCAACATGACCGATGATACGAGGATCCCATGGCGGTGGGACCACACGACCAGAGTTAAGTAACATCGGAGTGCTACCTGTTGCTTCGGAAATTCCGGTTCGACTTGCGAACGCAAAATCGGTTAAGAAGCGGGGCCAACGCGAATGGACATCCGAAAAATAGGCTAGCATCATTTTCTAGATTCCGATTGGCCCGTTCAGTCGGATTAGCCGAAGGGTTAAACGGACTAGTAAGTGATTTTTTCACTCCCATTCTTTTACAATATTCATTATACACTTTGCTAATAAATTGTGGCCCGTTGTCACTTATGATTTTCTTCGGAAAACCATGGCGACAACCGACTTCGTGCAATTTACTAGCTATGATGGCTCCCGTCGCTGTCGACAGGGGAAACAATTCCACATACTTCGTGCAATTGTCCAGAATGACAAGTAACCATTTGTATTGTTTAATACCCGATGGTTTGGGACCTATTAAGTCTACTGCCACAGTTTCCCAAGGTTCAGACATGTTATGCGGAGTATATTCACCCGCAGTAACTTTCTGTTGCCTCGGCTTATACTGTTGGCAATGGGGACAGGATCGGACATAATTTCTTACATCCTTACTCATCCTTTTCCAGTGATAGAGCTGTTTAGCCCTATATTTGGTTTTAGTGATACCACTATGTCCTGACATTGGATGACCATGGCAGGCAAACAATACCCTGCGTACTAATGTACGAGGAATAGCTGCTTTAAAGCCATTCCCAGAGTTGTCTAACTCCTCGTCATCTAAAGGTGCAAAAAGACAAGCATGTCGCCGTCCATGAGATATCCGCGTGATTCAGATTTTATG
>AFFK01020404.1:0-13036 GCA_000239455.1 Strigamia maritima | reverse complement strand
TGTGTCACAACATCATGTCATCATCACTTTTGTATATTCGCGGTACATAGGCCTTCATAACATAAATGCTATGGCTCACTACGGTCTTTACGGTTGTTGCACCTGCCGGTTCGAGAGTCTTAAAAGCGTTCTGAAACCACGTCAACTAGGTAAATCTGAACATAATATCAATATATCTTTAAGGGTTATCTGGAACCAAATAGAGCTCTGCAAGCCCTTTTATAGTGGTCGCTCACTTGGGGGTCAGCCGGTGTCCAATTGAACATCAGTATGACCATCAGAGGCGGGCACTATAAGCTTAACTCTGACACGCCGGGAGTTGGGCCAATCGGTACAACTTCCTGCCAGGGTCCAAGTGAACTCTGCTTGACCAGGGTCAAGGGTCAGCTACACAAACTAGGAAGTAGGTCGCAGGTGCGACCAATTACCTAGATACGCAAGAAAGGACTAAGGGTTGCAAGGAATTCCTTACAACACCTTCCCTAAATAATAATCACTTTTACAAGTGATTTCCATCCAATGTATAAATAATAATGTGAAATATTATTATTTATCATAATTCAATAAACATATACTCTCTTATGAATTATTTACTTGTCAAACTGTTCTTAGTTATTTATTAGACCCAAAAGTGAGAATAACTGATAACTGTAGTTTGAATTTGGCGCGGACAAACAGTCAACGCCATCTAGTGGCAGAATAATAAGTAGTTTCCGATTTTGGACCGTCACAAGGTACTTAGAGAAAACTGAAAAATCTATATAGGTTCCAAAACAGTCAAAAAGACAATAAGCAAGTACATTAACACAAGAAATGTATATGTCTGATTTACTCAAGGTCAACAATGTCGAATGAATCTGCCAAATACTTTATAAATTTACTTTGGTGTATCAATATCTTATTGTCTACATCACGTTCAAATTGTACTCCTAACAGATATTCGACTCGACCCAATATCACTATTTTGAATTTATCATTTATTTTGTCTAATAATTCTGTCTGCAGATCATTGGATGAAGAAAATAATACTAGATCATCAACATATACCAACAGGATGGCATCAGATCCATATTGATAAACACAATTTATTCCCTTTAACCTAGTAAATCCAATGTCTTGCAGACCTTCGTCCAGTGCTTCGTACCACATTCGGCCCGACTGATGTAATCCGTACAAGGATTTTGTCAGCAGCCAGACCTTATTAGCACGACATTTGAAGCCTGGTGGGACACACATATGGATTGGTATGTCCCACTTGCCATAAAGGTATGCACACTTTATGTCAAGCTGCACATCAACCCACCCTCTTAAGACTACCAGTAGACAGAAGAAGAACCGTATAAGAGAGAAGTTCACCACCGGTGAAAATACTTCTTCATAGTCTATACCCGGTGATTGTCTGAACCCCTGAGCTACAAGCCTCGCACGATATCTAGTGATGTTGCCTTGTGCATCCTTCTTAATCTTGAAAATCCACTTGTTTCCAAGTATTTTACCCTTCTCTGGTTTGTCCACTACATTGTATATGTCCCTCTCTTTAAATGTATCAAGTTCTACGTCCATGGCTTCAATCCACTTGTTTCTCTGTGGTGAAACCATCGCTTCCTCAAAAGTTTGAGGTTCCAAGCACGTGCAATATGCTAATGCATTTAAAGCAGTATTATTGTCTGCTCTTGGATCAGAATCTGATGCACTCTCCCACGACTGGGGCTCCTGATTAATTCCAGGTTGGGCCTTTGTTATAGCTTGCCCTTTTCGAGGCTCAAACTTAAAGTTATCCCGATTAAATGCAATATTTTGTTTACGGCAGCATCTCTCAATATCTGCGAAACTTCTCATTGGCTCCTTACCATCTCCATCGTAGAAGTAAGTGTCTATATCACCCTTAGTGGTCCCCTTTCGTCTAGTAACTACCTCTTTCGTCCAGCCTGCCATATTTGGCACAGCATATGTCATCACATTACGCTCTTTAATTAGTTCTGGACTTTTTGTATGGGTTTTTACCTTAACGTTATGAAGAGTAGCTATATTTGGTGCTAAGGGGGAATCTGCTATTGTCATCGGCTGCATTTGGCTCTGACTTTGGGACCCAGAAGCTTGTGTTTGCGAAACTTGCTTTACCGGTGTAGACAGCATCTGATGCTGATCCCCAGTTGCCTGCTCATTGTTTTCACTACTACCATCGCTAGTCCCATCATCAACTGTAGACATGACATCATAAAATATGTCATCATCATCATTATCCACATCATCTGCGGCTCTATTTTCATTTTGTTCATGGAAATGCACATGTGTAGCGATTCATGTCGTCTACAATACAAAATAAATACTTGGCGCCACCTGCGGATTCGACACGGCATGGCCCCCACAAATCCATGTGTAATAATGAAAGGGGCTCGGCTGCAGTTCGTTTAGTGCCCTTGGGGAAACTTGTCCTCGTAGACTTTGATAAATTACAAGGTTCGCATGTGATAGTGTCAGCTGGTTGACTCAAATCGAAGCCAATTACATCATTGTTTGCTTTCAAATAACTCATGCCTCTAGTATAGAAGTGGACAAAACGGCGATGCCATAACTTTAAATCTTTAGGTATTTTTGCCTTATTTAAATTTGACTCACCAATTATATCTTTATCATGAGCTACAAACAATGCTTTACCAGCTAACTTATACAATCCATGCGAAGTGGTTGTTAATTCACCATACATGAAACAATCATTAATATTATTATCATAAAATTTGAGAACATCCTTTTCCTCCAAAAATTTCACACCAGCTTTATCTAATCTGGCTACCGAAATTAAATTATGCCAGAACTTTGGCGCATAACGTGCTGATTTAAGCGTTATTGTGCACACCTTTTGATTAGGGTCTTTTACATCCAAACGGATGTCGCCAACATCTTGTACTGACGAATACCCCTCTCCAAGTTTGAGAGGTGCAGACTTAATTTGTCTGTAATTTGAAAAAGGCCTTATATCATTACAAATATGCGAGGTGCACGTGCAATCTAAATACCAGCAATTGTCAACAGTATTGACTGTTGTCAACGCCAAATTTCCAGAAACAGACTCAAAAACATTATTATCAAAACAATTATCATCAATAACAGGGTTTGCTAAATAAATACGATTCTTAGTAACACTTTTGGGTCTAGCCCCACTTGCACTTGTTGAAACACTGGCACTTTCCACATTTTTAACAGGCCTTTGTTGCTTTTTAGGGCTCGGACAGTCCCGTGCAAAGCCCTGCACCTTGACAATTATAGCAGGTCAATACAAATGGTTTCCTCTCACTACTTTGTTGCTGTTGTGTTGACTGCGTGTTCGGTGTGGCACTTGTATCAGGTTTGCGTCCTTTTGGCCGTTGATACTTCGAATTTTTGCTTTTATTCGAATTAACTGCAGAATACACCTTATCACTTTCACTCTTTGAAGATTGCACTTTCAACTCCAAATATCGGTGATAGTTTTCCTCTGCTAGGAGCGCATTTGATACCTTCTCCCATTTGAAGTCATCATCGGACCATTGATCAATTATTAACCTTAATTGATCGTACTCTTTGCCGCATCTGGTGATAAGTAAGTACGTTTTCATGTCCTCGTCAGTTAACTTCAGGGATGCATAATCCTTCGCTGCAGTATCGAGTCTGTTGACGAATGACAGCATGGTTTCATCTAACTTCTTTTCGATTAGGCAGAGTTCCTGCAAAAGCCTCATTTTACGTGATCTGGTGCTTGGTGCAAAGGCAGACTTGAGATGCTCCCATACTTTCTTTGTGGTGTCGTATTGGGCAGCAGCATGCCGAAATTCAGGTGAGATAGAATTAATAAGTATGGCCCGAGATTTCACCTTTCGCCTCTCATACTTGTCTTGCACAGATTCACTTGCACCAGCAGCAGGAGCCTTGCCAAAACCAGTTTCATCGATGAATCCATATAGTGCGCTCTCCTGCATCAAAAGTTGTATATTCAGTTTCCAATTTTCATAATTGTCCCGTGTAAGGACCCCCATGTGGCTGGCCTTGGACTCATTGTTGATCCTTTCCTTCGGCATAATGAGAAATTTGTCTAATAAAACAAACAAAACTTGGAACAGAAAAAATTCTAGTTTCGATTATTCAAATTTCTTACGGATTTTAGCCCCACTAGGTTCCTTGGGGCACAGATCAGCAGCGTAACCATCCTCTGCTACTAACTGAACTCATGCTCGCAGTGAAATGGCCTAAGGTATGAGTTCATATGTCCACAGTGGTTGTTGATTCATTAAAATCGAATTTTCCGAACGAAAAGGTCGTTAGTATCGGTGCTAACGTTTTTGATGCAAACGGGATGAAAAGCTGCCGTCGATGGTTGATGTCGCACGGCCGACTTGGGCGTGAGGCTCGCGTCCAACTGCTGAACGTCGCTAACGTGTCGAAAGACGGCCTAAGCCTAGGTGGGCTTATCGGCGGAGTCCGCGACGTAAAATCCCTCGTTTTGCGCCGTCTGTCGTGCGTAGTGGCCGCACATTCCCGCGCTTATCTGCCACTTGGATAATTGTAATATTTAACGACAATTTAAACTCACGTTTAAACTAAAAACTCCAAAGACGAAGTATTTTATTCATTTTGGATATATGGAACCAACATCTTTCCTCTGGTACAGATAAAAACAAAGTGACATGTAAAAGGTGATGTTCAGGTGATGACATGTCAATCACATGACCCATGAAATTGACATGTTATCAAAAATCAGATTTTTGACAACAACCCTACAACCTATGATCCAACAAGGTAACGCAGGGTTTTATAAAAATAGTTTTAACAACAAAACTATAATTCTAAGCAATTTAACATAAATTTCACATTATTCGACTTGAATAAGAAATAATAAATGTACATAATGTCAAATTGCTTTCTGTCATCATTTATCCTTAAATAATAACAATTAGGCAAACCACACGTAACAATCCAATTAAATTGAATTGCCATGTGTTTACAATCATCCAAACACATATGGTTTACAGAGTTGACCATTTATAACTAACAGGTAAACATAGGACATGACACAAGTAAAAACTAATTACCAATGTCATGTTTGCAAACCTTTTTACACTTAAATTATTCTGTACATATGAATGTGACTTTATTTCAGCTAGACATACAGAATAAGCCGACACAACTACAGCACTGACAACAACAGCATGTTTCGGATCTATGAAATAACTCAACCCTTTACTCGCTAAGCAGGCTAACATGTCCCTTTTCCAACTAACGTAGTTAAATTCATTGAGTTTTTTAAAACTCAATACACTATTGCGTTCTGTCATAATTAAATAAAACGCGAATCCAAAAATTAAATCTCCTAACTATGTGAATTAAAAAATTATTAATTCCACAAAAACCCGTAAACAAAATTAAATTAAGAATGCAAAAATTCCCAGGAAAAATTTAAATTAAAATTTCCAGGAATCCCCAAACTCATTAACTATACTCGTTAATGTGAAATAAATTTTTGACCTAAAGTCAAAAATTCCAAAGACTGTTAACTAAATTTGCTAACTCTAAATTAATGCTTGGAAACCACAAGCATAAAACTAGTTGTGATAGGATTAAAAACTACGCACAAATTGTTAAACCAAAAATTCGAAAAACTACGAATTTTTCTCTAAAAATCGTAGATAAATTAATATAATCCGTTAATACTAAATAAGTAGCTAATCTAAAGCTAATATACACGCAAAAATTGTAAAAATTCCACTCAAATCTGTAGAATTGCACCAGAAATCTCACAGGATCAGATCCGATCTTTTCAAAAACTGAAAAAACGCCCAAGAAAAATATTATCACTACAATTTTCCCCAACCAAAATGATAGATAGGGAGGCACCATATACCAGATCCTCGGGATGAAAATAAATGTCCCTTAAGGTTAGGTAGCCTCGAAGGTGAAAAAAATTGGTAAAAGACAAATAGTGACAATAAATAAAAGTAAAGATCTCCACTAAAGGAGTGACGGCTTCAAGATGTAGGCTTCTGTGATGACTTCCTGGCTTAATTGTCCATGAATTTTGTCATCAATTGTACTAGAAGTTCTTGAAGTGGCTCCGAAAATCAAATTTTCATGCAAACGTCCAAAAAGTCTGAAGAAAAACTGCTCCAGTAGATAATTCGCACTATAAACCGTTGAATTCGCTTGAACACGGCATCACTTGGCGAAAAACATCCAATTATGTCCGAAATGGCGTCACGCTCGCTCCTTTCGCATCGATAATGGCGTTGGAAGCTCGAAAAATTACAAAAACGGCAGTTAAACGCCCAACAACAAAATAATTCGATAATTACTTTGTGTTGTCTCCTTTGAAGCGGAGACAAACAAAAACCATACGCTTCCTGACGTTGACGCTCAGAAATAAGCCTCGCGAACTCACGAGTAGGCCTCGAAAAACTTGCACTCGGTTCCGCACACGATATGAGCGCAAAAACGCTCAAAAACACAACAAAACCACCCAAATACATCAGAATGCAGTGGCTGACCTGCTGGAACCCATAACCATGTTAAATAATCCTGGAATATTCCTGTGTTGGTGCAGAACAAAACGAGAGGCAGTTGACTTCTCACAGGCAAACCAGCAAGTGAGTATATTTTATATTTTTTATATTTTTTCTAAAAATAGTCTTGCCGCAACTAAGGAAACTCAGAAGGGCCAACATACAAATAAACACAATAATACACAATTGTACAGTAGCTCACTGTACACATATTTATATCTAACACAATATCAATAAAGAACTTATACAATAAATACAGAATAAATACAAACACAAAATCAGAATATCGCAACAAACTCTCTACGTCGAAATTGATCGAAGCTGATCGAGCAATAATCTCTTATTGGCTCAGAAAATACGATACCACAACTCCATCTGTGGTCGTGTGGTCAGTTTGCGCGACTAGAATTGGACAAAGTATGTCTAATTAGCGTCTTTGTGTTATTTACAAAATGTGTTTTATGTAAATGACATATATAAAATAGTTTTTATATGTCATATGGTTTAATTATTTATTATTTGTAAATAAAGTGTATTTACTAAATATGTAAATATGCAGCAATTTGAACTTTGTTAAATTGTTGCATATACCTGTAAAGTTATTGTTATTTTAAGTTAAAATAACTGTCTAAATGATTTGACACTAATGGTTTGATTTGCAGATTTTTATTATGTGAAAAATCCTGTAAAAATGTGTTAGATCATGGGTTGTAATGTTGTTATCAAAAATCTGATATTTGATGACATGTCAATTTCATGGGTCATGTGATTGACAGGTCATCATCTGTATATCACCTTTTATAGGTGACTTGGCTTTTACCTGTACCATGACAAGATGTCGGTTCTTTTTATCCAGGATGAATAAAATACTTCGTTTGGGTGTTTTTCGTTCAAACGTGAGTTGAAATTGTCGTTATATATTACTATTATCCGAGTGGCAGATAAGCGCAGAAGTGCGCGGCCACTACGCACGACATACGGCGCAAAACGAGGGATTTCACGTCGCGGTCTCCGCCGATAAGCCTACCGAGGCTTAGGCCGTCTTTCGACCCATTGACGACGTTCAATAGTTGGACGCGAGCTTCACACCCAAGTCGGCCGTGTGACATCGTCGAGCGACGGCAGATTTTCATCCCGCTTGCGTCAAAACGTCAGCACCGATACTAAGGACCTTTTCGTTCGGAAAATTGGATTTTTGCGGATCAACGACCACTCCAGACATATGAACTCTTATCTTAGGCCATTCCACTGTGAATATGAGTTCAGCATCCGTGCAAGAATTGAAAATTGAAGAAATAATTGTAAATTCGCAACAGGAAAATCCTGATAACAACATGATTGCTCAATTCATGTCTAAAGTGGCTGAAAAAATTCAATGTACACCTCCACACGGGAAGAATTCATACAACACCAAAAAGACGATGAATTCTGTCAAAAAGTTACTTTATTTCACGAAAATGGAACTTACCCACCAGAAATTACTACAAGGAATCAGAAAAAAACATTTAAAAAATTATCTCCGTCATTCATTATGAATAGTGATGTGCTAATGAAGTTTCAACCGACTATGTCCGATGAACTGGGAGAAGATGGTCGAGAGTTTAAAATTGTAGTTCCAAAATCACTGATTTACCGCGTCCTATGGATGATGCATGGTCACCCGTTGTCCAGTCATCCAAGAATAGCTCGCACATTGTATAAAACACAAAAAATTTTTACTTGGAAGGGCATGAAACACAGTGTTAGTAAATTTATAAAACATTGTACCCGATGCCAAGCATGTAAACCCAGAAATTTAATAAATTCGGATCTTGCCCATGTTGGCCCATATGGCCCATTCGACTGTTTAAGCGTAGACTTAACAGGTCCCAAAACAAGGACAGTCCGGGGAACACATATATTCTCGTAATCATAGATGTAGCCACAAGATGGCTGGAATTATTCCCGATGTCTCGACCAACCGCGTCAAAAATTGCTGATTGCATTTACGACGTAACATTAAGATTTGGTTTTCCGCAGAAAATTATTTCTGATAATGGCCCTCAATTTAGAGCCACCATTTACAGAAAATTCTGTGAAAAATTTCAAATGTCACCAAGTTATGCATCACCGTATAACCCACGAACAAATCCAGTCGAAAGAGTTAATCGCGACTTAAAATACATCATTGCCATCTTTACTGACATCCATCAACAATGGGATGAATATCTTCGAGAAATTGCCTTTAGTATTAGAACCACAGTCACGAGAGGAAGGGATTATTCCCCAGCTTTTTTGAATTTTATAGGAGAAATTCGAATACCATGGGATCCGAGACTTCCAAACTCAGTCTTGATCGTGGATCCACAAAATCCTCATCTCTATGTTCAAAAATTGCAACAAGTTATCACCGAGAAATACCAACACATGATGTCTCATGTATTTGACCTTAGACGGCGAGTACATGAAAATAAAACAGACGATAAATTCTGTCATTTTAGACAAAATGATTTGGTTTGGCGAGAAAACCACGCTTTATCAAAAGCAGCAGACGGATTTTCCGTAGCATTAGCAGATAAAAGAACTGGCCCGTTTGTAATAGATAAAATATTGCAAGGCGGAGCAGTCGCAATTAGGTGACTAAAAGACAATAAAACCTATCCTGCCATTCACATACGTGAATTATTGCCATATTTTCCAGCCTTTGATCAGGAAATATGGGATAAAGATCAAGTAGAGTCAAATCCTAGGAAAATAACGAAAAATACACTGCTCGAAGACGAAATATTACCGTCTAGTGTTATTATGTCACCTGAAAAATCAGAAAAAATTAAGGACAATTCGCAAAACCAAAATTTCAGCGATTTACCTGTCATTTTTCGCCCAGAAAATTTTAAGGAGAAACCAAATACTATGGCTTTCCTTAAAAGGGGGGAGGATGAGGTAAATAAATTGAAAAATGAGAAAAATCCACAATTGTTGCGAGCGGATTTTACCGCGACCATCGAAGAGATGCGGGATTATAATGAATTTGTCCGAGCTGGGAACCAGGGACAAGAAGTGCGCCATCTCGTTGGCGTGCGCTACCTTGAAGAGATAGAACGTTGAAATCTTTCCAATACTGTTAAACGGGGAACTATCCCATACATGAGGCCGGACTGCTACCCGAAAAACCAATACGAGCAGCATCAAGTTACGTTACTCTGGCGTAATTGATAGGCAAAATCGCGATAAAAGAGAGCGATACGCCACCGGAGCTGGGATGTTGGGTGGTCGTTTTTCCCTGCTTGATACTTAGCGCTCAACCGGCATGATAGCTCGCCTTGAGCAGGTTGCGGATGGTCGCTGACTCAGAGAAATACTTTGCGAGCTCACAAGTACTCCTCCAGCCTCGGTAATGATTAGCACGAAACAGGAAGAGTGAGTAAGTCCTCTGGCTGAGCTTACCTAGCTGTCATAAGCCACACTCATAAACAAGCCATTAAATAATAAAATCATAAAATTAATTTAATGGATAAATGAATGAAAAACTAACAAAACAAAAACTCCAGACTAGCCAACTACCTGTTGGCAGCCATTTGCAATCACCTGGATTGACTACATATAAGTACCCCTAGGGGCAAAATCAAACACTAATACAGGTGAGAAATCTACACAAAGCAAGGTACTCAAAATATAAACAAAAACACAAAAGGTAAACAACTGCATGATACCTTGCTTAACAAAAGTAAACAAACAAACAGAATCAAAACAAACTTAACTAAACTATACAAAAACAAATATGGCTAATCTATAAAATGTTTAGGTCTATGTCCCAATGGACCAAACTCTTAAATGTTATACAGTATAAATTTGAATAAATTACTAATAGGATTTACATCAAAATAACTTAGAAAAATAAATTATATAAAATTAAATAATTCTGAAATTCATACTCTCCAACACTCCCCCTCGAATGAATGAACATATTTAATCCGAATTGGGGTCAGGCACGTAACGAACGAATATATACGAGCATAAATACCGAATTCGCTGGCCCGCAAGCCACTTTGTAAACACATCCGCAACATTCATCACTCCCGACACTTTTCTCAATTTAAACAATTTATCGGCGTACCATTCCTTAAGCCAATGGTATTTAACCTGAATGTGCTTGGTTTTACTGTTTTCAACTTCATTTTGTGTAAATTGAATTGCGGCGGATGCGTCAACATACATGGTTGAAATGGAGGTTGAATTAAAAATAACACAATTTTCGAAGATGCAGGATATCTGTTGTTTAATCCTGGAATATTCCGTGTTGAAGCAGAAAAACGAGAGGCAATTGACATCTCACAAGCAAACCGGCAAGTGAGTATATTTTATTTAAAATCTAAAAATAGTCATGCCACATCTAAGGAAACTCAGAAGGGCCAACCTACGAATAAACACAATAATGCTAAATGTACAGTAGCTCACTGAACACATACATCTATATTACACAATATCTATAAAGAAGAACTTATACAATAATGAATACAAAATAAATTCAAATATAAATTCAGAATATCGCAACAAATTCCCCCGTTTGGATTTATTCCTTCTGAAAAATAAAACAATGAATCATATGTATCAAGGTGTGACTGGAGCGGTTTGCACAGTCCCTACTTGGGGGAATAAGAGGACTGCGCCGGACGCCTTCGTCATGTGAAATGGCAGAGACGACGCTGTATTTGGGTGTTTGGCCTTTATTACAGTTGTCTAGGGGTCAGCGTCAGCCTCCACCTGCTACTCATATGTCTGTACCACCGGTATGTGCTAGTCAAACCTGACCCGCGGGCCATGGCGGTTGAACCAAGGACTGCGTGGTCGAAGTATTCTCAACCATGCTGCAACCCATTGTTATGGACTTGCAGCCACTGTTCTCGCTCATGGAGGCGGGGCCCAGAGGACTGGGTTCCCGAGCTTCATAGCAGAAACCAGGGAGTCGGCAGAGCTTGGCCGATGCATGTTTGCACCGGTCGCTGGCTCTCGAACAACTGTTGTCCCTGGATCTGCTCTGCCTCTACCTGCCTTCCCTCACTTCCTGTCTTGACTGGAAGTGGTCATGTCCGCACTGTCCACTAGGGGGACATGACGCGGGCCGTTTCCGTGCGCCTGGGTCGTGACACGGTCACATCTCCCCCCCTCGGAAGAAGTTGGGTCGATGTCGGCAGAACCCAGAGCACGGACAACGGGAGAAACAGCGCCGCAACATCCAATATGAGGAGCTAGTCTCCTTTAAAAACAAAAACACAACACACCAGTGGTAAAAACAAAACGAGCAACAAGAGAGGTGACACTTACCCCGACACGTGGCTCCTAATAAAATATTTTTTTCAAAAGTTTTACAATGTTGTGTTTATATGAATAAAATTTATTTTAACTCTAAAAGGTTTTTAATTTAACTGTGACTGGGCTGTTTAGCCCTTAATACTAATACTATTTATTTGAATTTTTAATTTTTAATTTGATGGTGATTTTTCCGTGGATCCTTAATTCAAATTCAGTCGGCCAACCCTGCTTTTTTTTTTTTTTTTTTTTAAGAAATAAAACAAAAATTCAACAATTAGTAATGTAACCCATTATTTGGGCTTTGGTTTGGGCACTACTTTTTTAAGTGCTGCCAAACCTCTTTTTGTCTTTTTAGGGACAACTGGCTTCGGTTTTATCTCAACGGACTTACTGGGTGTAACTGGGATCTCTCGATCGACAGTCGTTGGTTTTGGGAGAGATTGAGTCGAGGTCTCGACTTCTATCTCCATTGGGATGACAATGTTGGAAACTAGTCCCGCCATCTCTTCCTGTACGGTTGGTCGTACCAAAGTTTTGGCTTGTCCGACCCATCAGTTGATGTGGCGGCAGACAAGTCAAGAAACACGGCGCTGAGGCACATGTCCTGCAGTGAAGCAAGTGGGGCGGCAGCAGATTGCTGCTCGACCTTCTCCTTTACTTCAAGTGTCGCGGTCTGTGCAATCTCCAATCTTTGGGATGCAGTGGATGCAATAAAAGATATGAGATCATTATCTCTTCTCTGTTTTTCT
This sequence comes from Strigamia maritima, assembly GCA_000239455.1. Lineage (NCBI taxonomy): Eukaryota > Metazoa > Arthropoda > Chilopoda > Geophilomorpha > Linotaeniidae > Strigamia > Strigamia maritima. The sequence continues at coordinate 465 of AFFK01020404.1, read as the reverse complement.
AAAATTTCATTTTGAGACTTTGCAACTCTAGTGGCGTCCGTAATTTTCGCTTCTTCGATTTTTTGGACCAAGTCTGCAACTTTTCTACCCTCCGGATATTTCTTGGCAATTCTTGCAGCATTTAGTGCGTTTTTATTGTCCTTGTGTAATTGCACACGGACTGCTTTTTCCGAGAAGTCTGGGTGGGCGGCCATTCGGCGCTTCACCTCATCCTCATCCAAGGGCACTTTTGGAGCAGAATACTGCTCCAAATGTTTTGTGTAGGCCTTATTGGCCGGAACATGCACAGTCGTCGAATTATTCGCTGGTTTGGTCGATCTCCTTCTTGGATCTCGATAAGGTGCAAGCGGTGGCATTGGCAGGGAAGCCAACATGTGTCCCCGCGCTTCTGGTGCTGAGGAATCGGCGATTAATTTGCGAATCTTCTTCGTGCGGCAATCACGATTATCGTGATAAATCTCGTCG
>AFFK01020401.1:0-14749 GCA_000239455.1 Strigamia maritima | reverse complement strand
CTGTGGCCACAGCTTATATTTGAGGGCGGCTTCTATTCTCAGTAGTTATATACCGACTGCGCCGCGTAATTGTTAAGACAATAGGGCTCTTGCATTACGCGTCATACAATGACGTCATTTCAAGGTTGCACTATTGGCAGCCATGTTGGATAGCATGTTGGATAGCAAATAACATAAACTTTACCAGTTAGAAATTCATATAAAATCATAGGAACGACCTTCAGGTTTGATTTTTTTTTAAAAATGTAGCCAAGGTATTGCTATATTTGGGCAAATTCATTTCAAATCTCTATCTCCCATTAGTTTTTTAGTAAACACGCCAAAACCGGAACCATACAACACTAAAACCGGAACCTTCGAACACTAAAACATTCATAGAAAATCACTGGAACGAGCTACAGGTTTGATTTTTTTTAAATGTAGCTAAGGTATTGCTACATTTGGGCAAATTTATTTCAAACCTCCATATCTCCATTGGTTTTTTAGTAAAAACTCCAAAACTAGAACCTTAGAACACAAAAACAAGTTTGAAAATTCATAGAATATCACTATTTTAGAATTCCAAAAGTGCAATCACATTTAGGCACAGATATAAAAGAACTTACAACCAGAAGGAGGAAGCTTGGCTAGCAAACATAAATAGAAAGACACGGCATTTTTTGGCGGGTCTGTTCAGATCACTTTGTAACTGTTAATTGTTAATATGACTTAATATTTCTGTCAAATAGGGATAAAAGCAAAGTCGGAGGATGAAAACAATGTTGACTCGGTTCCGGTTTTGGTTGTATGGTTCCGGTTTTGGTGTGTTTACTAAAAAACTAATGGACATAGAGGCTTGAAATAAATTTGCCCAGATGTAGCAATACCTTGGCTACATTTAAAAAAAAATCATACCTGTAGCTCGTTCCAGTGATTTTCTATAAATGTTTTAGTGTTCGAAGGTTCCGCTTTTAGTGTTGTATGGTTCCGGTTTTGGTGTTTACTAAAAAACTAATGGAGATAGAGGTTTGAAATAAATTTGCCCAAGTGTAGAAATACTTTGGCTACATTTAAAAAAAAATCAAACCTGTAGCTCATTCCAGTGATTTTATATGAATCTTTAAGGATAAGATTTTGTGTTATTTGAATTACACTTGTTATCCAAGATGGCTGACAAAATATGTTTTTCTTAGTTGCCTAGCAACCCTATTCCAGCATGCTTTGCACAATCACGTGCTGCAAGAGCCCTATATAAGGTATGTAAAAATACAAAATGTGATTTAACTTCAATGAAGCAAAATCGCATTGTTTACAAAACAATTGCCAATTGCCAACTGTTTAGCTGGGCTGTAATAGGACTTTCGGGGTTAAATTTGCAACAAATATGATGGAAAATCAGATTACCATATGTGTAAAAAAAACCTTTATTTTATTATAAGTTAAATGACTTCTACAAAACTTCTTCACAAGTGTGAACAGGAAGAAGATGAATTTAAAGTTGTAGAAATTAAACTTTTAGAAAGTCATAACTTCTACAAAAGTGGTTCAAGTGTGAACTAAGCATTAGATGAACATCATACGTATGGTTCAAATCCCTCTGGTTTAGTCGGAAATTGAGTTTGAATTTCTAGTTTTATAAAACATTTTACTAATAACAACTATTATCATTTATGAATAACACCAAAAACATGTTTCGAAACCTGAATTTGCAACTACACCGGAGGGATTTAAACAATTTGACAAATACATTAACTTGTTCTTCTTAACATTTTGTTGAGTTACTAGTGTAAATGGGGTCCGACTTAACCCAAATCGTACTGTTGATCTCCAAAGTTAAGCAGCATTGGGTCTGGTTAGTACTTGGGTGGGTGATCGTCTGGGAATCCCAGATGCAATTCTCTTTTTTTATTTTTTGGATTGCTGACTTTAATTTTTGCAGTTTTGAAGTTAGTAAAGCATCAAAATAAGCTACTTGAAGAGCCAGTTTAAACGAGAACTGCCATACCATGCTGAAAACACCGGTTCTCGTCCGATCCCCGAAGATAAGCAGCATCGGTCTGGTTAGTACTTGGATGGGTGACCGTCTGAAAATACCAGACGCAGTCCTTTTTTTATTTTTGGATTGCTGATTTTAATTTTGCAGTTTTGAAGTTAGTAAAGACATCAAAATAAGCAAGGTATTTTAAATGAGACCTGCCATACCATGCTGAAAACACCGGTTCTGTAAGATATTTACTCTAATATTAAATAGAGTTTACATCTCCTTTATTAAAGACACTATAAACCAGGAATGGTTATTGAGGTTGCACTGGCAGCTATGACAAACAATGACAAACTATTTTGACAGACGTCAGCGAACATTGTGGCCGACGTGGTGCATGTTCCGCGGCCACGATGTTCGCTGACGTCTGTCCAAATGGTTTGTCATTACTTTTCGCAACTCTTACTTATTTTTATGCAGATTTCACATGGATTCGTTAGGATAATGTTAAATGATGTTCCCACCGACAAAATGTGCAGGTTTTATTTGCTAAAACCTTAGTTTGGAATCGAGAAATGCCATGCTTGATCCAAGGTGGCTGCTACAAAATGCTGCTAAAACTCTTATAACCAAGAACTAGGTTTAAAACAACCAACTGGAGATCGTTTTGGTTCTAAGGTCTAAAACCAACACCAGGCTAAAACGGTGCACTCCATGGAGTGTTCAAATTTCAATTACCAGTCCACCTTAGTTAGTAAGGTGTGAGGTCAGCCCGCCGCAGGTGTTAGGCTAGGACATGGAAAAAGTGAACTGGGAATTGAAATTGGAGCTCTCCATCGCTCCATGTTTTATCGTGAGCCGCCTAAAACCAACTTTTCTAAAACGGTTAAAACCAGGTTGGTTTTCATTTTCGAATGCAACTATTGTTTTTTTTATCTTAGGTCGGGAAAGCTCTTTTCTGATGTCGAAAAAGTTGTTGATTATTGGACGTTCACAAATTTGGTCACGCGTGGAGATTGCGAATTTGAAATGTGATACGTTTTTATTAACGAAAACGACATGATGACTAAAACAGATGTATGTGTAACAGTTTACAGTTTAGACCACATTTGACAGTTTAACTACATTACAGTTTAGACTGCAGTCGGCGAATTATACACTGAATTATACATTCAGGTAAAATTTTTTTAAAATCATTTTCTTTTAATAATGTAAATAGTTATAGTTTTTAATAACACCTGTTTGCTAATTCTCAAAAAATAAAAAGTACAATTAACTAGGCACTAAACTTGGATTAGCAAAATATACACACTTCGGAACAGAAGAGCATCCTTATTTTAACCACAGAGCCCACCGCCACAGACCAAATTTGGAGTAGCACTGTCAGTTCAATGTTGTCCAATGGGAACTCTGGTACTTCTCAACCTGTTTATTATTTCGGCAGTCATGATGTTCCCATTTAAGGCATTTAAGTCGAATTTGGCTTACAAGCTGCTCCAATAACTCATTTACATTATGATTCATCCAGTCTGATGTTTCAAGATACGAGCACTTGTATGCAAAAGCAACACTTTTACTTTCTATAGAAACGAAATTGATTAAACCAAATTAGAATACACCGTACTTTTATGAAACTTGCCTTTGGTTTGCACTATCCTGCTGCGTTCTAAGTCTGTTTTGTTGCCCACTAGGACTACCGCTTTGTCGTTGATGAAGTCGCATTGATGTAGAAACGACAAAATGTTTTTTGCTTTGCAGAAACTAACACGATCAGCGATAGAAAACACTACCAAGAATGCGTCTACATCTTTCTCTTTAATCATTATCTGAGGCTAGAAAGTAAAATGTGAAATTACATTTTTAAGTAGGTTTTCAAATATCAAATTTATGCCAATATCTTGTGTACTCACAGTTGTTTCTCCTGCTGGTTCATCATCAAAGAGAATTGTCATTTTTCCATTCAATGTAATTTGCAGGCAATTATTTTGAATCTTAACATCTGCAGTTCACAAAAAATATACAAATTAGCCTTTTCATATAAAATATAAGAAAATGCAATAAAAACGAAAAAATTTCAAATAATTACTCAAAAGATTACATTTTATATAGTGCAATGTGATTTGTTTTTTTTACAAAATGTGTATTTTACCTGTATGATTATCACAATCAAGTGACGAGACTATCTGATTGACAAGGGATGTTTTTCCGACTCCTTGTGATCCCATCATCGCTACAGAGTACCTGCATGGCGTACGTGCTGCTGAATCAGTTGTTAGACAAGTTTTTCTCCACGTGCGGTCATTAGATTCGAATCTATCGGACATTGATGCAATACTTGTTTGTCTTCGTGCAGGTGCTTTGCTGGTAAAACAAAAACTTTGCTCGTGGTATTTGCTCATTTTGAGAAAAGTTCCGTGTAAATAGGAGCAGTATCTCGGAGATGTCAATTTGGCTGCAAAACCCACAGCTTTCTTCTTGTCTTATTGACAAAGGTTTATCACCTACATACATAGTGAGGAGTTTATATAAGATGGAGATAGGTTCAGGTCGAACGATTCGCCAAAGCAAGCTGCCAACATGTCCTTTTTTCTTTCTAGTAACATTAAATCAAGCCTTTTTTTCGTTTGCTGTGCCATGACGAGTGTTTATTATGTATAAAAAATATGCAAATGATATACAGATTTATAAGAATTATATGTTTTTTAATTCGCAGTTTACCTTAATTATTTTTAATGTCAATATTTAACTCATTATTTTGTTGAATGCTTATTTTTAATGTCAATATTTAACTCATTATTTTGTTGAATGCTTATTTCTAATAAACAATAAACAAATCATTATTTGGTCAAATCTTGACCATCTTGAATCAGCATCCTCATGAGGTAACGTGTTTTATTTTAACTTTTATGATGTTTAATTGTCAATTTATTTTTGAACAATAAATGGATCGTTGAAGAAACAATCAATTATCCTAAGAAGATGGAAAAAAGGAAAAAAATCTACTTTATTTTATTTTTCTTAAATTTATAATTTCCGCTTGAAAATAATTTTTTCCCTGGTTTACATTAAATATTTAATTTCAGTTGGAATATACTGAATTAATATTTGCATCTTTAGTAAATTTTAACAAAATTATCAATGCCATTGCCTGCTTTTCTGCCAAGCTCATATGCTTACATCCGTTAAAATATTAAAATAAAACATTTCTGATCAATATTCAGTAAACAGAAAAAGTAATTTCGTTGTCTGGAGGTGCTGGCTGCAGGGAGTTGGCGGAGGAGGAGGGAGGAAATGACGGAGGAGGATTGTTGGGAGAGCTTGAGCGGTGACTTGGACATGGAACTGGTGAATCACGTGATCGAATTCGAGCGCGAAGGCGAGCGAAGAGAGGAGGAAGTGATTAATTAAAGTGATGTGTTTTTTAGTGCTTTGCTTTTTTTTCTCCTTTTCTTGTTTGGTTGTAAATATTGTATGTGTTGTTTGTGGATTGTATCCCCCTTCCAAAGAAACGGAAGTTTCACATGGAATAAATTATTATTATTATTAAAAAGTAATTTTCTAATTTACATTTATCAATTTCTTAAATTTTTTTAGTAGAACACTTATTTTTTCACTTTTCTAGGAAGTTATTGCATGGGGTAAAAACATCAACTGCTCTACTTCTTGCAAGAATGTAAAATTAGCTGAAAATTTCATTTGATGTTGGAAATGTGACGAATGGATAATTGATTTATGCAATTGTCTTTCTTATTCGCCAGAGCATTAACTGTTATTGTGATGTTTATATTTTTAGGATTCACGTGCTTATTTCTGGCAAGTGGAGAGGTGAATGCCCTCATGTTTTTGTATCAAGTTGACAAAAAAATGATATCAAGTTTTTTTGTGTATGTTTTAGGATTGCCAATCAATCAAATTTACAATCAATATGCCTTCAAAAAATTGCAATATGCTTGGCAGTATTTAATCCAGTCAACATTCTCGACTTTTAGTACTTACCGCAGTAACTCATCAAATCATACATACTGTATCTCAACTTAATTAATATCAGAAGTTAATGAATATTTGTTTGTTATTACTCTGCTCTTTTTTGATGGATTGAAAATACAAATTAATATTACCGTATTCCCTCGGAAACAACGGCATGCCGGTAATTACGAGTCTGACCAGTTTTTGACAAGTAGACAACTGGTCAATAAAAAATTGTGGTGACTAGTGTTATTACTAATTAATAAAGTGTAATTAATTTAATATTCCTTTTAAATTATATCGTACGGCGAGAGTTAACCCTCGCCATAGTACAAACATTCTCTACCAAGAATGTTGGGGGAGTTGAGATGACTCAACTCCTTTGTCGTCACATTCCGTAGGGGATTAGCACCCCTCTTCACCACCTGTTTGGTCATGTGACACCAAGAGTATCAAAGCTCTTGCAACAGGAAGTTTGGCAGATTATTCAAGACATTCACAGAGAACCAAGGTAAACCACAGAGCATCAAACTTTCTCGCCAGATCAGGCCCCGTAAAATACAGGGATTGATTGAGGACCTGATGCCATGGCTACACACCGAATAATTCACAGGACTGCTGTAGTTTAAGCACCAGGACCTACGAATATAGAAAGGATATTCGTTAAATCAACCTTAAACTCAACCACCAAACACTATGTTGAACAAAGGGGTTTCCCTTTGTTCAACATCCATGTGTGTGCCAGGCCTAGCCAACGACACGTGTTTCGCCACGACGAAGGGAGCGTGATAAACTTTGCAAAGTTAAGCAACTAGACCACTGCGATATAACCGAAGACCCAACCGAACAACCGAAGTGTTGGTGCAACATGGTAAATTCCATCACATTTATTTATTTTTCTTTGAGTTTATTGTAAAAATGAGTATTGTTGTTCAAATTGTATAAGTATTTTGTATCATTTATTTTTCACTTGTTTTGTGTTTTGTGATTCGATTGTGTATGATTTACTTGTATGATTTGCAGTTTTGATGTAATTTTAAGTGCACCAGTTTTTACCATTGGCAATAGATGGCGCTGGCTCGCACTATTGTCATTCCATTTTAGGTGATCTTAACACCCTGGTTTTAGAGCTTGCCAAGATGGCAGCATGAGAAACAGCTGATGTCTAAGTGCTTTACTATTCTCTGTCTGAGTGAGTTATTTCTGCTTGAGAATTTATATTATGATATTAGTAGTAGCACATATAACAGCCTAACTGAGTGCCTAGTATATTTATGTGAGCAAACTAAAGCAGGGACTTTCCCAGCAAGTTTGCTTAGCACATGTGAGTTAGGTCTAGTGCTTGGAGCAGAAACACTGTTGGGATTCTCCCATTTGTGTATATCAACAAAACAACATCTTCACTTCAACTGTGTTAATGCTTAGGTTGGGACAATCCCATAGAGCACAGTTTGGAAGCAAATTTTTGGGCATTTTCCTGTCTGCTACTCATCTATCCAGACCAAATTTTCATAATCCACAAATTGAGAAACTGTGTACCACTGCTAGGTACAAGTTCACGAAGAACCCTAGACAACAGACCAACTACCCGGATTCAGACTAAACCAGAATAACTTCTAGTTTAGCATCCAATCGTGACCGAACCGAATTCAGGACTCGCGATATTTTATTGCATCAACTGGTAAATTTATCAACAATAGATCGAGATAAATCTCAATCCTATCTGTGTAAAATCAGACCCAATCTAATAAAACATTACGTTTATTTTATATCGCTCGTATTATTATTTAATTCACGTTAATCGCTAAAAACAGAAAACTAAAGGTTACGACAAAATCAAATGGACAAAATGCCGGAAAATTCGAATTATCCGGCACCCTGGTCTGACTCGCCATTATCCGGCATGCCGTTCTTTCTGAGGGAATACGGTAATTACGGTAACGTAATTAAATTAATGAAGAATAATATTTGTTTAAAGCAGATAATTAAATAAATTTATTTTTAAATTATTTCAGACAAAGAAATCGACAGCAATAAACTGACAGCACAATCATCCAAAATGCAATATAAACTAAATGACAAACATCTTTATACACTAAATAAAATCATTTCTTTCTCTCAATTATTGTTTAAAAACTTATGAATTTTGACAATAGATGCAAATCTAAACTTGACCTGGGAATCAATAATTTCCGTATAACATTTTAGAAATTTATTTTAAATTTTAAGAATTTTAAATTTTTTTATTTTTATACATAAACTCCATCAGTTGGTACCTCAAACTGAGTAGCCAGTAAAATTTCATTCAATAAATGATAATTAAATAACACGTGGTAAGATTCTAAAGTCAGTATGGTTTTTTAATCCAAATAAAATTCCAGAAATGTAAAATATTTACTAATTAAACACACTTGAGCCTCTTTCTAGAGAGCTCGGATATTCTTAATAAACTTATTGCTCGATTTGTCAGTGACGTCATTGCGCATTGGTTAGGGTTATTATAGAGATGAAAAATCTGGCGCAAGTTTGGATCAAGTTTAAATGAGATGAAAAGCCAAGAAGATTATGAAGCTGTTGGTTGTTGTTGGGAACAAAATTAACATTGAAATTTGTAAATGGTGAAATTAGTAGTGCAGATGTCTTTGTTAGTGATGCAAGTTCTCGCGAAATCTCGCAAAATCTCGCAAAATCTCGTAAAATTTTGTGAAATCTCGCGAAATCTCGTAAAATCTCGTGAAATCTTGAGAAATCTCGTGGAATCTCGTGAAATCTCGTAAAATCTTGTGAAATCTCGTGAAATATCGTGAAATCTCGTGGAATCTCGTGAAATTCCGTGAAACATCGCGTCATCGCCATTTTGGGATTGGGGTGAAGTGACCCGCTCTGCCGGCTAATTGTTTCAGAAGTGGATAAAACAAATTTATTTTCAGATATTTTGCATGGTGCTCAATAATTAAAACAATAGGCGTGCCGACCAATGAGATTCGACCAAAAATTGCAGGTATTTATGCAGGTATTTATCACTCATGCCGTAGGTATCGGGACAATTCAAAATTGCTGTAACAACTGTGTCTGATTTTTGGTTGTTTACAGAAATTAAATCGAGGAATATTGTTACAATAGGACACCTTTCTGGTTTTCCAACGTTGGACCCAAGTAAAAACTCTCAATATTTGGTGAAAATCACTGAAACGCTCTATTTCAGACTCGAAACCCATAGCTTCCTTGATCACACCAACCACATTCTTTTGTGACTTCCCTTCTTCTTCGGGATCAGGCAGTTGGTCTTCTTTATAGTGAATTTCTTGAGCATTCACAGGGCCTTGGCTCCACAGAGTGCTGGTCAACAATTTAGAGGATCTTTGAAAACGAGTTAATAAGTCAGCAGGATTCTTAGCGGTAGGAATATAGAACCACTGTTCCATGGATGTCAAGCTTCGAATTTCAAAGACGCGATTGGTTACATAGGGCTTCCAAGTGTTCTTGCTTGAAAGAATCCATGCTAGAGCAACCTGACTATCCGTAAAAAACTTCAGAGTCCCAAGCTGAAAACCATAAGGCAAATTCTTCTTAACATAATTGCACAATCGGGCTCCAATCAATCAATCAATGCAGCTGTTAATTCCAGTCTTGGAAGTGTCAAAGTCTTTATTGGAGCGATCCTGCTCTTGGAAATCAGTAAAATTCTCTTATTTTCTGAAGTGACTACGTAAATTACGCATCCGTAAGCTTGGGAGCTGGCATCACAATAAATTTCGAGATGCATAGGATCGGACTTCAGTGTCTGCACCCATCGTAGGAATTCCAACTTCATCATTTCGACAAAACTCTGTCTCCAAGAGAATATTCTTTGTTGATACTGTCGTGTGACTCGTGGGGTACAGAGTCCAACGGCAACTTGGGTGACGACCTTAAAATCACCCGCGGGAATCGATTAAAGGTACATTCGTAATTATTCATTCGGACTCCTTCTACTCTTGTGCAATTACGCTGCATTCCGGAGAAGACTCAAATCAGGACACGTGTGTTTACTTAAAAGAACATAATCACTTTATTAATCACGGAAGTGATTATACTAAAACAATTACAACTCAGGTTCGAGTCAGCCATTACAAATGCGCTGGCTCGGACCAATACTTCAAATAAAACACAATACAATAAAACAATGGTTAGCGAAATAAATAAGATAAGTTTGGTTTACCTAAGGCGATGACATGAGTGACTGCCACCAGTAGTTAAAGTATAATTTCATTTCATGAAAACAGTAATATCACAATGAGTTAGTACACTTACACTTGTAAACAACATGATGTGAACTCTATGCAAGCTCAAGAGAGACTCCTGCTCGAGAGCTTGATCCGACCTTCTTATAGGTGTCATCTGTTGTGCTATTGGTTGTGCATACTAATGATTGATGACGCTTATGATGTCATCGATCTTCGCTCCCTCTAGCGGTGTGATTCATAACTGCCTTCTGGTGATGGTTTCCAATATTATTATTATAGTTATGACTCTACGGTAGGTTTGTAGAGCCATCCCGTTTAATATTCAGGTTTGTATATTAGTTAGTAAGTTTGGCAATATCATAACTCAATATCCCTGCTACGGTAGCTGATCTAAGCCATACCGTAACAGCCCCCTTTTTAGCTTTCTTGGACCCCAAGAAAGGTACCAGAAAGTCTTACAAAAAAGAAGTGTAACTGTTATTGCTTAACTTGTTCAATTGAAAAAATGTAAGTACTCTTATTAGTGTACATGATCAGAAGTTTCATATGATACAATTAAATTGTTTCTCTAAGAGAATGTAAGATATTTGAAGAAAATTATGTACAGTACCCAACTGCAGTCATTTAAGAGAAAAAGTGAATCATTTTCTATACAAGGATATTCTACCATTATAAAAACTGTTACAATTTACAATGTAATACAAGAGTCTACAGAATCTGGATTATGACTCCTTACAAGTTGAAGTCTAAATCTAACTTTAAGAAATACAGAATAGTAAGAATGTTTAAGAGTGTATTATTATTTATGGCATTATTAGTTGTAGTTTTTATTATTTATATTATAAGTGTGTTTACTCGTTATTACAAACACATTGTAGGCAGTTATAACAATGAGGTCTAATGAAAACTCATTAAACGTCATAAAAACAGAATGAAATGTATCACTCGTTATTATCAAAACAACTTTACAAAAAAGAATATCGCAATTATGCTCCATGTATCATACCCTGTAAGAGAGCTAAATATTATCAAAATTTACATGAAAAATATTTATGAATTTTTTAGTTTAGAACACATCAACTTATACACTTGCATAAAAATCTCTATCAATATCACAGTGTGTGCATTATCAACGATCCCCGTACTAAGACTAAGGTATCTTTGGAAAAGTACCAAAAGTAAAATTCTCACTTTACAATAACATAAATGTTTATACAAAAACAAACAATAATCATAAATATCAATTTCCTGCAATCATTTATTTAATGTGCTATTTAAAAGAATTATGAATAATTTAACATTGAAACAAAAATCAAACAAGAAAATCAAAAGAAATAATATCAAAATGAATAAAGAAAAAGGAAAGGGAAGAAAAGAAATAATAGGTTTTTAGTAAAATCCCATATCCTTTGTCGCGCTCCAAACTAGGCCTACTAATGTTGACACTAGTTCGTCGATACTGATATTAAGTTGGATATTTAATGTTAAATTGTAGACTGAACACTAACTTACTTTGAGTTTTCCGGATGGTTCGTCGCGCGATCGCCGATGCTGTTAAACAGACTTCTACGACTTGCCCGGTTGTCTAGGGTAAACTGGGTCGATTAGGGCTAATAAAGGTATTACTAGGCCTAACCCGCGCACTTCGTAGCACACACAGCGCTAAACTACTATTCACACAGAATAAATATAACCAAAACACACAGCTTACGATTATACTTCTTTATTAACTAAACTAATTAATAAAGGAAATGACAATACATCAGAAAGGAGAAGTTTGAAATAGGGATCCAGATTGCTACTCGTAGATCTTCTAACGCTCTTCTCGGTCCTGGATAACGCCCGTCTCGGAGTGGTCGGCTCGAAATAGGCGGGAAATTCCCGTTAACAAAGAGAATCTGTTGTTCGCGCAACAGCTCAGTGTTAATGGTTCAGGAATTTGCCTGATTGGACTGATAAGTCTAAGTGAAGACTTCAGTCAAGCTTAAAGAAGCCTAGTTGTGATTATAGCTCACAAAGCAAGCTCTTTGGGCAACAATCCCAGATTCAGAGTCTATTCCTTGTAATGTACAAGGACCAGACTGGGTCAAAATCCCACTTCCCTCTGCCAATATCCTCGAACACACTGAATACCTTTGTTTGTATTAGTTTGACCGGTGAGGACGTGTTGTTGGTTGGGAAGCAAGATGAAGAAAAGACACGGATCATGAGAAATTCTCACTCACTCGGACTCAAATGTGCGCAGAGACCTGCGCAATGAGCTCTAAATTGAGCCCAACAATGATCTGGGCCTCAGCTCGAACATCGCTCAGCACTCACTGCCATAGCAACCCCCTAAAGTGGGCGGAGCTTGCAACAGCTCAGCCTCAATTAGTAAGAAATAATAAGTGAAAATAATAAATGATAAAACATATTATTTTCACCCAAAAACACACTCATTAAATGTTATACACATAATAGTAATAATAAGACATTAATTCCATTAATTTAAGAAAGTAATAAAAATATAGCAAATAATAAATATTATTTGCAAAAAGAGCACATAATTAGTAAACAATGATTTAGCCAATCAATCATTTTAAATAGAATAATACAAACATTTTTTAATAAAAACACTTTTTAAATAATTATTTGGAATAATTTTTGGCTAATTTGAGGCTAAAATATTTATCTTTCAAATTAGGGTTGTCATTACTCATAATGGCAGGGTCCATTTCTGTAAGGGACCATTTGGGTCACCACACCTCCCCGCTTTTAAGAAAGGCTGTGGCACACAGACTTCCTTTAAACATTCTAATTTGATTTTTGACCCAAATTCTACTCGGATTATCCGAAGGGTTATGGGCTAGAAAAAGTAATAGACAATAAAAGAACAATTGGTACAATCAAAGAATTTTGTTGTGGCAAGATCTCAAAAAGCAATAAGTGTTATTAATTTCCTAACCTTATGAGAAAAATAAAATAATTCAGAATTGCGTCCTACAAGACGACTTATGCATTATTTTTGATGTGAACAAAGATTGAGTGATTGAGTGACACATTCTTTCTTAAATTTAGACGGCTGAACAGATTCTTTTTTCATTACTGCTCTTTCCTCCCCCTTTTTAGGAAAAGACTTTTTCAAAGGATTTTCCTTACAATCAAAGAGGCGAGGGATTACTGGCAATTGCTTTAACTTGTTAATCAATTTATTCTCACAATTAAAATCTTGTTTTATCAATCCAAAGGATGCAGAAGGTGTACCTTCAAAGTTAACAGAAATATTCTGCTTGAAGTTTACTTGAGAGATTTCTGAGTTTACATTTAATGAATAACTCTCTTCTACAGCCAGAGCACTGCTTGCGGCACATCATCTGGCTCTGGATTGTCATCCATTAGTGTCCTTTTAAGACGTGGTTTTTAACTTCTTCTTTATCGAAACGTTCAAAACAAAGACTTGACAGTAAATTTTAATTTTTCTGCGCTTTTTGCTGTGTCGGCCGATTTAAACTTTTCTGGCAATTTGTTTACTGAAGGTGGACAGACATTCTGTTTTAAGGTAGAGTCAGGTAATTTAGTTTGTTCTTTTACTGAATCAATTCCCTTTTGAAGATTCTTATTTCGAAATTTGGCTTTTTTCTTAATTTTGTCATGCTTTGGATGAATATCCTCCAATTCCTTATCTTCATATAGTTGAGTCAAGTTCTCTACTCGATTGTTCAGTAAAGTGATATCGTCCAGATTCGTGTTGAACGAGTTACTTTGACTTGTCGCTATGGCATCTCTGATAATTGTCAACAATTGAAATTTAGTCAAAGTTGGTTTGAACATCCACGACAATGTTTGACTCGGATTACTGTGTTGGTCTTGTAGTTGATTAATCATTTGTTCTACAGACTCTTGAGTTAAGTCTTGTAAATGATTAAAGCACAGTTGGGCTGCTAGTGTTTCAGCACCTAATGGAATGCTTTCCAATTTCATGAGAATAGACGCATTGATTCTACCAAAGATGCGTCTAATTCGACGTTTAATTTGGCTTGGTTTTTTCTGTTGCCTCATTGATGCTTCGGAATTGTGTGATTCAGCGCCTGAATCAGGATCCAGATTTCGAATCTCTGAATGTTGATTTGTCATTGTTGGCTTTAAAAGCGTTGGAGGAATATCCTCTTTTTTCTCCTTATTTGCTTTTAAAGAACTACCCATGCTAGCTGTAATAACATTATTATTTATGACCAACAAGTGATCTTTCGTCATTACTTGACTGGGCAAATTTGATGTATTCAGTGGCGTTTGATCAGCTTTTGAGTTGAATGGTTTTATCATTTGTATTTAGATTTAGATGTTTTATCTTTGGTAAGCAACTTGGATCTTTGGTTTGCTATGATTTGAGATGTTGTTTGGATCTGGAGCGTCATCCAATTTTAATTTTATAACGCAAGGAGTTTCTTCTTTTTTAGTAACAATTGGTTTGTGATACGAATCCAGATCTGTCTCGTCGCCAGTTTCATCATCAGTTTCGAGATCATTGGTCGCATCACTGGTTATATCATCCCATTCATCAATATCTTCATCAATATCTTCATCGATATCCTCATTAATATCTTCATCGATGTCCTCA
>JH431709.1:5155-33777 GCA_000239455.1 Strigamia maritima | reverse complement strand
ATTTAATTTTTAAATACCTTTCCATATAAAATTAAAATTTTTAGTGTAAAATTGATTTTTTAGTAACATTTCTTGATGTTTAGATGAAAATTACGGTATGTTTATAAATTGATTACATAGGATAGTAGTGAAAATCATGAATTTTTTGATGAAATGAAGAAATACGTGCAAAATAAAAAATTTATTTTTTAAAATTAGATCTCTAAGATAAAATATAATTCAAACGAGAAACAAAATGACTTTCCCTCTTGCTGTCCCCCTTCCAATGACCTCATTGGTCAATTCACGTTACCCTCGCATGACGTACAATCGAAACCAGATCATCTTCCCCACTACAGAATAAGTTGTCCTTCGTCATCGATCATACAAACGGTCGCGGCCAATTTAAGGATCCCACGTTTTAATTTTAACATCTTTCCAACTTTATTCATAAATATAAATATACAAATATGTTGGAAAAAGGTCGTAGAAATCGCATAAGAATCGGAATTGCCTATCAAACCCGAATTCCCCGTTTACTTTCCACGCCACATACGGGTGAGTGTGTATTTTTCTGCGATACGAATAATGCATTTTCATACAAGAAAATTACAGATCCAGATGAAAAATCGACGCTTTTATGGCAGCCAATTAGCGAAAAAAATGAACAAAAACGTAAAATGTTTTACTTTTTAAGTTCCATCGACGTGTTATGACTCATTTTACATTTTATTTCTCTATACCTGCACAGTGAACACATTTTTGGAAATTGCAGTAACAAAACATAAATATTCGGTTGAGCAAGTACGTATATACATATATATATATTTTAAATGATACGTTAAACATTTTTAATCATTTAAAATCAATTCTAACAGGCACTGGCATTTCTTATATCTAATGAAAACGACTTTAATGCGGCAACGAATGATTTAAAGCTTTGGGCGCCGATTAGAGGGGATAAGTTTACCACGGATGAAGTAAAGAAAATGGTCGATTATTCTCTACACGAAGATGTAATGGACTTTGTTAAGTTAAAGGAACATGTGAGTATTTTTTTATTTTTTTTATTTTAAGGAGTGATTCATTAAATATATATAGATAGATTTTTTATTATTATTTTTTTTTTTAGGTTTTTCCTGATAAATCAATGGGGAGTATTCTACAATGTTATTACAATACTTGGAAAATGAATAGCTGAAGATTTGTCATAAGAAATGATAAGAGATTATTACCGAGGAGTAATTTTTAAATTCGAAGTGAGGTTTATTCAGACTCCTACTTGGATTCGAGAAGATTCAAACGCAGTTTTGTGGTATTCGAAGCAGTTTTTTCAAAGCAAGGAATTTTTTCAAAAATTATTTGAATAAATAAATTTTGATAAATTTCGTTACGTACCGGGTACCTATGTTTATGTTCGGGTAGCTGTAGTTTTTTTTTAGCAATGTTGATAACACATGACAAATTAGAGAAATGAGCAATATTGGATTAAATATCAGAAATTTTTACCGAATTTTGAGAAAAATATAAATTGACTATTTAAGTCTAAACTAATCATGCCAGAAGCAGCGAAACTGTGGAGACCGCCAAATACTCTGTACACCAGTCTGACAAAGCACTAAGCAGCCAGAGGGATTCACTAAACAATCGTTTTTTAATTGTTAATTAACGATGATTTTTGATCATTATTTTAGTCCAATTCACAAAGGCATTTCAACATGGGTTTTGGCCAGATAATGATCGCACATATTTTACACATATTTTACTTCATTTGGCCCTTTCTATCGTATTTGGAGGTGTTTGACATGTGGTGCCTCATGAAACAAGAAAATATCTAAACAACATTCAACATTCATTTAAAAACATTAGAAATGTTGATCCGACATAACACATAATAATGGCTTTTTTATCGACTTTTTTTCATTATTCAACATTATACAATATTCATACAACATTGACACAATATTCATACAACATTGACACAATATTCATACAACATTGACACAATATTCATACAACATTGACACAATATTCATACAACATTGACACAATATTCATACAACATTGACACAATATTCATACAACATTGACACAATATTCATACAACATTGACACAATATTCATACAACATTGACACAATATTCATACAACATTGACACAATATTCATACAACATTGACACAATATTCATACAACATTGACACAATATTCATACAACATTGACACAATATTCATACAACATTGACACAATATTCATACAACATTGACACAATATTCATACAACATTGACACAACATTTAAATGCAACAATTGTTGTAATTCAGCATTGAATGTTGATACAACTGTTTGATTGTTATTAGAATGTTGATTTAAAGGGTTTATTACATCACAGTTTTTATTGGTCCATTGGATCAAGCATCGTTTAAAACTTTTAAATAATTTCAGCCATTTTACGAAATGGCAAACATTATTCAGTCATAATATTTTTGATATCGTAAACCTTTTAACATCTAACGAACGTTCTCTAGGAATTTCAACGTTCAAACATTCGATCAACCTTCAAAAAAAACATTGGGTTGTTTTATGGGGTCAGCAATGGAGCGCTGTGTGCTGTCATGCAGTCGACAGTCCGCTTGTGTGTTCGCTTTGTGTGTTTTGCTGTAGGTTTTGGTGTTGTGATGTTATTGTAGCGTTTGTTGTATTTGTATGGTGGTCTTTGGGTTGTTTCATGATGGTGTGTTTGATGTATTTATGTTGCAGTTGCAGTTGTGTGTCTGGGATTCTTTTGCTTCGTGTTTGTGGGCTGGGTTACTGAGGGTAATAAGGTATGTTTGATAGTGGCTTGTGGAAAGAGCCAAGTAAAATTAAGCGTGTGTTTTTGTCGGGATGTTTTTTACTTGAGCAGTGCGCAGCTTATGTGGTTTTCTTGGCAGTCTCCGCAGTTGCGCTTTCTGCCTCCTTAGTCATGGAGATGGCACACCTGCCGGGATAACTTCAAGTTACACCTTCAAGTTACACCTCCAAGTTAGTCAAGGACTACAATCTTAGATTGTAGTCCTTGGTTTAGTTGAACTTAAAATTCTGGTTTGTGCAACTCACAGAATTTGCAAATACAAAAAAATTTATTTTAATTGTTATTAGAGGTGTACGCCGAAGCGACTGAGCTGCACCGGCAAGTCGATTAACCGTAGCCGCCGAGAGGTACACGTGACTATTCGGCTAGCATAATCAATGAGAAAAATTTTTTTTTTTTTTTTTTTTAAAAAAACTGATTATATTAGCTGAATAGCTATGTGTACCGCTCGGAATTTTTTCGAGAATTTTAATTGGCTGATTACTAATCAGCCAATTAAAATCAAAAATTTCCAGAAAAAAAAACCATAAAATTATTTTTTTAGTTTTTACTCGGCTAAGTCGCCAGCTGCCGAGAAATTTTTTCAGCTTAGCCGAGCCAGCCGCCTTCTGATGGTAGTCAGCCGCACTAAGCCAGCCGCAGACAAAAATTGACTGCGCACGCCTCTAATTGTTATTCACTAATCCTTCACTCCCCCACTTAGGGGGAAAAGGGGAGAAATTAGGGAGAGAAAATTGGGAATACTGAGCATGCGCAGTGCAAACTTCCTGTTAATTTTGCCCAGAAGAGGCCACTACGGGTAAAAATTCTAAAGTTGTAAAAACGGCCACCACATTTAAAGGAAGCAGTTTAGAAGTCACAATGCTGTTGCCTGTGCCTGAAAAAGGGCTTACTTCAGGGAGAGTTTATGTACTTCTGATTCTACAAAGCAACATTTGATTATGCTCGATAAAAACATCAGTTTATTCCAAAATTTACACATTCATTTCAATACCAAATTCAAAATCAGAAAACAACTTCAATTATTATGATGTTGAAATATAGTCGGAAACGAAAAAGCCAACCGATCCTTATTGCCCTTTTTACTCTTCGACTCTAATCCCGAAAATGTATGCGACCTCTGCGCACCTTTCGCCACATCCTTTCCAATCGCCTGCTCATACGTCCTCATCATAGTCCCCGGCGTAACAGTATTACACAACGGATGCGCCCTCTCCGAAGACTGCGTTTGCCCCTGATCCGACCTCTCCTCCGAATTCACATCCTCCAAACCAACACGACTCGTCAGACTCGCATTCGCCTTAGTTGACTCTCTCGAAGACGGCAACTCGTTACTATTACTCGGTTCCTTCGCCGAACTCGCCAAATTTTTATAATTAAACATTACCACCTCTTCGCGACCCCCCGATTTCTCAAAATCCTCGAACCGCATCGACAAATGAGGTTTGAGCACGTCTTTCAATACATCCAACTCGATATCGCTCATTTCATCCATTTCATCCATTTCATCCATTTCACCCATTTCATCCACCTCTTCCCCTAAAATAGATCCATTCTCGCTGCCATCCGGCGTGGACTCCTCGTCCGATAAATCGTACACATCCTTCCGCAACAATCCGCATTTACTCATACTAGAAATCGAATTGGACGACGAAGAACAGATCCAATATGGCTTCGAGGACGAAGTTGCTTTAACCGAACCGACACTAGACGGCGTTTTGTTCGAAAAACCCTCGTGCGAATTTTTTTTAGATTGCATCAATTTATTCGATATTACTTTTCGAAGTTCCGATACATCGCTATCGATTTGCGCCAGTTCAGGATCGATCACTTTGATGATGTCATTCATAAAACTATTCATCGGTCGTCCAGTTGGTCCAGCGGCTTTCACGGACCCTAATTTGTCGTTCATGTTGTAGGAATCTTGTAAATTGAACATTTCTTTCGCTTCTTTGCGGATTGGTCGGACTGTAGCGATATAATCGAGGGGTAAGGGCTCGTAGCGGGTGCTTGGCAGTTGGGGTTTGAGGGACACGACGGTGACGGGCGGATTGATCGTGGAGAAGGGCAGTGGGCCGAAACCGGCTTCGTTTCGTGCGCGGATGTTTTCTTTCGAGAAACTGTCCTGTACGAGATATAAATCGTCGATGTTGAAGCCTTTGCCCAACATTAGGCTCAGTTGGTAGAGGGATTTGAAACCGGCAGCTGGAGCTGTTCTAGTCGTGTGTTTTCGAACTTTTTTCGGTGTTTTGGGTGCTATTTTGACTTGCAGCGGTTTGATGGCGCTTTGGATGTCGAGTAAGGTCATATCTGGTTTTAGTTCGTCTAGAAGTCTGCGGGATTCTTCCGAACTGATGTCCGGTTTGAATGGTATGTCGTGGACATTGATATTTCTGGGAAAAAGTGTAGATGATGTATGTACTCTTATAGTAATTCTTAGAGAGCCCGGATAAATGCATAAATGCATAGTTTTTTTTTTTTTATTTTTTTTTTGTGCATAGGTATTTTGTCAAATTCGTCCAAAAATGCAAATTTGACTAAAAATGCAAATTTGACTAAAAATGCAAATTTGACTAAAAATGCAAATTTGACTAAAAATGCAAATTTGACTAAAAATGCAAATTTGACTAAAATTGCAAATTTGACTAAAAATACAAATTTGACTAAAAATGCAAATTTGACTAAAAATGCAAATTTGACTAAAAATGCAAATTTGACTAAAAATGCAAATTTGACTAAAAATGCACAAAAAGGACCAAAAATGCATAACAGCCAAATTTGACCAAAAATGCATAACAGCCAAATTTGACCAAAAATGCATAACAGCCAAATTTGACCAAAAATGCGTAAAAGCCAAATTTGACCAAAAATGTATACGGTAATTTTATTTTTGCATAAATATCCGGGATCTAGTAATTAGGAATTGCAATATTTAGTATACTGTACCTCATCATCTGGTAACGTTTTTTCGTGAATTT
The DNA here is from genome assembly GCA_000239455.1 of Strigamia maritima. Taxonomy (NCBI): domain Eukaryota; kingdom Metazoa; phylum Arthropoda; class Chilopoda; order Geophilomorpha; family Linotaeniidae; genus Strigamia; species Strigamia maritima. The sequence goes on along the minus strand of JH431709.1, from coordinate 27,967 downwards.
TGTTAGAGGCGCCGACCGAAATTTGTTTTGTTCTTGTTTATGTAATTTCGTGATTTGCTTTTGCGTGTCTTCAGTGAGAATATACGACCCATTGCGACCATATTGCTGTAGCAATCTTTCGTTTGGTGACAAAATTGAATATCCATCACTGTCATTGAAAAACAAAGATTCATCACCAGTTTTCATGCTATAAAATAAAATAAATAAATAAATAAATAAATAAATCGGACTATTAATGCGCCGGTTAATTATTAATAAAGAAATTGGTGTATACTTTTATGTAAGTTATTTAAAATAAATTAAAAATGATAATGCGCTTCACATTTTTTTGAACTCGTTGTCGCCATTAATGATTTTGAACAAAACATGAAGCGTGCGGTTGTACAATGACGACATTTGACAATAAATTAAAACAATGCAACGATTACATTTAAAATGTACTTTTGTAAAGTTGGCAGGACGCCAACCGGAAGTATTCCCAAAATTTATTGGGTCCATCCAAGACTCATTGACTCATAGACTCATTGGGAAAGTAAAAATTGTCGCATTCGCAAGATATTGGGGGCGGTTATTATGGGAGTATTGTAGATGCTAGGGTTTGGGTTAAAAATATTACAAAACTAAAATGCAAAAATCCTGCTGGCAAGACATGACCTCGAAATAAATATAAGACGTCTAATAGCAAGTATGTGTCACAAAGGTACTTTTATTACTAGTCAAATTTTGAGTACATACAGCAATAAAAGTTGATAAAAATAAAATGCCAAAATAAAATATAACAACTCGGCAACTATTCGATGTTATTTTCGCGTTTGAAGGACGTGTAGCCTTTAGAGTGGGAGATAGATAGATAGATAGATAGAATTGAGTTTATAGACGCAAGCGGCGACTTAGGCCATACACGTCTTTTAATCTGACATACTTAAACTGACATACTAAATCTGACCAATATAAATCTGACATAAACAAACACATTTGACCATTGATAATCACTACCTTCGTACATTCCATTGCAGAATGGAATGCAGCATTACATTATCAAAAAATGGTCAAAAACAGAGACAAAAACACAGAAGAGAAAGCGGAGCCAAAATAAGATGGCACAATATATACTTTCGATACAATATAGGTTATTAACCAATGGGAGTTTTGCGCACGAAATGATAAATAGAGTATAGGTGCTACTAAGAGCCCAATGTGTTAGGGTCGAGGTCTGAAGTTGTTGCTGGCTCAAAAGCAGAAAAGCTCATGAGTAAACTTCAAAATGCTGTGATCGGTTGCCAGAGAGAGAGAATAGGGTTTATCGGCGTAAGCAGCTACTACGGCCGTACACGCCATGTGATTGGTTGCCAAAAAGGAGGAAACCAACCGGAGCATGACATCACAACCAGGAACTAATTAATATGCACAGCTCAGAAAGTAGAGCAACGGACCTAAATGATTAACCAACACCCGAGGAGGGGGAAAGGTGAGAAACTCATAACCAAAAAACCAAGTCACCCATCCGTGACCCCGGCCATGAACAGACACAGGACAAACAAAGTCACCACAAACCACAAAGGCATGGACCTCAACACACCCATCAACAAAACAATAAGAAAACAATCAGGGAATGCATATATAGTAATTTGGCTTGTGACAAAAATTAAGAATTTATCAAATTTATTTATTATTTATTTAACTGCCTCATCACTGTTTTTGCATTTTTGCAAAATTTTTTGGTTTGCCAATATCTCGCGAATGCGACGAGTCCGATGAAAAATTAGTCTTTCGAATGAGCTACTAGGCCCAATAAATTTTGTGAATACCTCGAGGTTTACAGCTTTTTCAGGTTCCTAAAATTCGTTTTCAGATTGCTAAAATGTACATTCAGATCAATAAAATACTTTTCAGATTTCTTTTCAGCTGAATAAAAATTTCATTCAGTTAGAAAAAATCTTTATTCAGTTTTATAAAACGTTGTTTCAGATCTAATAAATGTAATTTCCATAATTTAAAATACAAATTCAGAATGAAAAATGCAAAAATACAAATTTCTAAACAATTTGAAGATTAGCAGAAATTAAGCAATGGGTAGACATTTATTGGGTCCTATGCATTTATTATGTAATGTATTCATAAAAAATAAGTCTGTGGCAACCAGTTTTGGTACCATATGTCTAAGACTAAAATTATGGTACCAACAGTTCTGGGTTTTAGTGTTACCTAGATCAATATGGCATGTCATTATTTTAGTACTAGGCATGTGGTACCATTTTTATAACTTTGGTACCATAACTTTAGTACTAGGCATGTTGTACCATTTTTATAACTTTGGTACTATAATTTTAGTACTAGACATGGTACCATTTTTAACTTTGGTACCATTTTTAACTTTGGTACCATTTTAACTTTGGTACCATTTTTAACTTTGGTACCATTTTTAACTTTGGTACCATTTTTAACTTTGGTACCATTTTTAACTTTGGTACCATTTTTAACTTTGGTACCATTTTTAACTTCGGTACCATTTTTAACTTCGGTACCATTTTTAACTTCGGTACCATTTTTAACTTTGGTACCATTTTTAACTTTGGTACCATTTTTAACTTTGGTACCATTTTTAACTTCGGTACCATTTTTAAACTTCGACCATTTTTAACTTCGGTACCATTTTTAACTTTGGTACCATAATTTTAGTCTTAGACATATGGTACCAAAACTGGTTGCCACAGACTTATTTTTTTTATGAATACATTACATAATAAATGCATAGGACCCAATAAATGTCTACCCATTGCTTAATTTCTGCTAATTGTTTAGAAATTTGTATTTTTTGCATTTATTCTGAATTTGTATTTTAAATTATTGAAATTACATTTATTAGATCTGAAACAACTTTTTATAAAACTGAATAAAGATTTTTTCTAACTGAATGAAATTTTTATTCAGCTGAAAAGATATTTTATTTGCTGAAAGAGTATTTTATTAATCTGAAAAAGTATTTTATTGATCTGAATGTACATTTTAGCAAACTGAAAACGAATTTTAGGAACCTGAAAAAGCTGTAAAACCTTTATTAATTTACTAAAAATACCATAACAGAAAAAATAATTCAAATATATTTAAATAAAATACAAAGTACAAAACAGTCAAGAATTATTCTTTCTGCACTTCTAATGGTCCAACTTCATGTTTTTTAGATGGGGATAGCAACTTAGAACGAGACCCGCTCTTACTGCGCGATCTACCAGAACGTGAACTACTCCTACTACGCGATTTAGACCCAAAACAAGAATTACTTCTGCTGCGAGATCTAGATCTCGATCTCGATCTGGATCTTGATACCGACCTACTTCGCCGACCCTTATCCGCATTCTTTACCGGCAAATCTTCTTTACGATATTTTTTGCAATCATCTCCCTTGCGCGATATGCTACTGCGACTGCGAGATCTAGACCTCGATCTGGAACTTGAACGAGAATGCTTCCTACTTCTCTCCGCTTCGATCAATCTCAATCGTCGACCCTTCAACTCCGTATCATCCAATTTTCTAATCGCATTCTTCATATCCGCTTTCGTAGCAAAATCGACCACACCTTCATTCCGGTACTTCCTATGCGCATCTCCATACGTCACTTCCCCCGCTTGCCTCATGTAATCCTTCAAATCCTGCCAACTGACATTGCTCGATAAATTTTCCACGATCAATCGATATTTACTTCTCACGGACGAACCATATTTTGAATTAAAATCATTTCTCCTGTCTCCACGGTCTGTTCCACGTCCACGCGATGAATATTGGTCGCGTGGTCGAGCAAATTCGACAGTTACTCGTCGCCCGTTTAGTTTTTTATCATGTAATTCGTAAACAGCGAACATATAATTTTTAATCGACTTTAATGACTTTAATAAACATCAGAATAATACAGTCTATGTTACTATAGTTACGTTATTCTATAAAATTTATAGAATCATACAACGAACTTATGTAAAGATTCTGCCACCGGGACCCCTAGGCTGGCTGGGCCCCTAGGCCGGGGCCTAGGCCTAGGCAAAAATCCGGCACTGCCCATTCTATCTCGAAAATCGGTCTAAAAACCTACCATAATTCAATGAAAACATTTTCCTATTCATTATCCTATGCCACTGCACCGGAAAAACAAAATGCTACAGTGGTGTACCAGAGTCTGGGCGTAAAAGTTTCCTTCCCTCAAGGATCGGGAACTGATGATTTAAAAAAAATTCAATCAAGATACAAAAGTGTAAAGAAATAAATGGACACTTATTTTTTCTGTATTCTTATGAATTCAATATGAAGATATTCCCCCATGACAAGGATTATATCCGCTAACATCTTGGCTCATCTTTCAAACCAAAATTAAACAGGCTATGCATTGAATTTCATGCTTTGAATAAAATAGAGATTCTCGTGCCATCTTGGTCATGTGACTCGCGTTACACCTGTAATACGAGTGACATGACCAAGATGGCACAAGAATCTCGTGCTATGAGTCGTGGCACGAGTCGTGCTAGAATTTTTGAATGGGCTTGTAAAGTGTAAACACGTTTTAGTGCTGCAGTTTGTGACTCGAAGAAACCATAGATTGGCTTTTTTTTAATTTATGTATTGTTAATTTTATTTATTCATTTTTTTTGTTGAAAATGGGAGATTAATTTAATTTTTATAGTAAAAAAGTAGTCTTTCGTTTTCTAGTAGTAGAACTAATAAAAAAATAAAAAGAAATAATAAAAATTTCCTCTGGCAAAACTAAAACCCTTGTTTTGACGTTTTGACGTCATTAAGTCTCATCTAAAATGAGACGAAATGACGTCAGACAAAACTGTTTATATAAATAGATAGAGTCGAGCACGCCCAGCGAGACAAAGCAAGAAATACATCCCAGAAGACCATTCGCTTTCCTCAATGTCGTCCTTACTTAAGGGCCAGACATAACCCCCTTGTTGGGGGTTATGGTCTTTGCTTACATGGGCCAGTAGTGTTGTGCAGACCCACGTTTTGTGCTCAAAATGTAAAAACCACAAGCTGAAAAATGACCCTAGCGGCGATGGGATCGGCGGTGCGTTCCCGCTAACTTCATCAAAATGAAGGAAATGGTTGGTGGTTGCTGTGTATGCTCAGATGAACGTGGTTGGACCGAGAATCCGCTCGTTTATTGCGACGGCCACGGTTGTAACGTTGCTGTACATCAAGGTGCGAGACGTGAATAGGCTTAACGTTATCACCACTTTTCTAACCAAAATTTCGATTTTTTTTTTTTTTTTTATATCATTTAAATAACGTGGGAGTTGTTGGTATATTTAGAGGGCTGTGGTCATGTTGTGTTGTATGTAGTAAACAAGTTTTATAGAGTGCGGCCATTTGTGACCCTGAAGAAAGCCAATGATTTATAGATAAATGGCTGTTTGTTTGTTTATTTATTTATTTATATATTTATTTATTTATTTATTTACCGTATTGTTAATTGTTTTTTTTGTGAAAACGTGAGATTATTTTTTTGTTTTTGACTTTTTTACAGCTTTTGTCAATTGATAAAATGCAGTTTCTATATTAAAAAATGCAGTTTCCATATTAAAAAATGCAGTTTCCATATTAAAAAATGCAGTTTCCATATTAAAAAATGCAGTTTCCATATTTATTTTATGAAAACTGCATTATTTATTTTATGAAAACTGCATTATTTATTTTATGAAAACTGCATTTTTTAAATATGAAAACTGCATTTTTTAAATATGAAAACTGCATTTTTTTAAATATGAAAACTGCATTTTTTAAACATGAAAACTGCATTTTTTAAATATGAAAACTAAAACTGCATTTTTTAAATATGAAAACTGCATTTTTTAATTATGAAAACTGCATTTTTTAAATATGAAAACTGCATTTTTTTTACTATGAAAACTGTATTTTTTAAATACGGACAAAAGCTGTAAACAGTTTTTGTTTTTAGAGAGAAAGAATTAAGTTTATATACCGTATTCCCGCGGAAACAACGGCATGCCGGTAATTACGAGTCTGACCAGTTTTTGACAAGTAGACAACTGGTCAATTAATAATCAAATGGACAAGATGCTGGAAAATTCGAATTATTTAGCACCCTGGTCTGATTCGCAATTATCCGGCATGCCGTTCTTTCCGAGGGAATACGGTACGCAAGCGGCAACTTCGGTCATACACGTCTTTAATCTGTCTTAACTTTTTGTTTTTAGCTTGTTATGGGATCGTAACTGTGCCAACTGGACCCTGGTTTTGTAGGAAATGTGAGTCCCAAGAGAGAGCCGCCAGAATGGTAAACAATGTATAGTTTTAAAAAATTATGACATTTAAATTTGAAATGAAAAAATAATCTTTTATATTTTTTAGAGATGTGAGCTTTGTCCATCAAAAGATGGAGCTTTGAAGCGCACTGACAACGGAGGTCGGTTTTACCGTAACTGATTACATTTCATTAAAAAACTTTTTATTATATTTAATGTAAATAATATTTTTAATTTTTTTTCTTTTATTATTCTGTATGTCATTTAAATATACCAAAAAAATTCTAAATTGTTATCAGAAGTAAATGTTGTTATGTAATGTAAAAAAAAATGCATTCAAATGTTTGACAATGCGAAGATTATTGATGTTTAGAGCCCGGATAAAATGCATGTTTTTAATTTTTTGCTGATTTGCATATTTTGCCAAATTCGGCCAAAAATGCACGAGAGCCAAATTTGTAATTTCAATGTATGAATGTACTTTTTTCGCCAGAAACGTACCTTTTAGACATTCATTTTATCAAATTTTGTGATGGAATTTTATCAGATTTGACACTTTTGTAATGGCAAATTTGGTGATTAAAATTCACCAAATTCACCAAAAATTTGCATAAAATTTCACCAAATTAAAAAATTTTATCCAAAAATTTTAGCAAATTCAACAATTTTTAGATTTAATTTAGCATATTTTGCTATTTGTTATTGCATAAATTTGAATTTTTGGTGCATATTTTATGCGCATGAATTGGAATTTTTGGTGCATATTTTTTGCGCATGAATTGGAATTTTTGGTGCATATTTTATGCGCATAAAACGAATTTTATTTTGCATAAATATCCGGGGTCTATTGATTGTTAAATATTTGTCTAAAAAAAAATTATATATGAATATTTTTTGAACATTTTTTAATATTAGGCTGGGCTCATGTTGTTTGTGCATTGTATATTCCCGAAGTTCGGTTTGGTAACGTGACTACGATGGAACCAATCATTCTTCAGTTGGTTCCGCAAGATCGATTTAGCAAGGTATAATAAATAAATACATTTTACATGAAATTTATTGATTATTTTTTTTAAATTTATAGATTTGCTATTTATGCGAGGAACAGGGCAAAGAAAGCAAAGCCACCGTTGGTGCCTGCATGCAGTGTAATAAATCTGGATGCAAGCAGCATTTTCACGTGACTTGGTAATGAAATTTAATGATGATTTGATGTTTGGATTAATTACAAGTATTGCATTGTGTTTTTAGTGCTCAGGCTGCGGGTTTGCTGTGCGAAGAAGCCGGAAATTATATGGATAATGTGAAATATTGCGGTTATTGTCAATATCATTATCAAAAGTTGGTGAGTAAGGAAAGAAGGAAATTATTAAAACTGTTTTTTTTTTAAATCAGTATTTTTTCTTTTTTTTTTTCTTTTGGTTAATGGGTGCCAGATGGAAAAATTTGAAATAGTTCAGCTCAGAAAAAATTGCAGCTACAAGCATAGGTTAACAGTTGCGGACAGTGTGAGTGCATATTTTTGACATTTAAAATATCATTATTAGCTTTCTAGTTGCAATTTTTTCTAAGTTGACTCGTTTGACGTTTGTTTTTCTATTTTCTTAAAATAAATTGAGTTACATAAAGGTCTGTGGTTTGGTTGTGAAATGTTGTATAAATAACATAAAGCTTTGCATGCAGGCTGGGTTTTTGATTAAAATAGGTTTTCAAGTGTATAAATAAATAATATTTTTATTTTCAGCTCCAGTCGTTGGATCTGATTTTTGAATTTTAAAATGCATATGCATTTTAAAATTCAAAATTTATCAAAACACAATAAACATATGTTTATTAGACATAATCCAAACTTGTGAAACCTATTTTATTTTCTAGCTTTTCTTGTAGAAATGTCTGAAATGAATCATTAAAACGAAGTTATTTTGATAAAAATGCTCTTTTTAATGCTAGGTTCCCACTTGGCAGAAACTCAGACAGAAAATTTTCTGCTGTGCAGAAAAGTATGTTTTTCTGTTGTTGGTTCCCACCTGTGGACTGAAAAGTGGGCAAAAAAGTGCAGAAAAGTAGAATTTAAAAATGGATGCCAGCTAAGGAAGGCAATTTGTAAACACTGCTGCTTTCTACACTCAAAATTTTCTGCAGCAGAAAATTTTCTGCCGGAGTTTCTGCCACGTGGGAACTAAGCATTATTGGTGCTTTTTAGAAGAAAAAATATTTTTGAAGCACAAAAATGTTTTTTTTTTGGCGCAACTATTCTTTCGTAGAACACTAAAGAAGACCAGATAGTGTATGATTGAAAGCACTGGATGATTAGTTAATGGTCAACAGTACTATGGTTTTAGATGAAAATATTGAATTTGTAGTCTAAACTACTACTGAGAGAGAGAAAGAGAATTAAGTTTATAGACGCAAGTGACTTATAGAAGCAGAGACTTAGGTCATGTCTTAAATCTGTCACACTGAATCTAATCTATAATAAATCAAACTCCCATTGGTTGGAGCCTGTTTGCTTGCACATTAATACAAAAAAACCACCAAAAACTACCACATACGGTCATTTTCATGATCGTTTATGGTTGTTTTTTGTTCGTTTTATCTTCGTTTATATTCGTTTGTGTTCGTTTAAGTTCGTTTATGCCCTTTTATGGTCATTTTTCGAATTATTTTTAAGTGTAGTAAAAAATTGCTGGGAAAAGGCTCTAGCCAGTGGGAGTTTCTTGCAATGTTTTGGAAATGGAGTTTAGACACAATTCTCGCCTGACCCGACGACCTATGTCCGGGCCCGCACAAGTTTGACTGTAGATGTTTTTATATGAAACTCAAAGATATTGCAATGGTTATCTTAATTTTTGATTAATTCGTATTTTCTCTAGCTGCATTTTTTTTTCCTTACAGAAAAAGGGGAATTCGATAAAAACAATTCCTGCATTTAAACCAATTCCTGCTGATAATGCGACTCCGGATTCGACGCCCGAGAAAAACACGCCACCACACGAGCTTAAAGATCGAGGGGGCAAAGTTCGCACTGAAAGCAAGAAAAATGCTACTGTCAACAATAACAGCAACAGCACAACCAACAGCAGCGGCAACAGCGCAACGAAAAATGAGACTGCTTCATCTTTGTCTTCCGTCGTCGCCGAGACCGTGTCCAACGTGAGCTTTTCAGACAATTCAAATTCGAGTAGCTCGACGAAAGGTCTGGACGGACCCAACGGGCCCGGTTCCACAGGAAAGTTTACAACTGCCAATTTTACAGAGACCGTAATTACGCACAGTGGCTCTGTGTTCGGATCAACGGAAAAGAGCAGCAAAAAGTCTAAGAAAACTATCAGTGTTAGTTCGCGGACCCCGAAACGCGAGCCGGAAGCGGATGTTGCGTCCAATGCTGCGGACGACGATTTCAGTTTGTCCACGTCCGACACCGGCTCCGAGAATAAAACTTTATCCGAGTCCGGTATCGAAAACAATGTAAATATGGCTTCGTCATTAGGTGCTATGCCCTCGGGAACTTTTCCTGCTTACGAGAATTTTTTAAGTGGAAGTTACCCCGGTATTACGTCGACTGATGCGGACTCGTCAGGCAAGCGTCCGAGATCACAGTCGCAGGATAGGAACGAGAAGAAGAAACAAAAGAAACTTGTGACAACCAACAGGTGAATTGAAGCAAATAACACTTCAGTCGCCGCTCGCTAACGTGATGCTAAAAATTGCACTCGCATTGTCATCTGCACACAACAATCACACCTTACATGATTGCTGATGCTAAGCAAAACATAGTCCTTGCTTGTTGTTGTAAATCAAACCATAATAAACTTACAAGACCATAAATTATTGTAATTTTTTAAATTTTAAATGACAACATTATAAAAAAAAAAACACAATAAGTTAGTTCTTGTGTTTGTTATTGTCTGATTTACAACAACAAGAGGGACTATAATTTGAAGTAGCATATATCAGCATTCGATTGTTGTGCACAGTTGGCGATGCAGTTTAATTCAATTTAACCATCACGTAGCGGGCGCAATGTTGTGCACACTGAAGTAAGGTTCCCAATTTTAAAAAATATCAGTTACTAAGTTTACATGAATGCGCTTTTCTGGGAAATGACGTCATTTCTCAAGTGGAAAGGTAAAAAATGGAGTATTCTCTCTAGTTTCCACTTTTTCATTTGATAAATGATGACGTCATTTTCCAGAAAAGTGTGTTCATGTAAAATTAGTAAGTGACTATTTGTTGAGGAGACAGATGCAAATACAGGAGTGGATCTTTAGAGGTGCATTTTTCAGCTGTGGTCCTACTATAATAACTAAAAAAATGAAGCAAAACATGAATTTTTACGGACCGAAATATGGTCCTGCCAGTGGTTTCGGGCTTCTGTAGTTTGGCTGCTTTATGCTTGGTTCCCACTTGGCAGAAATTCTGACAGAAAATTTTCTGCTGCAGAAAATTTTGAGTGAAGAAAGCAGCAGTGTTTACAAATTGCCTTCCTTAGGTGGCATCCATTTTTAAATTCTACTTTTCTGCACTTTTTTGCTCACTTTTCAGTCCACAGGTGGGAATCAACGACACTTTTTTTCTCAAAATTTTCTGCAGCAGAAAATTTTCTGTCTTGGTTTCTGCCAAGTGGGAACCTAGCATTATATTGAGAATTTTTAAATTTCTTATGCTTATACATATTAGATTTACGATAGATGGTGATTTGTTGAGGCCCTACAAAGGAGTAAATTTGTATTCATAAGATTTTAATTTTTGTGTTTCTTTTTTTTATTAAATAAAGTAAAAAGAGCAAAAAGAAGAAGGAAGTTGCAGGGCGAACCAATGGAGTAAGGTAAGTACTTCATACTGATCTATTTTTTCCCCCCATAATTATTGTAAATTTGTTGTGTTCGGCTTGGTTTTTGTCGTCGTTTTTATAAACATAAACACGATTGAGCAGTTTACTGCCCTAGTTTTAGATCTGATTGAAGTTTCGTTCAAATTTGCATTAGGCCTGAGATCACTAACCCAAGCAATTGCAGCGGAATTGATCATACTTACTACCGGTGAGTGTATTCCCTCGCCTTTTCCTTGTTTTTTTAATTTATTATTACTTTTTTTGTTTATTTTCTTTTCACAGCACATTTTTGTATTTATAGAAATCTATAGATGTTATTTATTATTTAGGATAATTTAGTACTGTTGTAGTGTTATAATTTAACATAAATTTTATAATTTCTGTTTTTCTTCATGTTGTAACTTTTATTGCATGGTTTATTAATTTTACGCATGATTTCTATCACTCACCTCCCATACTCACCAGTAGATTAAGTTTTAAAAATTACAAATAGAAGGTGATGCAGAAATACTGTTCTCTTCAAATTTTTCTTAGAATACACAATGAAAAAAATATTTAACTATACCACATAAGTAAAAACAGTCATGACAAATCAACTAAACTCTGTTTCCAAAATATTGCGAGATAGATAGTTAGAATTGAGTTTATAGACGCAAGCGACGACTGAGGTCATACAACAACTTAGGCCATACACGTCTTTTAATCTGACATACTGAAACTGACATACTAAATCTGACCAATATAAATCTGACACAGACAAACACATTTGACCATTGATAAACACTACATTCCTATATTCTATTGCAGAATGGAATGCAGCATTACATTATCAAAAAAATGGTCAAAAACAGAGACAAAAGCCACAGAAGAGATAGTGGAGCAAAAAAAAGGAGATAGATAACCAGAGAACTCATTAGCACCACTGCAGCAGAAAAACGAAGTGCTGCAATGAGTATCCAGGGGAGGCCACAAGGAGACTGGGCTTGGAAGTTTTCTCCCCAATATTGCGTGAAACTCCCATTGGTTGGAGCCTGTTTGCTTGCACATTAATACAAAAACACCACCAAAACTACCATTTATGGTTATTTTTATAATTGTTTATGGTCGTTTTTTGTTCGTTTTATGTTCATTTATGTTTGTTTGTTTGTTTACGTTTGTTTATGCCCTTTTATGGTCATTTTTCGAATTATTTTTTAAGTGCATTAAAAAATTGCTGGAAAAAGGCTCTAGCCAATGGGAGTTTCTTGCAATGTTTTGGAAACGGAGTTTAGTTTTGTTAAAAACAATTTAGGTCATTTGTAATAATAATAATTTGAAACCGTAAGAGATAGAACAAAATTTCCAATTATAACATTGTAGAGAATCGTTTAATGCCATTAACAACAGTATGTTAGTCGGAACTTATTTTGCGAAAAATAGTTTTCACAAAATTTTACTCAGGTTTTTTTTCTCAAGTATTCCTTACTGTTTAAGGAATTTTAATGGAATTTGAGAGTAATTGAAAACATTTAAATGATCTAAAATCCCAAATCAAATAGTAAACCTTGATGCCGTAGCACTTAAATTATTGGCGCTACTATTATTAGTGCTAATTAAAATTAATTACTTTTTTCCAAGTAGCACTATAGTGAATAGTGATGTAGTTAAATATTTTTTTCATTAGGTGCATTCAATTTCAACGTTTTATACAGTTTGTTGTTTTTCTTGTTTATAAGATGGCGGAAATAACGTTTTTCGCGTCAGATTCTTATATTCTTATAAACGGTATTCAGAGAATCAAAATAATTATAAACAAAGGCAGAGGTGTTTTTTTTCTGTTTATTGCAAGCATTTTTGGCCATCTCATAACAAGAAAAACAACATAAACAAGAGAAACTGTATAAACCGTTGAAATTGAATGCATCTATTGTGTATTTTAAGAAATATTTGAAATAAACACCTATTTCTGCCTCATCCTGTATATTAATATATATTATATGTGCTATTGCTATAATTTATGTAATTACAAACTTTCATTTTATACTCTACTTAACAATTCGTGCGCATTGAACTGAAAGTATATATTGTGATATTTTATTTTAATCCTCCAGTTAAGCTGAGTCGAAAAATCATTACTTTTTGTCCAAAAATGTGTGTGCCATTGTTAAAAAACGAAAACCCTTGTAAAATATTTTAAAAAATTATTTACATTTGGGATTTTGTATTGCTGCGCACATACTCAGCTCGACTAGAGGATTAAAATAAGATACCACAATATATACTGTCAGTACAATGCAGAAAACTTCAATTTTCAGTTTCGTGCACGAATTGTTGGATAGAGTTTAGTAATGAAATTGGCTCTTTATGCCGTAAGTGTTAAATCAATGGCTCCGACAACACAACGCAAATGTTCTTCTACTAGTACAAGATTTTTACTATCTCTAAATCATGTGAAAAACTAGAAATACCTTGAGAGAGAGAACAAACATACCGTATATACTCGCCTATAGGTATCAAAATTGTGAAGAGGGGAGGGGGGTGGACTTATACACGAGTCATAAAAAATTTTTATTTTATTTTATTTTATGTGGGGGCACTTATACGCGAGTGTACTTTTTAATTTTAATTTTAATCCCCCACCATGGGATGGATTTTTTTTGTTGCTAAATTAGGTTACATTTTTACGTGATAAAATGCTTCAAAGTTATTAATTTTTTTAATGAATTGATTTTCTTAATCTGCAATTTTTATAGTTTTTTTTTCTATTCAGTTCGTTTTCTCTAAATGTATCTGCATCTTCATTGGCAAATGGCATAAATTCGCATTACATGTCCGGTGGAAGTCAAGCAGATTCAGGCAATGTTTCAGCTGATACTACTGTCTCTCTAGATGGGGCTTCGAGTTTGCACTCCCAAAGTCGTTTAGGTAATTAAAAAATCACATTATCTCGTGCTTAAATTTTGATTTCCTCAATTCCTTTATCAATTTCACGCTGCAACCGAATATTTACTCAACTTTTTAAAGAATTTTTTGCAGATATTTTATCAGGTAGTCATGGCGAAGGAAGCCCAATGAATTCTGGCAATAGAAGTTCAGCATCGCCAATTGTGGGTCCCTTACCTCCATCTAGAACGTCATCTGTAGCCAGTAGCAGAAATTCAGGCTTGAATAACAATTTGTAAGCGATTGAAAAAAAAAATTATCTGAGAAAGTTTAATTTCTTTAATTTTAGGACCCAATTTCCACAAAGTTTGGAACAACTCCTGGAAAGGCAATGGGAACAAGGATCGCAGTTCCTCATGGATCAAGCGCAGCATTTTGACAGTAAGTTTACTAATCATAGAAACATGCGCCATTACATTTGAATTAAATAAAATAAAGATTGGTTCTTCAATTCTGGGATGATTGGACTGGATGTGTCTGTATATAATATTGTAGTATTAAAAAAAAATTGAAGAATTAATTTCTATTTTATTTAAGTTTATTAATGGACACTTTGCGATTTCTCGTACGAAAAATTACGAAATTAAAAAAAAAAACGAAATATTTTTAATTGTGTAATTTGAATTTCGTACAACAGGTTGCGATTGGACACGAAACGTATTATATACGACATTTAATCGACAGTTGCAATTTTTAGCAGAACCAGGCACCTTATCAGCTTAATTATTGGGCGTGTGGTTTGTGCAAGGTGTTTGTCTGATTAAAAAACAAACCTGAGATGATGAAATCGACCGAAATTTGCCAAAATTGCAGCTGAAGCGGTGGGAGAGAGAGAGAGAAATAGGGTTTACCGGCGTAAGCGGCAACTGCGGCCATACACGCCATTAGAAGCGGTGGGAAAATGGCGGCAGAATCTGACGACAATTGTTGTCATTGCATGCAGTGCGCTGCGCAAATCAAGTCGTATTTACGAAATATGTCACGAAATCTTTTTTATATTTTGTTACGGTATTAAATAAAATGAGAAATTAGGTGCGTTCAAAGTCAAATGACTTATGGCAAACCGGAAGTGACCTAAATTGTGTCACTAAACAGATAAGTCAACTGTGATAAGTGGCTTTTTGATAAGTCACACCAATCATGAATTATGACATGACTTATGCATAAGTCATTCACTAGCAGCGATCTTGGATCAAGCATGATGTTTCTTGACTCCAAACAAAGTGGGGATGTCATTTAACCACATCCAAACGATTCCATAAGAAAGCTGCATAGATAGACAGATAGAATTGAGTTTATAGACGCAAGCGACGACTGAGGTCATACACGTCTTTTAATCTGACCAATATAAATCTGACATAAACAAACACATTTGACCATTGATAATCACTACCTTCGTACATTCCATTGCAGAATGGAATGCAGCATTACATTATCAAAAAAATAGTCAAAAACAGAAACAAAAGTCACAAAAGAAAAAGCAGAGCAAAAAAAAGGAGATAGATAACCAGAAGACCCATTAGCACCACTGCAGCGGAAAAAGAAAGTGCTACAGAGGAGAACCCAGGAGAGGCCACAAGAAGGCTGGGCTTGGAAGTTTTCTCCCCCAAGAAATCTGCATAAAAATAGCGAAAAATAATGACAAACAATTTTGACGGAAGCCACCGAACATCGTGGCCGCGAAACATGCACCTACGTCGGCCACGATGTTCGCTGATGGTCCGTCCAAAAAATTTTTCATTATTTATCACGAATTTTAGTATTTTCTCGACGGATTTTCATGGAATCAATTGGCCATGATAGAATTGACAATTTATCAGCTAAAGCTAAGTGTTTCAAGCAAAAAAATCAGCTCAAAAAACTACCTTAACACAAACATGATTTTTAATCATAATTTTTTTAAAAGAGCGTTCACAATCTAAATGACTTACCTGGCTTATCAATAAGTCAGGATTATGCCAGATTAAGATAAGTCAAATTATGGTTTTAACTTTGAACGCACCTAATTAAAACGCAATCATATTAAAATTTTGTTTTTCTATGCTTTCGTATTTTAATTTTTTTCTTAAGAAAAATCGCAGTGTGTCTGTGTACATATATTTATAATTTCCAACTTAAAAGCAAAATAATTTATGTTGTTATTTTATTTTTCAAGTTGCGTCTCTGCTGTCATGTCTGCATCAATTAAGAATGGAAAACCAGCGGCTTGAAGAACGCGTGAACAATTTAATCACACGGAGAGACCACTTGCTCGCGGTTAACTCTCGGCTCGCTGTTCCGCTGAACAACTCTCCAGCGACAGCGCCGGCTATAAACGACACAAATCGCGTTCCGCGCATAAACAATTACATTCCGTCGGATAACAGTACACAGGATTTAATGTTTCCACACCGAAGTCCCAACCAGGTTCCTCCAGTGGCACGTGCTTCAATTTCACCGGTGAATGCAGCAGGGTTTATTCCAACTTCGACGCCGCCACACAGTCAAAGCGTTGTCGTGCAGAATTTGCATCATCCTGTCAGCAATATGATGCCTAGCATGACAACTAGCTCTAGTCATACTTCGCCCTCAATGCTTTTGTCACCGAATTTAAGGCATAGTCCGGCACAAGTACAAATTTATTAATTTTTATTTAAAAATTGCTATGAATTTTTATTTTTATTTCATTTATTTAAACCAGTCGTTTATGCATTGTCCGAGTCCTGTGGGGCATTCAGCTGTCCCAACGACGATGTCGCGGCCTATTTCGACTCCGGATCATTTGCGGATGCAGCAGCAAGTGGTGAGATTGAGAAATGTTTATTGGTAATTTTTTTTACTTAAATATATTGTTTTTTATTTGTAGCAGCAGCATCATCAGCAAGCAGCGCTTTCTAGGCTGAATTTGGCACCGATATGTTCTCCCTCGATTGCCGGCATGCAGCTTCCGCCGCCTCCACCAAAATCGAGATTTGCTTGCCAGAAAATGCCGCTTTCAAATGTCAGGCCAGATTGGGTAAAATTTTATGCAGTAGATAGATAGAATTGAGGTTATAGACGCAAGCAGCGACTTTTAATCTGTTAATACAGAAGAACCAGGGTGCATGCAGTCGGGGATTTAGGACCCGGATTCACTAAAAAATAACTATATTGCAATCTACCTAAACCCATTGTTGAAATGCTTTTGGAATATGGCTAAAATATCGTGTGAATATCGTTATGAATCCGGGCTCTGTTCGTTATAGAGAAGTTGGAGGGTATTATTATTATTGAATTTTTTAACAGCTGATTAATTATTTGAATATAATTTTTAATACATTTTAGAATAGTTAGTTTAATAGACGGTTTGCGCTTTCACGAACGAGATTTAATTACGAGACACGAGATAATTAATAAATATAAAATAAATTCATTTTTATTAATTATCTCGTGTCTCGTAATTATTAAAATTGTTTCAGATTGCGCTTGCACAAACAATCAAACACGAACGAAACGAAATAAACGAATGAACAAGAAACATGGCTTGCTCAAAAATTGTAATATTCTAGTTGAAAATGTGTAAATTATGTGTGTTAAATGGCATGTTTGTACAAAAAATAGTTATTTGCAAACAAATTACTAACCTGGATGACTAAACACTACCAAAAATACAACGAGCCGATGAAAATCAAGATGGATGCCGCGCTCGCTTCAAATTGTAGAACAATGCGCATGTGCGAAGTTTTGTGCACACTGCGCATGTGCAGAGCATTCGTATTATCAACTAATATACGAACGAATTGAAAAATAAATCTCGTATATTCGTAATACGAATGTTAAATTAAATACGAGATTTACTTTTAAAATTTCGTATTTATTTAACATTCGTAATTAAAAAAATTACGTTCGTGAAAGCGCAAACCGTCTAATGTCTACAGATTTGTGATTGAATTAAATAAAATGGTGAAATGTTTTATGAATTTTGTACTTATGAAAAATTTTTTTCTCTTTTTTTTTTCTTGAATCAAGATGGCACAGCAGCCTTATCCGATGTATCCACTACTGCAGTCATCTAGTTATGATACTGCCAGTACACCTTACAACAGCCTTTTAGTTTCAACACCTGTCTCTGTAGTTATGAGCGCTGCAAATCAACATTCACAACCACAGATGCAACAACAGGTGAAATATCTGCGAGATAAATTGGCATTAATCAATATTTTTTTAAAAATTGTAGGTGATTCAACATCTATCAGTGAAAAAAGGCAGTCCCGGAGTTATGGCTACAGACAAAAGGTGACGCTAACTCACAGCAAATGAAAAAGACATTTTTTAACGTTGCAGCAAAGTACTTTAAAATCGTTTAAAAATTGTGCTCAAAGAGGACGAAGAAGTTTTAACTCTTGAATGTTCAGAAGCTCATCTTTGTAATTTGTATTGATAGGCCTAAGCTCGTTTTATGCGATCATGAAGTTTAAAAAAAATTCAGTGGACACTACAATTTTTATAACCGGCAAAATTATTTTTTTTTCTATATTTCAGTTACTGCAGTGTTTGAATTTGTAATTTTAGAATAATTTAGGTCAAATTTCGTTGTAACGAAATATTTTGAGGGTAATTTCTATAAGGTTTTGTTGTAAGGCGTTTTGGGAAATGAGAAGACAAATTCGTTTGTAAAACAATTGTCAATGTATATATTTGAAACAAAGATTTATTATTTTGTTGTTGATTAATTGGAAAAAATAAATATTTGAATGGAAATTTTAATTCTAAAGGCAGTGTTTTGTGTAGATGACAAATTCCTACGTTAATCCATCCATCCATCCATCAAATGTGTAAAGCTTGTGATCTTTTTAAAAGTTTAGTTTTAAGAGTTATTATAAAATTTGTTAAATTTAATTATTTGCTTATCAGTAATTCTAAAATATAAAATAAAATTTAAAAAAACACCTAATGTACAAAAAATAATTGTTTATTTTTTTTATATTTTACTGCTAAATGAACACAATGGTTTAACAAAAATATGAGAAATAAATTTCTAAAGTTATGAAATAATAATTTGTAATGTGTTGATATTATGTCTTCAAACTGTATCTTTTTTCTCTTCATAAACACATCACTGCCACAATTGTCATTTTAATTAATTCCATTAATAAAGAAATTTAACCACTTAGGTTTTCAACAATTTATTATATAAATGACAAATGAGTATTTCAAAAGGCACCAAATTACTTGTAAATGATGTGCACTTAAACTTAGAGTAGATAAAAATGAAAAATCTTCTTTGTAGTCATTTGTGTTTAAAAAAATTGTATATCAAAAAGTAGATTTTTTATTTCAAAAATAAAAACAATAGGAAGTTAGTGTTTTTCTTTAGTACACAATTTTAAAAAACACAATACCCAATTTTCTGCTGCAGAGATAGAGAGAATCGGGGTTACTGTGCTGGATATTGAGTTTGGAAAAACTACAAAGAGAGAGAATTGTGTTTATAGATGCAAGCAGCAACTTAGGCCATACACGTCTTAAATCTGACATACTAAAACTGACATACTGAATAATGTCAGAGGGATAGATATAGATAGAATTGACTTTATAGACGCAAGCGGCGACTTAGGCCACACACATCTTTTAATCTTTTAATACTGAAACTGACATACTGAAACTGACTTCCTGAAACTGATATACTAAATGTGACCAATATAAATCTAACACAGACAAACACATTTGACCAATGATAACCACTACATTTGTACATTCCATTGTAGAATGGAATGCAGTATTACATTATCAAAAAAATGATCAAAAACAGAGACAAAAGCCACAGAAAAGAAAGAGGAGCAAAAAAAAGGAGAAAGATAACCAGAGAACCCATCAGCACCACTGCAGCGGAAAAACAATGTGCTGCAATGGAGTACCCAGGGGAGGCCACAAGGAAGCAGGGCTTGGAAGTTTTCTCCTCCAGAGAGAGAGAGAGAGAATTGAGTTTATAGACGCAAGCGGTGACTTAGGCCATAGACGTCTTTCCTCCGACACAATCAAACACATTTCACCATTGATAAACACTACATTCGTACATTCCACTGCAGAATGGAATTCAGTCTTAAGTTATAAAATTGGTCAAAGACAGAAGGGAGAGAGGCGCGAAAAGAAGGAAAAACAGGTGAGCAGAAATTCCATTGCGACCAATGTGGCAGAGCTTTTACTATGTCAACAAAATTGGGTCCCTAACATCTTGGTTTCAAACAAGATTTCACGTGATTTTAATGAAATGAACTCAGTTTTGTGATATTTTGTGATATTTTGTGATTTTGAATTGAATTTATTCTAGTATTTTTCACTTTTTTTCTGTACTAATACATAATAAATAAAAATTTTTCTTTTTCTGAATGTTCATGAACCATGAAATTTCCATGGAGCCTTCTAGTTAAATATTATATTTGTTCACAGATTGCCCAGTTTTTTGGTCGAATATATACGTTCCAGCATTCCGGTTTACAAAGAAACTTTCCTTGGATGTGAAATTCTAGAAAATGTTATCTTTTTTTGCCCAGAAATTGGGAAACACTACATTCGTACATTCTACTGCAGAATGGACAATTTTGCACATCCACCAGCCCGCAATCGACCCCATATTGACCCCCCTCCCCCCGATATTGACAATGTCAAATTAATGATGGGGTCCGCGTTGGTCAAAAAGATGGAGCAAGGTCTGCAGAAACAATGGGCTTTGTGTGACCGTTCGTCATTTTGTCCGTACTACAAGGACATCAAACATGATTTCCTACCGGCGACTTACCTATTGTCATCCGAGTTACCAGTGTATATGAGGGAGATGTGGACACGTCTCAGATGTGGAAACGAACATCGTGGTGGTAAGAAGTGGTTGTCTGCATTAGAACAACGTTGTAGGCTTTGTGATGAGGACATAGAATCTCTGGACCAAATTTTTGTGCATTGCCCAGCATTAGTATTCCCAAGATCACTTTCGGATAAATGGTCACGATGGCGTCAAATATTGGAGGGCCCAGTGGATAAGGATTTATTGGATATTGTGTTTGCTTTTCGTTTTCGTTGTGCACCAAGAAGAGCGGAAGATATTTAGCTAACTATGAGTGTGGATTATGTTTGTTTGTTTTATTTTCTTTATGTATAACCCCCTTCCAAAACAAACGTTTTTGTATGGAATAAAGTTGAATTGAATTGATTGAATTGACTTAGGCCATACACGTCTTTTAATCTGACTACAAAACTGACATACTAAATCTGACCAATATGAATCTGACACAGACAAACACATTTGACCATTGATAGATAGATAGATAGAATTGAGTTTAAACATTTGGAGGTTCTGGAGTTGGTGTTAGTAAGGTTGCGTGATGCTGGCCTTCGTCTAACCCGGGAAAAGTGTGCTTTCGCACGTATGTCGTTGGCATTCCTGGGTTTCCAGATCAGCGAATCCGGAGTGACTCCGATTGAGTCAAAAATAAAAGCTTTATTAGAGATTGAGGCACCAGAAAATGTTTCAGAGTTACGAACGTTTTTAGGCGTGGTAAACTTTTATAGAGGCTTTGTGAAGAATTTGGCCGACACGGCGGCTCCGTTATATGAGCTGCTGAGTTCGACAACAAGCTGGCAGTGGAATAGGAGACGTCAGAGCGCGTTTGAAGCAATCAAACGGGCCTTGATCCGAACACCGGTTCTGCAATTTTACAGCTTGACAAGACCTATATTGGTGGCTTGTGACGCATCACCTATTGGAGTGGGCGCGGTTCTGGCCCATTTGGATGACGATGGTCGGGAGGTACCGGTGGCGTATGTATCCAGAATGTTGAATAAGACGGAGAGGAATTACGCACAACTCGACCGTGAAGCATTGGCAATTGTGTTTGCCATTAAGAAATTCCACGTGTATTTGTATGGACGTCATTTCAAGATATTAACTGACCATAAGCCGTTATTGGGAATTTTTGGAACAAACCGATCCCATCAATTATTTCACTGCGGCTACTCCGGTGGGCCGTGATATTGGCGGGGCACGACTATGAGCTCTGCTTTCGAAGAGGATGCGACAACAGTAACGCGGATGTACTGAGTCGGTTCCCGCTACCAGTTGTGGAATCGATGAAGGAAGATTTACCAATATCTCTGACCGAGCTGAGCGAAGAGAATCTGATTGATGTCACACAAATGGCCGAGGCGTCTGCAAGTGACCCGATATTGTCCGTGGTCATAGAGGTGGTTAAAAGAGGTAGAGAGATGTTGCCGCATGGAGAAGATTTTACACCTTATACACAACGTTTTGACCAATTGTCTTTAGCAGAAGGTATCCTCCTGTGGGATGACAGAGTGGTGATCCCGGAGTCTTTAAAAACGAAGGTCTTGATGTTGTTACATGAAGGCCATCTCGGCGTCGTTGAAATGAAGTCTCGAGCACGCTATTACGTGTGGTGGACACACATGGATAAGGAAGTGTCGGAGTTTGCAGCCGCATGCACGGTTTGTGCAATGAACCAGAACACACCACCGAAGGTCACACCGATAGCGTGGCCAAAGGCAGAGAGAGAGAGAGAGAATTAGGTTTATAGACGTAAGCGGCGACTCGGGCCATACACGTCTAAAATCTGACAAAAGAGAATCTGACATGAAAACTGACAATATGAAACTTGACATACTAAATCCGACAACACAAAACCAACACGCTATATCTGACAAAAGAAAACTGACACACCAAAACTGACATATCCAAACTGACATAATGACTGACAAAAGAAAACTGACAAATTGAAACTGACATATCCAAACTGACATAATGACACAGACATACTGACTCCGACAAA
>AFFK01020393.1:0-24844 GCA_000239455.1 Strigamia maritima | reverse complement strand
ATTAAATACTCTCCAACCTTCTTGTGTCAAGGAAAGATGACTGATGTTTTTGCTCCATGCTACTTCAAGTGATTTCAAGTTTCTGGGCTATTATATATGTGAGTTTAACTCAATTTAAGAAAGGCAATGCAGTATTAAGTGATTATAATCACAGCCAAGCAGTTGTCATCAATTTAGAAGTAATTTCCAGCTCAAAACAGATTAGAGGTCATTGCCAATGTCATTGGAATTATATTAGAGGTCAAACCTCGAATTTACAGGCATATGACAAGGGTTTCCACGCTCATTCCAGCAGAGAGGCGATAGCGCAATGTTGTGCGCGAATTGAGCAAGATCGATTTTGACGGGACCTCGCGTACAACTCCGGCGGCTCGCGGTGGCTCGCGTGCGGCCGAAAATCCCGACTTTTCCATCGAAATTCGAAAAATGGATTTTTGCTCATTTTTGACCATTTAAAGCACAGTTCACTTCCACGACTGTGCGAAAGGACCAGGACGAACCACTATAACGTACACGAACCACATCCTTCCCGATTGGTGAAGACCATATAGGGATTTTGTGAGAAGCCAGACCTTGTCTGTTGCAAACTTAAAACCAGGAGGTGGGCACATGTGGATAGGAATATCTAATTTACCATACAAATAGGCGCATTTAATGTCTAATTGAACATCGACCCATCTCCTGAGTATGACTAATAAACAGAAAAAGAAACGAATAAGGGAAAAATTAACAACAGGTGAGATAACTTGTGACCATAGGTCACTGTCACACTCGGCACCAGATGTCCTCACTGCTGGATGGGCAACGGTCAAGGGCCAATCACGGTTGACCTGCGACCAACGGCCACCAGGGGACAAAGGTATATAACAAGCTGAGGAGCCAGTGGTCAGCCAGTAGTTGGACAACCAGCAAGCTGAACACAATGTTCAGCTCTGGCTCCCTCTGCCCACTGTACCATCCAATGAAGCCTCATTGAAGAGAACATGATTGGCTGTAGGTGAACTTACAGCATGGTTACAGTTAGAGATTCGACCTCGCTGCCCAGGGCGATTGTCCTGGTCAGCGGTTTGGTCTCAGATAGGCAAATGGTGGTACCATGACATGGGAATGCAGGGAAGCGACGCCGGCCCCCAGACAACTAATAAAAGGCCTAAAACCCAATAAATACAGTGTCGTCTCTGTCTTCTCATCGTGACTTGGATGTCCAATGCTTTGCTATCATCCCCATGATAGGATTGCATGATCCCAATGATCACAATTGTGGGCCCATCCTGGATATGAAACTGGAATTAAAAATTTTTGTTTTCTTCTTGCAGCAAAGCAACAAGTAACAAAAAATTCAATTTTTTTCTTTCCGGTCGAATGACCAGAGAGCTTTTGTGGTTTTGTAGTTTAGATGCCCCAACAGGACTGACCATGGGAAGTCAGGGGATTGATAAAGGAACTTTACTATCGGATTGGCAGATTAAAATTCTGTAAAAACCTGTCTGAGAACGCGCTTGACCGCACGTCGACCACGTGTTCCGTCAGACACGTGGTTACCGACCACATGTTGTTTCCTTCACCTCTTAGATACTAGCAGCTGGGTTACGTGCTGCTATACACTAATGGGATGTTGGGAAGAAACAATGCTATTTGTGTTTTTGGTGTTTTTTGTCACTTTTATTTATTTTTGGATTTTCGAAATTTCAAATATTTTCGAAATGGACAATTTTCTTGTATCTAGTTGTGGCAGCTATAAAAACTTTAGGCCTTTGTCACAAATTCATGCTCTTTTTTCTATTATTTTATTTTCCTGGTGTGCAACCTATAGGATATGTTTGTGTGGGGTCACTTCCCCAGCAAGTGTCGTCAAGGCTGCGTGTCATGAGCGTACACCCACGATTTACTGCACGGTAACAGCATACTTTGGGTCGGGCGGTGTCCTCCAGAGTAAAACCATTGGTATGGGTGGCAGTTTTCCATAGGCTTAGTAGGACTGACTTGTCCTGGTACAAGTTGGGTGGCCCGGGCTGCTGGCTAAGACTATAGTTTAATCAACCTTAGAAAAACTGTGGAAAATAGCTGCTATGGACTTCAATGTAAAGTAGCAGTGTCCTGCCGGAGCCGGTGGTGGAGCCTTTAAGGACCAACTCAGCATTTCTTTACCACTGTGTGTGACATGACTGATGGTTTTTATTCTTTTTTGTTGCACACATCCACTGCATTGGGATTAAAAATGGCTGAGAGGGCGGCTAGTAATGTGGGGACATTTCTAGTGACGTGCCCAATGGCTTGTAGCGGCCGTCAGGATGAGCGAACGGGCTACTTGCAACTTGAGTGGCTAACACTGCACATAAAAAATTGCACGTGGGTGTGAATCCAGCTCAATCCAAAACAAAGTGTGACTCTTGCAGAGCTTTTTTTTTCTGCAATGCAATGGTTACACACAAAAAACAAAGAAAATTCCCAACTGAATTTTTGATCCATACTACTAACAACTAACAACTTTATTTCCTCATCATGGTTCACTCTATGATGGTGACAGCAATGTCACAGGTGGGAGTTAAGGAAATCTCCTGATGGTGCTGATGAAAGGGTCGTTTCCTTCAGTTGGTTGTAGCCTTTTTGGGAAAAATTAGATGATCAGATGCATCAAATAAATTGATGGCACATTTTGTTATCCATTTTCTTGTGCGGAAAAATATGAAAAAAGATAAAACTGAAGGTACCTTCTCTTAGGCAGATATTCTCTTACCGGTGCCAAACTAATAAAGAGGAAAGTCGGCTGAATTTTTTTAGTCATTGTTTTAAATGTATAAGAAATAATGAACAAGACACACCATACCTTAAAAACATTTTTTCTTTCTGTTTTGTATTGTGTTTATTTTTTTCTGAAGAATTCTGACAAAAGATTAAAACGTTTTTTAATTGGGGTTTGAATTCAGGAAAAAAGGTCTTGGGTTGTGCATTCCAACCACAAAGAGATTTTCAAATTTTTGCGATCGAAATTTGCAAAAGTAGGCTTAAGTGTCGAGATTCAGCTGCACGTGGTGAAATTACATTGTTCTTTCACTGGTAGACCTTTATTCTGTTCATTTTTGTTCCTACTTATTATTACAAGTTTTATTTTTCTGCTATCGGCACGGAAATGAAACAATGAATTGCAAAAGGTCGGTGTTTTTGTGTTTGCTTTTTTTGGCAAAAAAACAACCACCTGCAATTACAAAAAGAAAGCATACAGATTAAAAGCGAAATGATTGAGAAATCAGTCTAAACTTTTTATTGAAAAAAAAAGTTTTTTTTAAAGGCGAGCTTCATTGCCAAAAATTTTTTTTTTTGGGGAATAAACCATTTTCTACTACAAATGCAAATACATTTCACAAAGAAATGAAAAAATTGCTCAGTACAAATGGGAATCAGAAATTAAATTGGGAAATCTTGTTTTGTGGAAAGGAATCCAAAAAAATTCTTTATTTTTTCATAAAAAAATACAAAACATGTGCTTTTTAATTCAAATTTTTCAATCTAGAGGGCGTATCACCTTGTTGTCACTCTAGAGGATTAGGTTATCAGTTCACTCTGATTGGCTTATACAAATTTGCTGGCTTATGATTGGACAATCTGGGATTGGCTATCAGAAAACTATAAGTACCAGGTGTTGAGCCCAAATCCTTTATTCTGAGCTCTCACCTCATAGTAGCTATACGGTCGAATGACAATCCAGATCAACCAATACTGCCCCTAAACGCAAATACAATAAAAAAGTAAAGACAATGGACAGCCAAGATGTCATTTCTTTACTTTGTACCAAATTAGGTTTAGATGAGGATCAGATGACTAATCTGACTGAAATTGGTGACTTGCTTGATCTCACCATCAGCCAAAACACTTCAAACCTAGCCACTGCAAGGCAAGAAGCTGCTGATGCCCAAGCAGCACTAATACAAAGTATGCAATATGCAAAAGAAATAAATCTTGCAAATAAAAACACAGAATCACAGTTGAAACAGCTTTCAACTGCCACTGCTGCCGCAGAGCAGCAACACCTTAAGGAACAAAATGATGCATCATTATTTTGCAGCAAGTTAAGGATACCGCTAACAGCAATGTTCAGCAGGCCCTTGATTTAAATAAACAGTTACAGTTGGATTATGACAACAACAAACTACAATCGGATGAATTGACTAAAGCGCATGCACAACTTGCACTCTTGCAAGCAGCGCCCGCTTGTATCCTATGTCATCTACTATTATTTCCTACGGTTAGCACCACTGCTAACACGGGGATGGTTCCTAATGCAGGACTACCTTGGGTTGTTAAATTACCTACAACACCCAGTAGTCGACCATGCATTCAGCTGAAACCAACCACCAAACAATTGGACAGTTTTGAACTAGCCAAACTAGTCAGAACAGTTAAAATAAACAAGTTTGCCATTGCATCAAAATGGCTTTTAGATAATGAGAAATTTCAAACTTGGGATCTTTTTGAGGCAGCATTTACAAAACGCTTTGTCCCATCAGACGCCTGTTTACAATCAGAAATTCTGAAAGTGAAACAAAAAACCGATGACGCTCCAACAGAGATTCTGGATGCACTAGATGCATTATACAGCCAGATGAAAGAGCCACCATCGAATGAAGCAAGCGTGTCTCGTGCACTTGATGCATTGCTACCAGAAACAGGGAAAATGACCTGGGTTGCACTGCAACAAGACTACTCTTGGAAAGGGCTGCGAGCTGCTGCCGCAATCTTTGAACCTGCAGCCATTGCTGCGGAAAGAAAGCTAAAAGACCGCACAACTACACTCGCACCGGGTATAATGTCAGCCAAAACAGCAGACACAACAACCAGAGTTGATGCGTCAAAAACATTGTTTCCTGCCCGAAAAAATGCAGCAAAATCTGCAGAATGGAGCAATAAAAACAATAACCTTCACGATCATGCGATTGTGCCTACTAACGGAGGATGTTTTCTGTGTAGCGGCCCACACTTTGCAAGAGTGTGTCCCATGCCTAAAGATAAAAAGTGCTGCAGAAACACTCAAAATACTGATTGAGTCTATGCAAGACACTGAATCCTCAGATTCAAAAAACGAGGAGTCGCAGGTAACAGAGAATTAAATAGCTCTGCTGCTTGCATAGATCTTGACTGCCATTTAATTCTAACAGAAGAGGACTTGAAAGATGACATATTCAGAAATATCTCAGAAACAGAGGAAGATCCTCTGGTAGTCCTCAATCTTGTAGATATTTAGTAAATCCAACATGTGATTTCAGTCCATTTATGGCTGTGTTAATGTCAAAGATTGTCATAACACAGCTCTGAATTATTTTCTTTATAACAAAGGCCCCGTGTTATAATAATTGCCAATTAGGCATTCAAAATATTGTCTGTAAATTTATTTTGGCAATTATTGATCTTTAACAGTTATTTTCATATTATTAATGTAGTTAATGGTCTTGGCCAGTTTACCAAATTGGTAGTTATTTATTTCACGTATTTTCTGCACTAATTTGGTTCATTTGTTTGCCATTTCTCCTTTTAGAGAACTGCATGTCAAGTAATCTAGATGTATGACATCAGTGCTCTATTTTACAAAGCATTTCCATCACCTAGGTGATGAGTGGCTATTTTTAGCAATGATTTAATGCTTTTATTTAGCCCGAGACTACAATTTGTCCCGGGCCTTCTCCTTCCTGTCCAGGTTCAGCCAAGATGGCGCCTGTGAAGTGCTCCTGCCAATAAACAAGTTGTTTTACATGTTTGGACTGTTTGAGAGTGAGTTTTCTCAAAATTACATGCATTAATTTACTTGCGGCATATAAGCAGTTTGTCTGCGGCCCCCGAGAGCTTTTACGCGGCCGAAGAAGTACGCAAAGTCACTTCGCCGGTTCCGAGACGTAGTGCGCGAATTGAAGTTCACGTACGTCAACCAGAAGCCGCTCGTCCCACATGCGGGTGGAATTCAGCGAGAACTCCCTACATCGTACCGCGGCAAAGCACCATTTGGTGCACTTTTGGTTTTCACCTTATTGCGGTATTTTTGATGACCAGTGTGTACCAGTCGAGTCAAAATTCTGAAATTACTGCCAGGTACCAAGCAAGGTACAAGGAACACAGCCAGCCTATCGCCGGAGCGCTCAGAAACATATTTAGGACCGACTTTTGAGCCGACGGGAATCGCGTATACTTTTGGCCGCGCGATCTCGATTTTCCATCCAAAATCAAAATTTTCAAAAATTGCAAAAATTTATTTCCATCAATTTCTTCACCTTTACGGTGCGCGTGGGTCCTGGCCAAACGTATTCCACAACAATTGGTAGCAGAGGATGGTTAATTGGACCAGGACAAGCATCCAAAATTGCCCAAAAGTGAATTTGGGCAAAAATCAGTAAGAAATTGCAATTCTTCAATTTGAGCAGAAATTGTCTTGACTTTTGAGTTTTTCAGATGTCCGAGAATGACATAACCAAGTCAGCAGCCTCCGGAATACTTAAACTGAACCGCACCAATTATGTCCAGTGGTGTGTTGACATACAGCTTCTCTTAGAAGAGAAAGGAATTTTGTCTTTTGCAGTTGGCAAGCAAGAAGAGCCCCCAGCCACAGCTTCTGCACAGGAAAAGCAGAAATTTGCTAAGGAGAAAGCAAAATCACGGGTTATCATCCTCCAGAGCCTTGTTCCACGGTTGCAACCTGCCGCAATGACGTGCGAGGATACACAAGCGGTTTGGCTCCATCTTAAGAAGCTATTTGAGCCTAGCTCTATTGCCAGAGAAACTTCACTTGTGGAAACATTCTATGGGATCCGCAGACTAGAAAATGAGGAGCTCGACACCTTCATAAGTTGACTTGAAAAGGCAGAGGATGACTTAATCGCCGCCAATGCAAAATTGAAGCCCGAAGACCAGATCAAAGCTTATATTCTGCTCTCACGTGTTGGAAAAGATTTTGAATTGCAGATTCAGTCAATCTACCAATGGCAGAAAGTCAACTTCACCTACGAGAAGGTTCATTTGTTATTGTTAGAAAACAACCGCAAGAAACTTAGTGAAAAATCTCTCGAGGCGGCTACGGCTTATTCATTAAGTCTTAAAGGCCATAGTGTGGTGAGTAGTGGTGCTTCATCCAGTGACAGCAAGGCTCGTCTGCAGTCAATCACCTGCTACAACTGTGGCATCAGGGATTACTACGCACGTGATTGCACCAAACCGAAGGTGCCGAGGTCTCAGCAGCCACAGCAGGGCCAACCACAGCAACAAGGGCGTGGCCGTGGCCGAGGAAGATGCAGACGTGGACGCTAAGCGCCTAGTGTACCGCCTGAAGGGCACAGACCAGTCTGCATGGTTTCCCAACGCACCAGGTGAACCAACTGTTCCAAAGTCACCTTAGGTGTGCAGTGCAAGTGTGGATGTCACCTCCACGACATGGTACTTGGATTCATGTGCGTCACACCATGTTTGTGGCAACAGGGAAATGTTCTGCAAGTTGGAAGAACTTTAACCCATGCACCTAGAATTGGGTGAGGGCTCATCCAGTATCACCGGTCGTGGTACCATTGAGCTCATAGTGCAAGTGCAAGGAGCCCCTCATGAGATCAAACTTCTAAATGTGTACTTTGTGAAAAAATTTAAGCGTAATCTTATTTCTATTGGCAAAATTGATTCTGCAAAATACCATGTGTCAATTTATAATAATTTAATGAAAGTGTATAAAACTAATTCCAAGGTTTGCTCGTTGTACGGTAAATTAGAGGATGGACTCTACCGTATTCAAGGGCCTGTTAAGTACAGACAGAGTAATAATTCCAATTTAAATAAGTCTGGAACTCGTGCAACAGAGCCAAGTCCAACAGGCAAGCCTGAAAATTACAGTGTTTCTGTGAACATGTGGCACCAACGTTTTGGACACATGTACACAAAGGGTTTAAATTATTTATTGAACAATGTTAATGTTAAGGGTATTGAGTTGCACCAAAAGGTGTCAAATGCCATCTGTGACAAATGTGAGTTGTCTAAATCCACCCGGGCAGGATTTAAGTTTGAAAGTCTGTTAGTAGCTAGTGAGCCCCTCGAATTACACATGGACCTATGGGGGCCCTGTCCTGTCCCATCCCTGGGGGAAGCGAAGTATTTATTATGCGTAGTGGATGATGCTACCCGCTATACTTGGATTTTTCCTTTGCGCTTCAAAGACCAAGTATTTGAAACATATAAGAAGTTTCACGCGCGTATTGAACGTTCAACCGGTAAGAAAATCAAATCAATCTGCACAGACAGAGGTGGGGAGTTCACATCTAGTGAATTTGAGCAGTTCTTGACCTCACTTGGTGTGAGCATACAAAGAACTAATAGCTATAGGCCAGAAATGAATGGCGTGGCAGAGCGAGTGAATCGCACGGTTTTAAACAGCATTTGAGCCATGTTACTCGGTACTGGACTGCCTAAGCCACTCTGGGCCGAATTAGCTATAACCCTGGTCTACTTAAAGAACAGGTATCCTCACTCTCGTTTGGGAAATAAAATCCCTTATGTCCTGTTTTGGAAACGCCCAGTGTCCTTAGCACACTTAAAGATTCCAGGTTCCTTGGCTTATGTGCATGTGCCAAAGCCAAGTAGGCGTGAAAAGTTGGAGTCACAAGCCTGGAAGGTTGTTATGGTGGGATATGCCATGGGAACTAGGGGGTTTAGGATCTGGGATCCGATATCAGGTGATGTCTATGAGTCTAAGCACGTCAAGTTTGACGAGACTAGGTTGTACAAAGATGTTGTACAAACCCACGTAGGGGACAGTCCATTTGAGACTAGTGTTGGTAGGAATATTTTTGCTCCATCACCCAGTGATACTAGTGACACTGATGATGAAGATACCACACCCCCACGTCCCAGACTCACGCCGACGCGTCCCCCACCTCCTATTCCAGCACCTGCAGTGCAGAGATTTCCGACCCAAGATATCCCTCCTTTTGTATCGACGCGTAAAAAAGAGGTTCCAGTTTCCACTACTTCTGTAAAGCCCACCAGAGTTGCCTATAGGGCTCCGGTGCCCAACAAGCCAGGTTGGGAAAGGGAAAAAGTCCAAAGGCAGTCAGGTGCCACTAAGGGCCAATGGGATGTTTATTACTATGCCCCGGAATTGCGCACAGCCCTGCGTAGCAGGCCAGATGTTAAGGCATACTGTGAAACTAATTTGAAAGTCAAGTACAAAGCAGACGAGTATGACTTTAATCCCACCCATGCTGTAGATTCAGACAGTGATGATGATGTTGAACAACCAAGAGATGCAGAGGTTGAACCAGAAGTTGATAATGGTGAAGCAGAGACTTATTCTGTGCGTGTTTACTGCAAGAGCCATCTACCTATGAGGAGGCTATGTCGTCACCTGAGAGTGACAAGTGGAAGGCAGCTATGGCCGAAGAACTAAATACTCTCGAGGAGAGATCAGTTTTTGAAATTAAATCCCAGCCAAGCCATAGCCATATCCTTGGAAATAAGTGGATTTTCAAGCTCAAGCGCAACGCACAAGGTGCTATTGTCAGGTTCTGAGCACGCCTTGTAGCCCAAGGATTTAGGCAGATACAGGGCATTGACTATAATAAGGTCTTTAGCCCTGTAGTCAACTTTGTGCTAGTCAGATTGTTCTTTGCCTATTGGTTGTTCTGCGTGAGTGGTCCGATGTTCACTTGGATGTCAAGTGTGCGTACCTATACGGTGCACTTGACTTTCCAATTTACATGGAGCTACCTAAAGGTGTCCCTAACTGTGTGTGGTATTTAGTCAAAGCCCTTTATGGCCTCCACCAGTCAGGACGCATGTGGTACCAAATTCATGTGGTTTTGAGCGTGTTTGCGGCTTTAATTGCGTGTATTCGTATGGTACACAGGCCATTCTTCTTGTCTACGTTGATGACATGGTTCTGTTTGCTAAAAATGCAACAGTCCAAAAGGATTTAATTGAAGCCCTAGGCCAGCACTTTAACATTGTAAATCTAGGCACAGTCACCAAGTTACTAGGTGTCGAATTTAAGCGTGATGACAAACACCTGTTGCTCCACCAATCTGGGTTTATTAAGAAACTGGCAAAAGGTTACTGTGTGGTGCCTAACAAACTCATCAAAGTGCCAATTACGGTGGGGACGACCCTTTATACATGTAAAGACTCAGAGGTTGAGTCTGATTTTCCCTACAGAAATCTAATTGGCTCTTTGATTTTGGTCTCAAGGACGAGACCGGACATCCTGTATTCAACAACCTATTTGTCCCAGTTTAATACTCGCCATTCTTCACAACATGTCAAGTGTGTATTGCAAGTTCTGCAATACGTTGTGAACACCCAAGATTATTGCATCAATTTGAGCAGTTGCATTGATGAAAGCATGCACATGTATTGTGATGCATCTTGGGCTACCAATTTGGTAGGATGTAAGAGGTTTGGTGGGTACATGCTGTACATGGGAGGATGTCCTGTCAGCTGGGGCTGCAAGAAGCAGACTGTCATTGCGTGCAGCTCAATGGAGGCAGAGTATATTGCTTTGTCACATGCAGCAAAAGAAGGCTATTGGATCAGCTGTATGTTCGAAAATTGTTTGTTGTTCAGCTGTGTGAATACGCCTCTAATTCACTCAGACTCATTGTCGTCTATTCAGTTTGCATGCAATGACATAGAGAACACGAAAACCAAGCATATCCGAATAAGGTATTTCTTCCTGAGGGACTGGTTCAAAAAGGGGTATTTTTGTTTAGCCAAAGTTCCAGGGGAATATAATGTAGCCGACATTTTCATGAAGTGGTTATCTAGTGATCGGATGAAAATGTTGTGGGGTTCTATGTTCGACCAGTTACCCAAGTAGTGTCTTTTACCTCAAAGGCACCGTATGATAAATTGATTATATGTGCCACAGTGTTTATTGTTTTTTTGTAACACATGTTTGATTTAAAGGGGCAAATGTAGATTTTTAGTAAATCCAACACGTGATTTCAGTCCATTTATGGCTGTGTTAATGTCAAAGATTGTCATAACACAGCTCTGAATTAATTTCTTTATAACAAAGGCCACGTGTTATAATAATTGCCAATTAGGCATTCAAAATATTGTCTGTAAATTTATTTTGGCAATTATTGATCATTAACAGTTATTTTTATATTATTAATGTAATTAATAGTCTTGGCCAGTTTACCAAATTGGTAGTTATTTATTTCATGTATTTTCTGCACCAATTTGGTTTATTTGTTTGCCATTTCTCCTTTTAGAGAACTGCATGTCAAGTAATCTAGGTGTATGACATCAGTTCTCTATTTTACAAAGCATTTCCATCACCTAGGTGATGAGTGGCTATTTTTAGCAATGATTTAATGCTTTTATTCAGCCCGAGACTACAATTTGTCCCGGGCCTTCTCATTCCTGTCCAGGTTCAGCCAAGATGGCGCCTGTGAAGTGCTCATGCCAATAAACAAGTTGTTTTACATGTTTGGACCGTTTGAGAGTGAGTTTTCTCAAAATTACATGCATTAATTCACTTGCAGCATATAAGGGTTTGTCTGCGGCCCTCGAGAGCTTTTACACGGCCAAAGAAGTACGCAAAGTCACGTCGCCGGTTCCGAGACGTAGTGCGCGAATCGAAGTTCACGTACGTCAGCCAGATGCCGCTCGTCCCACATGCGGCTGGAATTCAGCGAGAACTTCCTACATCGTACCGCAGCAAAGCACCATTTGGTGCAGTTTTGGTTTTCACCTTATTGTGGTATTTTTGATGTCCAGTGCATACCAGTCGAGTCGAAATTTTGAAATTACTGCCAGGTACCAAGCAAGGTACGAGGAACACATTGCCGGAGCGCTCAGTAGCATAT
Source organism: Strigamia maritima (assembly GCA_000239455.1). Classification (NCBI taxonomy): domain Eukaryota; kingdom Metazoa; phylum Arthropoda; class Chilopoda; order Geophilomorpha; family Linotaeniidae; genus Strigamia; species Strigamia maritima. The sequence continues at coordinate 13,016 of AFFK01020393.1, read as the reverse complement.
TTAGGGCCGACTTTTGGGTCGACGGGAATTGCGTATACTTTTGGCCGCATTCGGGCCACCGGGTCCCACCGATCGAACTCGGATTTTCCATCCAAAATCAAAATTTCCAAAAATTGCAAAAATTTGATTTCCACCAAATTCTTCACCTTTACGGTGCTCGTGGGTCCTGGCCAAACGTATTCCACAACAAATCTACCTGTTCAATGGGATAATTTCAGGGTGACAATTGAGGGAAAAAATAAATTATTATCTTACACTGACATTAAACTTGGCAGAAAAACTGTGCGAGCACTGTTTGATTGTGGAGCAACACGTCCCTACATTAGTGGAGGTATGCTCAAACACTTGAAAATAATGCACTTGATTAAACCAAGCACAGAAAATGTCATGGTCATGACAGGCGATAGGGTAACTCGACCTATCGGCACTGTCATCTTAGATGTAGAATGGTCAACTGGAAAAGCACCAGTAAAATTCAGGATTTTACCATCTGCTTCCAGATACATTCCACTAGGTGGCACATTCATAAAAGATAATGGCATAGTCATTAGCATGCCAACAAATGACTGGTTTCACATTGATCTACCAGCGACTAGGTTTCCTTTCAAAGAAGCACCTACTCCTGAGCAAATGGCCGCAGCCATTGTAGAGCAATGGGAAGAACTCATAGCTCAGAAAAAGTCTGACCCTACTGAGTTACAAAAATTGCAAGATAGGCTTCTGTCCAGAAGTAACTTGCCAAATGATAAGAAAACACGACTACAATATTTAATACAAGAATATGAGTGTGTTTAGTGAAGAAGCTGGATGTCACCCAAATTTGGAACATGCAATTCCAATCGATGTCACTCCACCTTCCTTTCAAATGTAAGAACCGTCCAATAAATCCTGCCAAAGCAGAGATTTTGAAACAATTGGTAGATGTTCTACTAAAATCTGGTTGGGCAGAAAGATGTGAAAGCAACTATTAAAACCCAATCATGATTGTTTCAAAAAAGGATAGTGGATATCGTTTATGCATGGATTTTCGTGCATTAAACAAAATCACAACTAAAGATGTGTATTTAATGCCATCAATTACTATGATCTTGGCTTGCCTTGGCGGCAAGTATTTCTTTTCCACTTTGGATCTAACAAAGGGGTATTATCAAATAAAATTGAAACCCAGCTATAGACCAAAAACTGCTTTTGTGCCACCCGAGGAAACTTTTCAGTTCACAAGGATGCCATTCGGTCTTTGCAATGCACCAAGTGCATTTCAAAGATTGATGGATGAAGTTCTGGGTCCAGCAAAATACAAATGGGCATTGGCTTACCTGGATGACATTATCATCTTCAGTGAGACCTTTGACCAACATTTGATTCATATTGCAGACGTGCTAGACAGACTAAGAAAGAATAACTTGACGGCCAGCCCGTCAAAATCTTTCTTCTGTCCAGACTCAATGGATTTTCTCGGATTTACATTAGATTCAAGAGGATATAGTCCAAATTAGTCTAAAGTACATGCAATAATAGAGTATCCTGCTCCTACAACTGTGAAGCAACTTCAGAGGTTTATAGGAATGGTGGGCTTTTATGCACCATTAATAAAGGATCTAAACATAACTTCAAAACCATTTTTGAATTATTGAAAAAAGATACTTCCTGAAAGTGGTCTGATCAGTGTAGAAGTGCTTTTAGCACTTTAAAGAGACAGCTCGCTGAAGAGATCGTGCTTCCTCTGCCCAATTTTGCCTGCCCTTCATCATTCACACCGATGCAAGTGCAGGTGGGCCCGGAGCAGTCCTCATGCAGCTCAACGATGATGGATTGTCACAACCAGTAGCATATGCTAGTTGTACACTCCAAGGCGCAGAGTCCAACTACAGTGCTTCTGAACTAGAATGCCTGGGTGTTGTTTGGGCCATTGAAAAGTTTAAACCATATGTGGAGTACTCAGTTTACACTGTGGAAACAGATCATATGGCTTTGAAATGGCTAATGACGTGTGAAAATCCATCTGGACGATTAGCACGTTGGGCAATGCGTCTACAGCAAGAAAATTTCACTATTAAATATAGAAAAGGGACCGATAATGCGGTTGCTGATGCTCTATCCTGCGTAGGGCTGGATGACGATTCAGCGACAGTACAGCCTTTGGACGCGGAAGAAGAGGCATCACAACTCTCTTCTGTATTCTTTGCGACTGAATCTGGTGCTTGGTCAATGTCAATGCAAGAAATCAAAGACATGCAGCACTTAGATCCCAATCTAGACTGGTTGGAAAAAGAAACAGTGAAACCTAACCACTGGAGTAAGATTCCTGCTATCATGACAGAAAGAAAGGCAGATTATACTTTAAGAAAGGTGTACTGCATATTCATGCACCTTTCAAATCAGATTTATTTCTTGAGAATACAGAGAACAGCACAGGATTGAAGATCTTGGTTCCTGATTATCTAAAAACAAAGTGTTTAAGAGTAGTCCACGACCACCCAACGAGCAGTCATGGAGGAGTAGATACCATTTTAGAAAGTCTAAGACATTCTTTTTACTGGTTTGGTTTCAGAAAAGATGTTGTGGCTCATGTTGCAAAATGTGACAGATGTCAGAAATGCAAACCAGTGCAAAGAAAACCAAATGGCTTACTGAACCCAATTTCATCTAAAATTGGAAGATTTGAGTGTATTGGAATAGATCTTATGGGTCCTAAACCAATGACCACAAACAGGTTTAGATTCATATTAGTAATTGTAGACTATGCAACAGGTTGGGCAGATATTGTACCATTAAGAAATGCTAAAATACCAACCATTGCACATGCAATAATGAGATTCTTTCACACTCATGGGTGTCCTCGCTTCATTGTAAGTGACAATGGCAAACAGTTTGTGTCAGATATTTACAATAGTTTGTGTGAAGAGGCAGGAGTTACTCCTTTGAGAACTATTCCTTATCACCCCCAAACTAATTATACCGAGAGAGTAAACAGAAATATAAAAATTATGTTGCAAATCTTTACTGCTGAGCACACTCAGTGGGACAGAAACCTTGGTAGTATCAATTTTGCTCTAAGAACTGCTCCATCTGCATCAACTGGCTTGACACCAGCAATGCTGCCATTTCTTAGAGATTAAGACCACTATGGGATGGACGAGATGTCACATATGACACCCCATTTGACCCTAAAAACCACATGATATGGTTAGAATGTTAGTGGCAAGGATGAACATTTTGTTAGCTTCTGCTCTTAGGAATAAGACCAAAGCACAAGAAAAACAAAAGATTCAATATACAAACACAGAACTGATGTGCAGTTTGATTTAGATGATTTGGTGTTAGTCAAAACCCATCCACTATCTAAAGCTGCAATCAGATTTTCTGCATCATTGGAAGACAGATTTGATGGACCATACATAATAACCAAAGTTATTGGCAAGAATGTATATCAAATCTCAAAACCAATAACATTGCAAATAATTGGTCCTGTTAATGTTGTGGATATGAAACTTTACATTCCAGATCTCACATCCACAGCTTGGCCAATTATTGATAATACAGTGGATGATGGGAAACCCAAAAGACTGAAACCAATAGTTTCACCACCCATCCAAACTCCACGAATACAACAAATAGCAACCCCAGTTGCTAAGAAACGTGGTAGACCACGTAAAAATAAATAAACAATCCAAAGATTGTTTAAAAATAATCAGAAGTAAATTGTTTTGATAAAAACAAACACTTCTAAACAAATGGCGCGCATGTGGCAGGAAAACGTCCAAAAAACGTTACAAACAATGACAGTGCGCATTGCACCAATCAGATAACGTCAAAAAACGTATAGTGTATGATGTCATACCTATACGTACTGGATGATGAACCACAGTTCATCATATTGACTACTGATCAGTTCTTGACCACTGATCAGTTCTTGACCACTAGCCACATTATCCAAAGGACTTCTATAGCAATATTTAAATTTGTAGTTTTTCTCAAATAATTGTAAGAATGTCTGATCAACAATTCTCAACTTGCCCAGTATGTCTGGGAGAGAAACACTTGCACTTTCAGGACGGACGATCCATCCCATGCCCTAACTGCATGAGAACCGGTTCGGTTTATTTCGCCTTCCCGATGCAACGCTGGTTTGCGGATTACATGCTAAACACCAGCGATATCCAACACTATTTGCCACCAATATCTTGGTGCCAAATGGACTGCCGAAGACAGTGCGTGGCAGCCAAAGTGGAATTCAATAAAACAAGAAAAACTAGCGACCAAGTTGCTAGCAAAACTTGTGAAAACACAAGTAAAACACAAAAAACAGTGTTTTATAACTCAAAGCAATCCTCTTCTGCTGATGGTTCAGCACCTGAACCACCAAAGAAGAAAATTAAAATTAACCATGTGTTTAGACCCCCGAAAGTTGCCCCTCCTCAGAATCTAATTGACGAGGCCAAGCGGGAAAACCCTGATGCATGCGAAGGGCAATTGATCGAAATCGTCAAAAAAGAATCGAGAATGGCGATACGGAAAGCTTTCCTGGAAAGGCGACGTGCCGTAGCCAACGCCAACATTGCCTCACTTCCGGCACCCATCCCCCATCCTCGATATCATCCACTGCTGTGAACACAGCAGAAGAATCTTTATCAATGGAGTTAGATGAGCCAGAGCCCATCCCACCTCTAAATGCTGAAAAACCCCTCATTTTCGGAAGTTTTCCGACCTTCGAGGAGAAGGCAATAGAGGAGAACACAACTGTTCTCCAAAGTGGACCATTGCCACAACTGCCATTGGATGAACCTAACATCCAAGCGCCGCAACACATTGATCTTCTTCGACGTCGCTAACAAAACCAACGTGATCATACCTATAAAACCAATCGAACTCATCGCATCGGAGCAACAAACCGAACCAAGCCACTCTCCGATTCCGAAATTTGTTATCCCAAAAATCAAACTGAAGAAAAGTGACGCCCCAAAGAAACCAAAGAAGATCAATACGAAACCCAAACCGAGTAAAAAACCAAAAAAAGACGAAAAACCGGAAAAAGACGAACCCAAGAAAGAAGATCCCGCGAAATAGTCATCAGTCTATTCTCTTCTCTTTGTACACAGTTTTGTTTTTTATTTTATTTTTTTTAGTAAGTGGTCTTGTAGCCACAAGTATTTTTTTTGTTATTTTATAAAGTTTTTATTTTTTTTAAGTCTTTAAGACACAAAACCAAGACTAGCTTGGAATAATCATTAGATTTTTAATTTTAATTTTTTTTTAGTAACATGTTTTAAGATAACATGTAACATGTAATTTTCATTTAGTCTAGGATAAGTATCGCTCTCTGTTTCTTCCTGTGAAACGGCCACCACTAGCATTTTTTGATTTTAATAATAAAATAATCTCGGCCATTCATGTTTCCATCTAGTTGCAGAGTGTTCGCTGTTTACCCGACCTCTCCAGGGGAGAGATGTGACCGTAGGTCACTGCCACACTCGGCACCAGATGTCCCCACCGCTGGATGGGCAACGGACAAGGGCCAATCATGGTTGACCTGCGACCAACGGTCACCAGGGAACAAAGGTATATAACAGGCTGAGGAGACAGTGGCCAGCCAATAGTAGGACAACCAGCAAGCTGAACATAATGTTCAGCTCTGGCGCTCTGCCCACTGTACCATCCAATGAAGCCTCATTGAAGGAAACATGATTGGCTGTAGGTGAACTTACAGCATGGTTACAGTTAGAGATTCGACCTCGCTGCCCAGGGCAATTGTCCCTGGTCAGCGGGTCGGTCTCAGATAGGGGAATGGTGGTACCGTGACATGGGAATGCAGGGAAGCGACGCTGACCCCTAGACAACTAATAAAAGGCCTAAAGCCCAATAAATACGGTGTCGTCTTTGTCTTCTCATCGTGACTTGGATGTCCGGTGCTTTGCTATCATCCCCATGATAGGATTGCATGACCCCAATGATCACAAACTTCTTCGTAGTCTATTCCATGCGACTGCCTGAAGCCTTGCGCCACCAGACATGCTCTGTATCTCGTAATATTTTCCTCCGCATCTCGCTTAATCTTAAAAATCCATTTATTGCCAAGAACCTTCCCTTTTGCTGGTTTATCCACGACTTCATAAATGTCACGTTCTTTGAAAGTTCCTAACTCTGTGTTTATTGCATCCATCCATTCGTCATGTTGTGGTGATGCCATGGCTTCCTCAAAATTTTGGGGTTCAATCAAGCCGCAATACGCTTTGGCATATAACACAGTGTCTGAATCTCTCTTTGGGTCTGAATCTGATGCACTTTCCCAGGATTGGAGTTCAGATTTAGGCTCCTTAGTGATTGGGACCTTGGGACCAACCCTCTTACGCGCTTCAAATTTGAAATTATCTTTAACAAAGTCTATGTTTTTTTTTTACACATTTTCTCAACATCCCCATAACTACGCATGGGTCCTTTGCCTTCTTCATCATAAAAATACGAGGCGCTCGCTCTGCTGTAGTCGTAAGATGCTGGGATCGTCCTGTACTGCGACTGAAGTGGGAGGGGACGACCGGAGGTTGCATCAGGACCTGTTGTGCAGGCACGGCAGGATCGGCTGTGGGTGTCGACGACTCGCTGCTCCGTACTGTATCAATCCAGTAACTGCGTTTGCCTGGTTGGCCCCGTCGTAGAGGTTGATCACTCATAATTCAAACTAAATGCATAAGATATATTTGAAATTCAATTAATAACAATTAGGGAGTTCGGTTCACTGCTTGTACACTTCTTGAAGAAGAACTATATAATTTATGGTGAATACCCAACACTTTGGTATTTATATATACGAGTGAGATACACGTATACGTGTCAAACATCCAAATGGGTGTTTCACATATACGGACACAACTGGACGACCAGATTGGTTAATGAACCAATTTATCGTAGGTAGGACGAGATATACTAGTCCATTGTAATAATTTTTTAAATGGGAAACAACATGGCGTCACCCCATGATAAGATTATGTGGTAGCCATATTGATTCTTCGTTGAATAGCATAAGGTGTTGTCCAACTGGCCGCCATCTTATGACATATGACTTTCGATAAGTTAAACTCCTTTGAGTCTTCATATCGAATTTTAGGGATAGGTTTCGACAAATATTTCGATAATAAATCACATGAATTATTGCCGAAATAGTTTCCTATACAGAACTTGGTTATAATTTGGCAAAAATGGTCGACATGACACACGTGGGCCTGTCCGCCATTAGGTCGCTGAATTCCGAGAAACATCTTAAACGGATGTTAATCACTAGTCTTAAATAAAAATAGTGACCACCACATTAAGTCAAATGACTCTTAACTTATGATATTTCTTTTTAGATGTCACCCCACAGTAAAACAATGGTGCAACACTTTTCGCGAATTTTCGGTACAAGGCGACACTCTCATAAGCGCCATCTTGTACAGAATTGCCATACTTAATTTTCAGTTTCATTATGCAAACTCTTCGGAATTCGTATTGTATTTGTTAAGTTAGATGCGTTTTGGTGCTTATATCCAGTGTGTTGTGCGATGAATCAGACGAGACATGTTGCTAAGACACATTGTAACTCGCAAGTGTTAAACTTTTATTTTCATAAAAAACCAGGAGGCGCCAAAACTACAGAAGTCTAAAGGTGACACCATAAAACAAAACACAATTTAGAGATAATATAGTATCTCATTAGAGACAAACAAATATAATAAATAGAAACATAAAACATTGAATAAATACAAATAAATATGAGCATAAATTAACATTTCCCTCCGTTTGTATTTATCCCATCAAAAATAATATAATACAGCTATTAAACATATGTATCTAAATATTTACATAACTCGGTTATTTTGTCTTTATTTACACGTTTTGTCCGCCAAATTCTTTTTGGTGTAAACGTACTGCAAACTAAACAGACCACTTTGATAATTCTATTTTACAAACTGAAGCTTAACGTCAATATACTTCGTTTTTGCATTTTCCACATCATTACATATGAAGTGTATGGCTGCCTGGTTGTCGCAATTCACAGAAATTTTGCTAAAGTCTAAACTCCGGACACTACTGACTTCATTTAACAGACGTCTGAACGAAATGATCTCTTTCACCAACTCAGACAATGCTATCAACTCAGCTTCCATAGCACTCATTGTGACCAGATTTTGCTTTGTCGTTCTCCAAATCATAGGATTATTACCGATTCAAACTATATACCCAGTAATGGACTTCCTGTCACTGGGAGATGTCGTCCAACTGGCATCGACAAAACAGTTAACCAATAAATTAGACTCATTACTTAAGGGGATAGTCTTATTCTTTGTATTAAACACATAATTCTATAGGTGCAGTAGACAATTCCAACGTACCAGAGTAGGCCTGGCGTTATAATGAGCCAAAATACCAACCGCTATACAAATGTCCAGTCTGGTATAACGAGAAATAAAAGTAAAACTCCTATCAACGTCCGATAGGAATAATCCAGTGGATCAAGAATATCACCATCCAAATTCAATTCTGCCAAGTCAAAACCAACTTTAAAAGGCTCAGCAACTCGCTTAAAAACTAAGTTGCTAAATCGTTTTGCTAACTCACTAATATAAGTTGTCTGACTGAACTGGATTCCCTTTGAATCATGTAAGATATCAATACCGAGAAGCCTCTTTGTTTCACCTAAATCAACACACTTGAAAGCCTTGTTTAATAAATCTACTGCTTGTAGTTTAACTTTTTCATTTCTTGCAAAAACAATGATGTCATCAACATAAAACAAAATTATAATGTACTATCCTAAGCGATAAACACATTGGATAGAAAGAAACTTGTTAAACCCTAACTTAGTTATCTCCTCACCCAACTTGAGGTACCATTGTCTCCCGGCTTGTTTAAGGCCGTACAAGAATTTGCAAAGCTTCCAAACCCTGTCCTTACTAGGATGTAACATCTCCGGAATTGACATATAGATATTTTCCGGCAGATCCCCATACAAGAACGCACATTTGACATCAAGGTGTGTGTCAACCCATTTCAAAAACAAAATTAGAACGATAAATAAAAATCTAACAATAATAAAATTGACAACTGGATTATAAACCTCCTTAAATTCTTTATTCTGCTCTTGCAGGAACCTCCTAGCAACGAGCCTAGCACGATGGCGTATGACCTTGCCAGTCGAGTCACGCTTGCGTACAAAAACCCACTTATGGTCCAAAACCTTCATGTTATCAGTCTTATCTATTTCTGTAAAGACATTCTTTTCCGCCAGTGTTAATCTCATCATCCATGGCCAATTCCCAGTCAACCCTATCAGGTGTTGGATCTATACGGTTTTGCAATGGAAGAAATATTTAATTTGATTTATTTGACTTAATATTTATTTGATTATTTGAGAATTTATTTCTATTGTTTGATGTATTTATTTATTTGATTGGATAAGTTGATTTGTTTGTTTACTTTTGTTAACCTAGGCATCATGCATTTATTTACTTTTTTTATGTTTGTTTATGTTTGAGTATATTGCTTTGCCTAGTTTGTTTACTTGTATAGTTTTGAGTTTTACCACCAGGGGTATTGTTTTTGGTGAGTCAATCAGGTAGATTGCAAATGGCAGCCAACAGGTAGTTGGCTGGCCTAGAGTTTTTCATTTTGTAAGTTTTAGTTTTATTATTTATTAAACTCACTTTTATTTTATTATTATGAGTTTGAGTTTAGTTTGTTTACTGGCTGATAAGAGCAAGTAGCTCGCCAGCTTCTATTGCTTTTTGACCTGTTTGCCAAGTCTGTCAAAGGCCGAGTTAGGCCTGTTGTCACGGATAAGAGGTTGACCGCAGCAGCCATTAGCGACCATTGCCCAGTCGGATCGCACAGTATGTTGTGCTCAACTGTAAGGCCGATGTGCGCTACGCAAGGACCACGGACTGTCAATGTGGATGAATTGAAGCACCTAACATGGTAGCAGAGGAAGAGAAGGGATTCAACCGACTATAAAAGCTGGAAAAATCGAGAATTGGCTGTGTGAAACAAAAATTCGGATTGGAAATCAGCGGGATGCGATAATAAATGCCCAACAACCGATTTTTGGGCCATATTTGGTAAGATATAAATTTATATAAGAATTTATCTGCCAAATTTTGATTTGTGGTTTATTTTTCATTGCATGCAACGTGGAAACGGCCTGAAAAAATGACGGACAACAGAGCAAATACAGGAAACAATGATGACAACGATATAAAATGGACCAAAATGATGACAATGAGAGACAACAATCCACAACGGATGAAGTGGAAAGAAATTCAACAAGAACAGGACATTTTATTGTTCCAAGACACCTAAGAAGTCAGCATAAGCGACACCAGATCATATTTTGGTCGAAATATTTGATAATGATGCCTGGGCCATAGATTGTGGGTCTGCACAGCACATATGTTGCAAAAGTGAGTGGTTTTTGAATTTTGTTAATGTCAAACCCTTTAAAATGTATTTGGGAGAAGGCACCAGTATAATAACTGGAAAAGGTGATGTCCATTTGATTACACAAGTTGATGATAAATTTTGTGATTGTATAATTGAAAATGTACTTTATGCGCCAAATTTTACAACAAATTTGATTTCTGTATCAGAGTTGGATAAGCTCGAATTTCATGTTCACGTGTTTAATTCTAAATTATCTGTTTACAAAGAAAACCCTGAAAATCCATTGCTTATTGGATTAGAAAAGGATGGCCTTTATTGGTTGAGTAACACCAAGGTTAAAATATCTTTAGAAAACATGATTGAATCAAACATTAGAAAATATAGAATGAATAAGAGATCAATTAGACACAAAAACATTAGATTAAGTGAACATGAAATGAATTGTCATGGTATTAATAACCAAACTGTAAAATTTGCTAACCATTTGACTATTACACCTGAAAATGACTTTATTAATTGTCACGAAAATTTTCTTTCTTTGCAGACACTTGACGTGGGTGCATTGACTGATGAAGGAGCTGTTAGGAAACAAAAAGAAGACAAAACCGGAAAATGAAGCGAAAAACTGGATTTTTGCAACGAGAAAATGGATTGAAACAACGGAAAATGACTGAAACGAGCCAATTGTGGCATTCCAGGATGGGGCACCTTAACATGAAACTCTTAAAGAAGTTACAAGAGGACCCATGCGTTTTTGGATTGGAAAATGCTGATTTTACAGCTGAAAATAAGTGTAAAAACTGTCAAACTTCCGGAATAATGTATCCAGAGCCTTCAAATTCGAAAATTGGAGATGATTTGACCATTAAGCCACTGAAGTTGCTGAAATGGATTTATGGGGTCCATCTAAGACAACATCATATGGCGGGGCAAATTATATGCTCACCTTGATGGATGAAGCAACGCAGTATTCATGGATATACATGCTAGAAAAGAAGACTGATTTATTTGATACTTTTAAGGATTTCAAGGCCAGCATAGAGCAACTGACCAACTTGAATATCGAAGAAATAGAGTTCAATCGAGGGGAGATAATTGTTCACAAGAGTTTGAACAATTCCTGTTTGATGAGGAAATTCGGATGATTCCAGCCACATTAAACACGGATGGAGTCGTCAAACAATTGAATGAGAGAATTTACAGAAATGTCACGAAAATAATGGATGAAAATGGATTTCCAGATAGACTTTGGGCTGAAATAGCATGTTCACTCATTTATTTAAGAAATAGATCTCCAAATTCGAAAATACAACACCAAGTGCCATATAATAAATGGTACCGTAGAAGATTATCACTCTGACATCTCCGGCGATTAGGCAGTATATGTTGTGCCCGAGTTTCAACAGTGAAACGCCTTGACATGGCAAAAGATCATATAGATTCAGTTTGGAACGGCATTTTGGTCGGATACAGTGAGGATTTGTGGGGATATCGAATTTGGAATCCGCATACAGATGAAGTTCATGGATTACAACGTGTAAAAATAGATGAAAATGTAATTTATGCGAATTTTGCAGCAAAACCAGCAAAAGTTATTGAAAGTTTGCAGCAAAATTCCAATTAGGAAAATTCAGCAAAAGAAAGACCATTCTGAGAAATTATTTCAAGAATGGACAACTGGACGGATGGAAAATTTGAGTTCCGGATACAGTTCGAGTGTCTCTGCATCAACAATTACAGATGACAGACAAATGATGACTTCTGCATTGTCGAAAAGGATAGCAGTTGAGCCAGCGCCATCGCCAGCGATGCTAGTACTGCCAATGGAACAGACAATGTTGAAAATGCCGACGAGACTGGATTCAATTTCGAGCCAATTAGATTTGGAAAATTTTGAAGATGCAGGATATGCACCAATACTACAATTATCAACAGGAATTGAATCTGGAGCATTGTATAATGCGACAAGTCGTCATGTGAAGCAAGAAAGCTTGAAAACATCATTAAAGATGCTTAAGGACGAGTTGCACCTTACAAATGATTTATTGTTACCTTCACAATTGCCGACATTCTTTTGAGGAGGAAGACAATTCTAAGGCATTGAAACAACAACCCTTGCATTACTACAAAACCAAGACTAGCTTGGAATAATCATTAGATTTTTAATTTTTAATTTTTTTTAGTAACATGTTTTAAGATAACATGTAACATGTAATTTTCATTTAGTCTAGGATAAGTATCGCTCTCTGTTTCTTCCTGTGAAACGGCCACCACTAGCATTTTTTGATTTTAATAATAAAATAATCTCGGCCATTCATGTTTCCATCTAGTTGCAGAGTGTTCGCTGTTTACCCGACCTCTCCAGGAGAGAGATGTGACCGTAGGTCACTGCCACACTCGGCACCAGATGTCCCCACTGCTGGATGGGCAACGGTCAAGGGCCAATCATGGTTGACCTGCGACCAACGGTCACCAGGGAACAAAGGTATATAACAGGCTGAGGAGACAGTGGCCAGCCAATAGTAGGACAACCAGCAAGCTGAACATAATGTTCAGCTCTGGCGCTCTGCCCACTGTACCATCCAATGAAGCCTCATTGAAGGAAA
>AFFK01020392.1:0-32257 GCA_000239455.1 Strigamia maritima | reverse complement strand
TGTTCATCATGACATCATTCCCTAGTATCGAGGATAATATAAAATTATCCATTATTGAAATATTTACATATTTCAATCAGGGACAAGTGATAAAATATAAGCATAATTAACTCTATGATTTACATAGAGTTTATATCTCATTATCACAATATTATATTTATTAGAAATAATCTTTAAGGTCGCGCTAGCGTCCTCTTTGGTCATTCCTTGACCATATACAGATACTTGTATCATAGTCTCTAAGTAGACTTCCAGAGTCTACTCAACTACTATTAGTTTTCATCTCTATCCCAACATCAAATAAACTCACTTTATTCATGTAAATAGGTATTCTGCTGTAACTTTGGTACACTCAGTGCACCATAGTTACAGTTCATAAAACTACGGGATTCGAGACCGTCACAATGGTATCTTGAATGGTCCATACACGTCTGTGTGAATCAGTTGTAAAGGCTTTGTCGACCTGATGCCGGGCAATGATGGAAACGATTTCGATCTTGCCTTTGCTAACGAACAGGCATCGCAACGTTCTGGTTTTCCTGCCAATCTTGGGATATCCAAAACTATTTTCTTTCTTGATGTTCATATTAGATCAATCAAATTATAATGACTAAACCTTCTATGCCACAATAAAACTTTCTTAGGATCTTCGTTTCCAGATGGTTTCAATGCTGGTTTCAATTTTTCAACTTTTTCAATCTCAGCATCAACAACTCGTCCCTCAGTAATTCTATCTTGAGGTGTAATCATTGCATAAATCTTTATGGTTTCATTCTTATCTGGAATTAGTGTTTCATTCAGTCCAGGATCCCCTCGTATATTTGAGACAACGTGGTACAGTTGCCCATTTTTCTCTTTTATACCGACAAAAAGAATCTGTTTCCAATCCGGAGTATATACAACAATCTTCCCTTTAGATCCAACAAAATGACATCCTGCATCATCCAACTTTGTTGCAGATATCAAATTACGACGTATCTCCAGTGCATAAATAGTATCTTGAAACTTTAGTTTGTTAAGATTCCCCTTAGTTGTCCGGTAGAGCATAATGGCTGTTCCACTTCCCAAAATAGGAGATTCTTGACCTAATCCAGCAGATTTTATGCTTCGTCCATGAGATTCCGCAAAATCCAAAAACAGATTTCTATTTCTGCATACATGGCATGTAGCTCCTGTATCAAAAACCCAGTCATCTGAACGATATTCCTTTTCATTCCCTAGATTAGCTTCCATCAAGAATCCAAACGTCAATTCACTCTTTGCTTCAACTAAAGATGATGTTATCTCTAAGGTTGGGTCCTCTTCAACAAAATCTGTGGGTTCGGACTCCTCTTCATACATGTACATAATTTGTTGACAATCTTTCACATGATGTCCAGTCTTGTTACATCTGTAACACGGCCCCCGCTTGAACGTCTCTCGATGGTATTCTTTGCTGCAGGTCTACCGCTAGGTCTTCTTCGCGACATCATTCTTGTAAAAGGATGCTCTGCCTGTCGATGATGGTATATTTCGACTTCTTGACATGCGTCTGAAGTATCGTCCTCCACCTGATCTGTTTCGATTTTGACCAAAATAGGCCACTCCAGTATCGATATTAATATCATACACTTCGTTATAATCAGTCTTTACATGTTGACCAATCATGACAAATTGATTTCCCATTTCATCTTCATAATAGATGTCTTTCTCATTATGTGTCATCAATGATACAGACGGTCCCGATATCTTAACTTCTGCAGCCATATGTAGTAACCTTCCTTCTTCAGCTATTAATTCTTGTTCAGCATCATCTATATTGAACTTATCCCCACGATTTATTATCATGACGATATGCTGATATTTGGCTGGTAATTTCCTAATAAGTTGATAGCAGAGCCAAATCGTTGACAGTTTCATTTAAGTCAGAAAGTTTATTGGCTACCGCTCTTATTCTCTGAGTAAATCTCTTCATAGATTCTCCCGGCTTAATCCTAAGAGCACTAAGCTCGTCGTACAAACGGCAAATTCTACTGTTCGATGCTGGCTCAAAATGCTTCAAAAGAGCTAACCATGCTGTTTTTCCATCTCGAGTATCAGAAATATGCGGTCGTAAGTCTTTCGACATAGAATTGTGGATAGTTGAATAAGCTCGTGCCTTTCTTTCTTCGTATCGCTCGGTGGCTCGCAAATCAGTAATCGGAGGTACAGTTGGTGGAGTATCTGTCATAAACTGCCAACAGTTTCTATCCATAAGCAGTATCTCAACCTCCTCTTTCCAGATGGTAAAGGTATCATCTGTAAGTAACGTCACTCGCCCCGGTCAATTATCATCTTCGCTCATGATCGCTGGTTGATAAAAATTAAAAATCTTCAAATCAAATCCAATTGTCTAAATTTTTCTGAGTATTCCTGTCCAAAATATCTTGAAATTCGGATCCAGAAATATCCCGAATATCTTCAGTTACAGTCCGCACTCCTACGCAGCCAATAGCTTTCGTCGTTTTTGTTCAGATCCAAAAATTGTCTACTTCCGGGCGTGATTACCTCGACGTCCGAGTCGGTAACTATGAGGCCTCCGGTTGGCAAACAATCCCTGGTCTTACTATCCCCTTCGAAAATTTTAGATTCAAGACGACGTCCAAAATCAGCAAAAGTTATGCAGAACTACTTAATCCGAGATAATATCTTCCAACTTCAAATTCTCTGGACAAGCAGGGCTTAATACTTCTTAATTCGATTTTCAAATCCAAGATCTTTCCTCCAAATTCGTGAATTAAAATCTAATCTTCTTGGTTATTAGTTGAACTTCCCAATTGTGAACCAAAAAAAACTTTTTCTCCGCTGAGGCTGACTTATTACTACTCAACTCTTCAACCCCCAAACTTAAGTTGAAATCTTGACTATAAAGATAGACAAGAGCATATTTCTCAAATCAAAGTGCAATGATTTGAGGTTAGTAAAGCTTGTAGTTATGGTTAAGCACTTCAAATGAACAGAGTTTCACAACAAAATATCAATTGAAAAGATTAAAATTAAAGATCGATGTCCTCTAATGGATCTTCTCTTCTCTTCCTCTGATTCCCACGTTGGGTGTCTTATCCCTCAGCTTGGCAACAGTCCTTATAAATTATCACAACCTTCACGATTGGGTCAAATTATCAACATCAAACCTTCACGGTTTGGGTTACTTTCCACTAAAGATGATCAAAATTCACAGTTGAATCTGGAAAACCACACTGGAAAACAAATCAAAATTGAATAAATAATAAAGTAAAAAAAAATCACTGTTCATGCATAAACAAGCAATAATCCAGACAAAATCAAAATTCCAGACAAAATCAAAATTCAAAAACAAATCAAATTAAATGGTATCGAAAATAAACCTGAATTTCAGAATACTAATAACAAATATAAATAAATATATCACTGACTCAACTTATACGTATTCGCAAAATCAAATGACATGAATAAATATACTTTACAAGAGTCACCGAGTTCAAAATATGCATGAATCAGATTCAAAATTCAACAAAATAAATTCCAAATCAGAATCAAAACAAATTCAATCCGAAATTGCAATATTTTCAAACAAAACAACACGGAATTTAAAATAAATTATTCAACCTCAAAAAAACCTGACAAAAAAAACCAAATCTCAATCAATAATAAATCAAATCAAATCCAAAACACACGTAATGATATTTAAACTCAAATATCTCTAAATAATAAAGAAAATAATATTATTGCATGAAGCAATTTAACTGAACCAAATCAGTAAAAAAAATATACAAAAAATAAAAATTATACACACTGAATGATCAAAAAAAATGATTTATAGATATAAACCAAAATGATCCAAAAAAAATTCAAAATTTCTAAATAAATTAGTGATTTAATTTCAATTAATCACTCTCAAAGGGAATAAATGGACCTAGCAATCACCTACTGTAAGCTAATATCACAAATTATATAATCAATTTTTCTCAAAAAATTAATAAAAAATTATTTGGGATAAATTCTCAAAATTTCCTTTTATACGTACCTCATAATTACTCATCCACTTTTATACCTATGACATATAACTTAATATTCACAATATCACATTCACAACCTATAAAATGAAATCAAGCAAAATAAATATCACAATTCATTTAACACAAAATGTAGCAAAATCACAAAAGTCACTGCACTAATATCCAATATGATGCAACACCCTGCCTACAGCCAGTCAATCAGAATGAAAACAGCATCAAAATCATGAAAATCCAGGCCTATCTAAACAACAATAAGATCAATCTGCAGCACAACAAGAAATGACTCGCACCGCCATTTTGTTTGGTCATCTAAAAACCAGGATCAGTTGGATCGGTCCATCAAGTGAAAATGAGTGCCATTTTCTAATTTATATTCATAAAATGAGAAATTCACTAACACTCACAATTTTCTTGATGATAAATCCAATTTGCTGCTGATTCCACACAATTGTACCCATTTATCCATAATAAAGACTTTTCTCACTATTTGACCAGCTATTTCCACTCTGTAAAAACTTTTCTGCTCACTTCAGATGACACTACTATATATCCACTCAAAAACGAACTAAAACATATACTAAATTGATGAAAATCACTGAAAATTTGACATCATAAGCATGTAGTTCACTTCTGCACTCTGGATACTTGGAATACAGCTGACTCAAGATGATTTCTCACTACATATACTTGGCTCACACTTGAACTTGGCTTCAAAACATTAATTGGCTTGCTGTCTCCTCGAAACAAGACCCATAACCATTGTTGGTTGCATCACAGCAGCACAGGAAAGGCAGCAGAATCCAAAAAAAGCAGGAAACCCAAGTAAAAGAAAGCAAACTTTATTACCTGCATCCAACACAGATGACAGGTGAAAAGCAAGTGAATAATACAAGCAACACCCAGTAGAGGGCGACAGAACCAAACACACTACGGAGGTCCAGAATGGACATCCGCATAACACATACATAACACAGTTTTACAGGACTATACCGATATACAAAACAAAATAATATAAAAACTAACATCCTCCATCAGTGATTTGGTCCAAACCAAGTCACGCACGCCATTCGCAATTGCTTCAAGCTCACTTTCACAAGACCACTGCACCACCGCGCCACCGCGCCTTGCTTTCTGCATTTCCAGTTGATGATCGATGTTCCATCCATCACGACAAAACCCATAAACGACTGCGCATCCGGCGTTGAGTCCCAGCTTGCGTCAGCATACGCGTGCAAACATGGCTCCTCTTTCCTGAATCTCAACTTGTTGTCTTGTGTCCCTTTCAGGTAATGCATCACCCTCTTGGCCGCGTTCAGGTGCACTCTCTTCAAATCTTTGTTAAAACGCGATAACGAGCTCATCGCATAACTGAGGTCTGGCCGAGATCCAGTCGCAAGATACATCAAATTTCCGATCAGCACTTGAGAACCAGTTGCATCCACCATCTTGCTGTCTTCATACTCGTCCTGCTTCAGCCCTAACTTGCAAGGTGACTTCTCTGAGTTGCAGTCATCCATACCAAACTTCTTAAGAACCTTCCCGATGTACTTCTTTTGATGCAGTCTGATCTCTTTCTTCTCTTGTTCAAGCTCTAGTCCCAATATGTACTTTAGACTTCCCATAACAACCAGCTCGATGTGATTGCTCAAATCCTTGATCTTTCTATCTCTGACCGCTTGCGTAGTGCTAACTACCACCAAGTCATCAACGTAAACTCCAATAATCATGTAGTCTTGTCCTAGTCGGTAGACATACAAACACAGATCATTAGTCATCTGCTTAAACTCGGTTTTGATGAGAACCTCGTGTAATTTCTCATTCCAGCATCGACCAGCTTGTCGCAGTCCATACAAACTTTTGACTATCCTGCAAACTCAATTCGTCCCTCCAACTACGAACCCCTTAGGTTGTTCCATATAAATCTCTTCTTTTAGATCGCCGTGCAGATAAGCTGTTTTTACGTCGTACTGGTCCAATAGCAATCCGTACTTTGCCACCATGTCCAGTAGTAAACGCAATGACTCTATTTTCACCACTGGCGAGAAAGTCTCATTGAAATCTGCGTCCGATCGTTGTCCACATCCCACGGCAACCAGCCGTGCTTTGTAACGGCTTACAGACCCACCCGGATTCGTTTTTATTCGGAACACCCACTTGGACTTCACCGGCCTTGCATTGCTGGGTTTCTTTTCAATTCTCCAAACCCCGTACTTGTATTGGATTCCTGACGACAGATGTAGGCGCTGCATCAACCACAGGTGCAATCGGGACATTGTCCCACATTGTCAACAGCAACCGGCATAGGCGCATCAACAATCGGATCCAATACCACGATGTCATCGACTTGGTCAACCAGTGTGTCGCCAACATCAAAGAGATCAATGGTATCCTCCGCATCTTCAGCAACACCCTGCAGCAAAATGCGATCCTGTATGCTTTCACTAAACTTGACATTTCACTCCTCTGTAATCTTTCCAGTATCTGGCATAAAAACTCGATAAGCTCTCGCCTACGAGAAGAATAACCAACCATAATCCCGTCTTTAGTTTTGTCGCCAAACTTGTTTTGTCGAAACTTCGGTAACAAAACATGTGCTAGACATCCAAACCGTCTTAAATAAGTCACCGTCGGCGTAAAATTAGTCCAACGCTCATATGGTGTTTTCCCATGCACGCTAGTAACGCACATATTACGTATATGAGCCGCAGTCAAGATCCCTGCGTCCCAAAAACGCTTTGGCAATTGCGACTCAATAAGCATTGTTCGCGCCATCTCAGTCACAGTCCTATTCATCCGTTCTGCAAACCCGTTGCTCTGCGGCAAATACGGCGTTGTAAACTCATGATGTATCCCCAAGTAGTGATACAAGTCATTGTTCAGAAACTCGCCTCCGTTGTCCGAACGAACACGCTTGATCCTCTTGTCAGTCAGGCACTCCTGCTCTTCAACGAACGCCTTAATCTGCTCAGGTGCCTGTGCTTTTGTTACGAGTAATCGCAAAAAAACCTTCCACTATTGTGAGAATGTCTTAGCTCTACGCATTGTTGGTAAAGCTACCGAATTCATCAGATCCATGTGAATAAGCTCCAAAACTTCATAAGCTCGGTTGTACTTCACTGCGTATGTGGCCTTGCTGTCATTTTAACCTTAATACATGACAAACACTCTTCTTTCATGACCTCAGTCCACTGCAGCCCGCGAACCAACTCTTGTCTTCTCATGACATCCATGTTGCGTAAATTCACATGTCCGAGTCTGCCATGCCATATCTTCTGTGATTCTTGAACAGCATGCGCTTTTTCCATACTCTGATGCTCTTCATTATCAATCGCAAGGCATCTTTCTCCACTAACAATGAACTTGTCGCCCACGCGATGTGCAACTATGACATCTTCTCCATCTTGTGTCTTTATATACCCATGTTCCTTATCAAACGTGACCAGAAAATTAGCATCAACAATCTTCGGAATCGATAATAAATTTCCATCCAACTCCGGCACATGCAACACGTTGCATAAGCGTAGTCTTACACCAGTTTCTACTTTATTCAGGCAAATCATCCCTTTTTCGGGTGACGGTACATCTTTTCCTTTTCCCACCAATCCCACTTGCTGTGAATAAGACTAATAATTCATAAAACCTTCATTTTCTGCAGTCATATGGCTTGACGCGCCTGAGTCCAGCAACCAATTATCTTTAGTCATGTTGCGCTGCTCGATTATTTCTGTATCTGCTACATACGCTTCATTTTCTTGCTTGTCTGCTACTCGGGCCCCAAAACAAAACTCTGTTTTGCTGCTCTGCTGCACTCGTGACTCTCGTACTCGCATCGCGACCTCACTCCGCTGTGCAGGTTTGCCACCTCTTGCACGTCCTCGGTTCTGACCTCTGGTGCTCGAACCACGACCTCGTGTCCCGCTCGCTGTAGAACCAGTTGATTGCGCTGGCTCCTTCCGCTCGGACCAACAGTCACATGCAAAGTGTCCAAAACCATGACAATTGTAGCATCTTATTCCGCTTTTCCCTTTTGGTCGGGCTCTATATGCATTCTCTTCGCTGTCTTCGTTCCTGCTTTACTGCTTTACAATCCTTTTTGCGTTCCTCTTCCACTTTGAGAGCTTTTTTGACTTTGGCGAGAGTAATATCATCTTGACCATCAAACACTCGAACGTTTTGATCAAAATCAGGTCTTAATCCTTGCAGAACGTAACTGGCCATCTCATAATCCGAAAAAATCTTGCCTAGTTCTGTGCTTTTGCCCGCGATCGCCTCAGCTCTGTTGACGTACGAGTCCACCGATTTGTCCTTTCCCATCCGAATCCTGGCTAGTTTCAGACCACAAACTACTGTTTCCTTATCCGTCTTGGCGCCCAAATGACCTTCAATCTTTGTCCACAGTATCTTTGCATTGGTTTCTGCACTATGGCGCACCGCTTGCTCGGCTGACAATGACATAATAATAACTCCTAGTGCATCGCCGTTCACTGTTTCCCCAAGTGGTCCTCACTTGTGCTTCGACTGGATCTTCCTGTGTTGGTCTGGTCGGCTCGTCAGGTTCTATGGCTGGTTTCCATAATTTCTTCTGTTTTAGTACGGCGCGTACTCGCGTCTTCCATAAGAAGTAATTCTTATCTGTCAACCGCTCGATCGTGTTGGCCTTTGCACCGCTCGACTCCATGACGTGATGAGATCAATCAAACGTGTTTGAGGCCTAACTGGGCTTAGCAAAAAGTAACCATCCTTTGCTACCACTTCTTAGTGTTCTATGATTAAACACTCAGAAACAGCTTTGGGAAACATAGGCAATATTTAATTCTTCTCTTCTACCGATCACACAACATGCGTCATAGCAACAGTAAAACAATACAACAAAACATGAATAATAATGATATGTAAACTAACCCTAACATTTTTCACTTTAGTGAGAGCGCTTTTAAAATATAACGTCATCTATATGCAAAGTAGAGAATAAATAAAGCAGTCGGCACATGTTCAGTTCACATTTCATATATCAATTGCAATTAATTGCACTAATTGGAATTAAAATTAAGTTAATATATACAATTATTATAAATAAATGATTAAAAGCCTTGCATGCTGTTCAAATGATCACATTTTGGCCAAATGTCTTGATTTTTACAATTGTGACACCTAGCGTCAGTTGGTAAAACCTTGGTAACCATGGTAACAGCACTAAAGCACTTCAACTCAGAGTATATAAAACATGTCAATTGACACCACTAATAGGTCTTTGCGGTGACCCAAAATGTTAGGCGTCTGAGGGTTAAAGTCGTCTTTGCTGTGGCACTATCAGCTGAGACTACTGGTTTACGTATTTATTACATAAACTCATTATATTACTTTAATCAAATTCCGATGTCATCCAGTGGCAAACTCAAATACACAACGCATAAACACTAAATGCAGTAGTGATATTGACAAAAATTAACACAACTTTATTTTCAGTACGATACATATTTCAATCATAATTCATTCTTCACCATACACTCATAGAAAGAAAGGGGGCATTTTACTCTAATTTTTGTGTTTGGAAGCATATTAGTACTTAAAGAAGTAAATGAAACAAAACTATTACAAGAGAGAAAAAAAATTACTTCAACAAGTGGCTATTTAACACCATTGGGTAGTTTGACGTTGCTTTACTTCAAATCAGAAAGTAACTATTTTATGTTTGAGTATTCCTACTCCATCAACTAAGAGAATAAATAAGTTGGAGTATACCCATTCCCCATAGGTGTATTCCTTCTCCATCAAATCAGAGAGTAGACAAGTAGGAGTATAACCATTCCAAGTGTGAGTATACCTACTCCATAAAATAAAAGAGACAAAATGGATATAACTATTCCAAGTACGAGTATTTGTAAGTGAGAATATACAATTTTTATCCTTGATTGACGTCACTTACCACTTGATATCAAGTGGTGACTGAGGTGGAGAAGTGGTGAATATATAACATTCGGTCTCAGATTCTGTTGGAGTTCCAGGTAGCTTGATGGTAAAGCATCCAACCAGCAATTGAGGAATCTGGAGTCGAGTCCCGGCCCGGTCTCCAATGGAGTCTGTGCTATTTGTTTTTCACCAAATATGGATGTTATGAGAAGATTATAGCCATTGATTTTCCAATCTTATTTCAATGTGTCCTCGTGTTTTACAGTGCGCGACAAAACTTTAGCCCAGGGAACAAAAACCTGAAAATAAAAAACAATTAACACTGTAGAACACCCCCAATTTTTGGAGGGTCTATTTAGGCAAAAATAATGTTACAAAAAATTTACAGAAAATTGGCTTCACTAAAAAACAATAAATTTCCAATAATAACAAAATAAGGTGCGACACAAACTTTGGCCGAAACAAATAAAAAATAAATAAAATAATACAATTCTGACTGTCTCTAGATATTTGATTGACTTTCCACCAGATTTTATAACATCAATGCATCGTTTGTGCATTGAATCAATCAATTTTTTGCAGCCATCTTAGTTCATCAAGTCCCATTGAGACTGAATTGCTTGTTTTAGTTCAACAACTGTTTGATATTGCTTACCCCCACCATAGACTAGTCTCCAATTGACCCCAGAAATTCTCTATAGGATTCAGGTCAGGAGACAGTGCAGGTCAGTCCAATATCATGATTTTTTTTGTTTAAACCACTCAAATGTAGTTCGAGCATTATGAATGCTTGCATTGTCTTGCTGGAAAATCCATTTGTTTCCAGCCATTCCTCGCCCTTTTTTCCACAAATGTTTGCTTAAAACATCCTGGAACATTGCTGCATTTTGGCGTCCATTTAGAAACACAATTTCACTTTTCTTTTTGTAGCCAAATGCTTCCCAAACCATCACTGAGCCACCACCAAAATTTTGACTCATCACAGTCACATTGTCCTTCCTTAAATCATGCCAATAATTTTGTAGACCATCAGGACCATCCAAATTAAATTTTTTTCATCACTAAACACAACATGCTTCCACTCATCTGTCCAGGAAACATACTTCTCTAGTCAATTTTCTGTAAATTTTTTTGTAACATTATTTTTGCATAAATAGACCCTAAAAAAATTGGGGGTCTTCTGCAGTGTTTATTTTTTTTATTTTCAGGGTTTTGCCCCTGGGCTAATGTTTTGTCGCGCACTGTATTCTTAATAATAAGTACATTTACAAAGAGTATAACTATTCTTTTTTTAGCTTCTGTTACACCTTAAATATACTTACGGAGTAATTGTATTTCTTTCTCCATTGTTTTATTATTACTTCCCAGACGTGTACTCAAATCACTAAATTGACAAGAGTAAAAATAGTATTTTGGATTTATACGTTCATTAGAAATGGTGCATCTTGTCTCCCTAAAGAAGTATTGTGTTGATACACCCATTTTTGAAGTATTACTTCAAAAATGGAGTCAGCCATGGGACAAGCGCCATGCTTCACAATTGGAGTAAAATGTCCCCTTTTTTCTATGAGTGTATTGCCAGTTTTTATCCAAGACTTGGAAAGTTTGGAAAGCTAAAGTCATGCTCAGTTCACACTTAAACCACTTTTATACAAAACCCACCCACTTTCAGAAAGTCTTGCATTCACACTTGATCTGGTTTTATACAAATCAGATCAAAATGGCCGACTTTTCTAAAACTTAAGTTTAAGAAATCTCTTCTATAACCTGACGCCATTCCTCTAAAAACACGCCCCCTGACCAATCACGTGACTGACCAGTAGCCAGATTTCATTCAAATAAAATGGCGGCCAAGTGGAGCACAGGCTGAAGGTATAATAAAATCGCTTCTTGTTATTTAAGCCTAGTACACATCAGCTCATTCCGTAAACGGAATGGCACAGGGAATCGAAATCTGAAAATTCCTTTTTTTGTGGTACACATCAAAAAATTTCCTTGTGAGGAAATATTCCGTAGCTGAAAAAATCATTCTTTCCGCGCACATGGTGCGCGGGAAACGACCTATTGTTTCCGTGCATGGAATCTTTTTAACTATCCATAATTCATGTGGTTTAACCGGGCGCTTAAACTGCATGTTCGAACGTTGCATCAAGTAGGAACGAATCCATATTAGCTGCTGTTGGCGGGATATATGTTCTATCCTGCCAAGAAATGAAAAGGAAAAAACGAAAAGCAAGCCCAACACTTTGATTTTTGAATATATTGTCATCATCATCCTCATCCTCATTGCACATTTTCAATGGTAGCCATTTGCAAAAAAATATTTCAGACAGTCGCCATTTGTAATATGATGTTATTAAACAAACTATGTGTATCACATTATTTCCAGTCTAAATTTTCCATGTGACATTATCCATTATTTAAAATTCCGTTGATAATTGTCACATGGAAAATTCAAATTAGCACAATATTTTGAGTCTGAATTGGTATGTGTACTAGGCTTTAGTACAATAAAATACAATGTGATTTAACTTCAAAGAAGCAAAATCGCATTGTTTACGAAACAATTGCCAACCGATTAGCCGCCTTAAGCTATAACAGGACTTTCGGGCAAGTTAAATGACTTCTACAAAACTTCTTCACAAGTGTGAACAGAAAAAAGAAGATGAATTGAAAGTTGTAGAAATTAAACTTTTAGAAAGTCATAACTTCTACTAAAGTGGTTCAAGTGTGAACTAAGCATAAGACTGGATTCACACTATTGTGAGTTTACAAACTAAAGTGTCAACCTAAAAAGCTTCCAAGATGGAATTCATTAAGTTAGAGTTTGCTGGATGCAACTTTAGTCTGTAAACTCATAGTAGGATGAACTTAGCTAAATTAATTTACCACTACCAGTAAAGTTTTTCAGTAAAGCAATTCAGCTAGATTCATCCTATACTGAGTTTTGCCTCCAAAAAATAGCAATGTTCTATTATTTGTAAAGACTGATGTACGTATTGCTACGTTGTTTGATAGATTGATAGTATGAATTGAATTGATGCATCTTATTACAATGGATAATTTTGAATAATTTTCAGGGTGGCAGATTCAGGATTGACGCGCTACTGAAGAAAATAGCGCCGCTAGTGTTGCGCTACAAATTTATCAAATAGTGAACGACCATTGCGCTTACACTACTTTGAAAAATTTGTAGCTACGCGGCGTTACTTGCTGAAAATGAAGTGAATGGAGCGAATGTGATGCACTACTTTTCCGCTATTTGCAACGTCAGAGGGAAGGGTAGCTTCTGATCGACACGCAAATGGTCGACACGCAAATAGTCGACATGTTCGGTTTTGTTGGTTTTAGTGGTGTATAGTACCGTAACTCACCACCGTGACGCCCTGAAATGATGGGCGGACCACAGTTGTGTTTCTGAGTCTGTCTTATTATGTGTACTGTATTATAGCGCCGTCTGGTGCTCAGTTATGTAATTGCTCACTTGCTCGTTTGCGTTTGTCCCAGACAGGCACGTAATAAACATTGCTTATATTTTAGTTTTGGCTTGCTGTTTCTCTTCTTTGTCTCCTCATTTATTGCGCTGCTGATCTGCTAATACTAACATTGGTTATGGGCCAATTTCATGTGCGAGGACGAGTCGTGAGCAGTATGAGTCAATTTCTGATGTTGCAACGCAAGTGAGTCATTTTCTTCAACAACTGGATCGAGTAGGACCCAGAGGATCTTTATTCATCATTTGTGCAGTGTTTTTCTCCAGCTTTTGACCAGAAATAGCGATTTTGTAGTGAAATTTTGAGTATTTTTGGTCATTTGATGTGTTTATCGCGAGTGCAACAGTGTAAACAACTGAAGTGAAGCCAGGATTGTTTTATTGTGAAAATAATTGGATTTGAGTGGATTTCTCTTTGTTTTGGAGCCAAAATCGTGAGTTTATGTTGTTTTGAAAATATGAATACAAAATTAGCAAGATGGCGTCTTTTTTTCACCTATGAGATGTTGACATGACAACCAGACAAAATGGCGGCGCCCAGTCAACTCTGAGTTCAACCCACTTCTACTTTGTGTTTGTGGACATTTTCAACTGTTTTGAAGAAAATTATCATTGCCATCTCTTATGTATGAAGTTTATGCAGCCGCTGAGTGAAGTACAGAGAGTTTTGGCACATTTTTGATGAAAAATATGTTGATTTTGGTCCGAGTGCAGTAATAGTGTATTTTCCTGTGTTTTCTCATCAGTTCCAACTAAGAAGTCATCAGAGAGCAGGAGGAAATTTAATGAACTCCTAGCAATTAGTTGCAGCAGCAGTGGGTATCGCATCAAATTTGGATTTATGTTGTGCAGGATTTTGAGTTTTGATGTGTTGATGAAAATTAATGTGTTTACTTTTATTTTGTGAAAATAATTGTAAAATTTGACAATTAATTGAGTAGGATTATTGTCAAAGTGTGTATTGTTTCAAATTTAAGTGTTATGAGTGATATGAGTGAGTTATGTCATTGTAAATATTTTTTTGGAGCAAATGAGATTTAATATCACATTGTTTAAGGTTTAATTTGCGAAATAATTCTTTTCTTTGATTCGAGTAGGAATTAATTGGCAATATTCAGTAGTTTTGAGAATTTATTGTTTGAATAATTGTTTAAAAATATTTTTTTGTTTTGTTGAGAACATTTCAAAAATTTATTAATTATTTTTTTGTTGGTAAATTAGGATAATATTTACTAATTGTTCATTGCGAATGATCAATTATCAGTTTCTATTTGTGAAATAGAACTGAAAACAAAAATTAGTGTTTATTTTCCGTATATATTTAGTTGTGCTTGGAATTTCTGAATTTATTTTTTTGTTTGTATTTGTAGTTTTCTTAGGATTTCTTTTGGAACGAATGCCTCCTAGGCATTGGATTCACAATCAATAGTACTCCGAGTACATTGTCATCTTATAGAACAACTTATCATAATCCGTGCGGCCAAAATATAAAATTCTAAAATTTAAATTTTAACACCATTAGGTGTTTAGCATAATTGTAATGAGTAATCACCTCCCCTCTCCTTAGTTATTATTAACTTTTGCATGGTTTGACCCATCTAGACCACCTGATAGGAGGTGATTTCTTTGATCAAGTGAGTATGTATAGACACTTGAAGTCTAGACTCGCAACCGAGCACACCTTTGGAGCTAAAACCTGCAACCGGATGCACTTTAAGGTGCTTCTTGTCATGCAATCCTGTGACATGAGCGTTTCATGCTGAAATGCCAACCTTAGGATTGTAACTTATCTCATCAGCAGTGAATAATCGGACTTAAAGCCTAAACATTTTAAGCACGCATTTGGTACTTCTCACCTGTCGGAGATTCCTTGTTTTGTCGACTGAAATTGTGTGAGTTTTGCATAATTGAGCCAACTACATGTTCGCGTGTTAGAAACCTAAGGCAAACCCACCCGCTCGAGCGTTTGCTTCTTCGCGCATTATACCATTCATCCAAAGTGTATTTATAACCTGTGTGGTCTTTTACAACAGCGAATACCGAATCTACAGGCTGCCCGACTCCCACGAACGACGGCAATGTTAATCTAGGTTTGGGCCTGCTTAGTCCAACATTAAAAATTAGTGTGACATTTTCCAAATGCTCACACTTGGCGACCTTGACAGGATTCGCTTCAAGGACACAATACAGCTTACCTTTGGGTACTGAAGAAACCTTCATAGGCCTACAAGCAAGTATAATTCACTGTATCACCATTTTTGTTGATTATTATCATCCTATTATTGATTGAACTTTATTTTTCACCAAAATGGACCGAATTCAACACATCCTGAATCCATTTGATTTTGAGGAGTTATCACAACACGATATTTGGGCATCATTTATCGACTTGGAGATGCGACGGACCACTGACGCTTCAGCATCATTCCTTCAAGACGATAATGAGCCGCCTGCACCGTCGCCAATGGATACACCTTCGGTGACAACGTATCATTACGGATCATTAATGAGGGTCTTATGTCAGAGATGATCCGTGAAAAAGTATGCATTTCCTACCAAGAACCAAAAACCAAGGATCATTTATCACTCTCATCACCATCACTTCAAAGAGTTGCTGCACCATCAAATATTTTGCACCAATATCGCCTTAAGGTCGAGAAAATCCCTTATTTTGATCCTGATAAAGCGGAGTTTGACACAGTTGATTTGTTTCTGGGAAGATTATACGCACATTACTATACCATGAGGATACCAGTTGCTGAATACCTGAAGGTTTATGTGGTCCAAGCATTGCGTGAAAAAGCACAACGATGGTGGATGGCCCACAAACCTAAACCAATCACTTGGGAGGATTTCGAGCAAGTATTCCATGAGATGTTCTCCATTAACGCAGCAGCAGCCACCGTTAAGTTGGCGCAGAAAACACAGCGACCTGGTGAACCAACATCCAACTTCCTGTCTGAAATTATTTATTATTTGGAAATTACGGGAATTAAAGATAATTAAAGATAATAATCCAGTGGCAGATTGCGCAGAACAAATTACAAACTGAGGTGTTGCAAATTGCTCGAGTGTGGGGAATTAACTCTATTGACCAAGCCATCAAGATGGGTGGAAAAATGGATGAGCGTTTGCAACTGGATGCCCTACGAACCTACGAATACAAACTGATTGGGATTTCAGATCAGTGGATGTCTTTGCCTTCTGGTGTGGGAGGGCAAACAGTTATGGCATCAACAGCCCCAGCCAGCAAACCTCCTGTTGTTGAAGAAGAGGAGAAGAAGAAAAAGCAATTCGTACCTTTTCGAAGACCCAAAAGGTTCACCAAGGCTCAGCAAGCTTTCGCAACTTTTTTGCAAATTTGTGGAGAGACCAAGTCTGACAACTGAGATTCGAGCAGCGACAGTGAAGCAGACGCCACACCAGTCGTTGCTACAACCTCCACTAAGACGTCAACTGCGGCAGCTCCAATAACAGAGGTCGTCGACCCAGCAGCTCACGTGTGTCACCCATCAGTGATCACATTTCCACCAGGACCCAGCCCACCAACCCATGTTGCATGTCCGGACCATGGCACGTGGAGGAAGACCAGACGAGACAGATGGTTCCTCGTCGATAAGAAGACCTGGAAGCCATTGTGCCTCTCGTGGGTTCCGTCGGGAAACGAGCAGGGCTTGATGGCAACGGGGGCAAAACCAACGAGCCAGTCCAAAAAGTAGAAGCTACTAGTGCTCCAGTCAACCTCTTGGGAACATGAAAAAGGACTAAGTCGACACAAAAGCCCAAAAAGATAAAAGATGTTGCACCAATTGACAACTCAACAATTGACTCTAATTTAAAGGTTTTCATTCCTAAAATTGAAGAAACTGTTTCCCAACTTAAAACAACCACCAATCAGACACCTGTTAAGGAATTGATCACTCCTAACCTCATCAATTTTGTCATGTTATCACCTGACGAGGTGACTAAAACTAAAGAACCAATTGTGGAAATTACAACACAAGATCGTCGTAATCCCCACGCATCTTATGTCAAATTAACTTGGACTAATTTATCTTTCGTGGCATTGCTGGACACAGGAGCACAAACATGCCTTATGTCTCAGCGATTATTCGAAAAGCAGTCGACGAATATGTTCAATGCACCGGGTCGGTGCAATTAGCCATTCGTGCTCTTCTAGCTGTCATCAAATTCACCTGTTTGGTAATTTCCAAAACTAGCCAAGATCTACTGTTAGGAAGAGACTTTTGTAGAGCAGTAGGTTTGCAAGAAGATTACGTGCAGGGCCAGTGGTACCTGAGTAGTGCAACTGAAAAGAGACCTTTTCTAACACTAGAAGAAGCACAGAACTCTGAACCAATACTTTTGTATCCTGTGCAACCTGATGACACGAAATCAACAGCAGAGATTCAAACAGTCACTACCTCAGAAATTAATTGTATTCTTTTGAATTTCAGATCATTAAGAAAAGAAGTTTTCGATTTTCCCAATGATGATCGTCAAAAAAGAGTCAAGACTATTCGTCACCGCGTAAATAAACACCTTACGTCATCAATTTGGTCGCCTAGACGCAAAGAGACTTCACCTTTGATGTCTACGAAGCTAGTCACGACTGTGGCATAGATTCGCCACATTCTCGATAGGCGCCGCCACTAAAAACGCGACTGCCGGACTATAACGTCCAGCAAACGTCCACTTCCGGTCAAGACGATATATAAGCGCAAAACTTGCCGACAGACTTTGCCATTCCTGATCTGATTGTGAGTCCGCCCTTAGTGTTACTATCGCTATTGTTGACGGCCATCGCGTGTCAGCCGACAAAACACGCGGTGCGAAGAAGAGAAGCCGATTTAAGCCCTCGACTACACTCGATAATTTGCGCGCTCCATTCAAAATGGTTAAATGCCGAGCTTAAAGAGTAAGAGGAATTGATTTGATTGTATTTGTGTTTGCCAATTTATTATCCATGTTAGGTTTAGTTTATTTTAATAAAAATGTTTATTTCAATTCTCAATTGTCGTCTGTTCATTGTTCAATCCATCACGCACGCGGAGAACCGATAGAATTAAATAATTAAATAAATAATCCACTATACGATCAGAATAAAAGTAAATTACTGTTTATTAGATTAATACAAAATGAGAATATGCCACAATGGTGCCGTGACCAAACCAGCTTTTTAGTTGCGATTTTTGCAGTAAATTTGAATTTTGAAAATTTTGACCGCATGGTCAAGTAGGCTTAATTAGCGAAATTTCGCATTAGAAAGTGTGCGTCGATTGGACATTGTACGGATTCGATTGTGATTTGATGAATTTTATGTTTTATTTTGGAAATTCAGTTGTAGTTGCTAGGTTTAAGTTTGACTTTTAATAAAAAGTGACTTTAATTTTTTTACAAAGTGTGTTTTTGGGTTTTTGCGATTCTGATATTGTTGCGACAGCATGCTAAGTTAGGGTTAAAATTTTTGGGTGCGTTATATGAACTCAGAACTAGACTTTCAACGATTAGCTAAGAATTATTTCGGAATGAGTAAAACAGCAGAGGAACTAGCGGCGGAAGCGCAAGCGGCAATAAATGTTGCGCTCAACATGTCCAATTTAATTTCCATGATTCCGAAATTCTCCGGAAGTAATAAAGCGGGCGGTAGTTCCGTAGAACGTTTTATAGCAGCAATCAATGAATTTGAAATAGATTCGGGCTTAACGGGTGCAAAGATTTGCAAAGTAATTAGGTCGAAATTCGTAGAGGACGCGAATGTGTGGTTAAACGATAGCTATGAGATAATTAATTGCACAGAAAAATTTGAATTTTTTGAGCTCTTGCGCGGGAGATTTGGACAGATAATTCCGATCGAAATTCACATCGATCAGTTCCAGACTGCAACACAGAGGAAAGAGGAAAGTGCAGTAAACTTTGCGGCTAAACTTAGGGGTTATCTCGAGCGTATTATGCGGAAACAGGGCGATTATACGGCAAATAAAGATCGAACTTTAATGACCAGATTTAAGTTAGGCTCCAAAGCAGATATTAGGGAAAAGATGGTGACGCAAGGGGACTTTAGCGACTTGCAAGAATGCGTGAATTGGGTTACGAGACAGGAACTAGTCATGAACAGCATTGCAAAAACTGCAACGTCCAATTTGGCTACTTTAGAAGTCTCGGCTGTCCAGCAACAGCCGAAAACCAAGAAAACAGATAAACCAGCAGTTGTGAACGAAGTAGAGATCTTGTCAAAACAGTTGGCAGAATTAAAGGGACAATTAGAAAAGATGCAGGCGGTTGGTGTTAACTCTGATACCGACCAGTTTGCACTGAACGACCGGCGTAGGCAAAAAGATCATTATTCTTTTAAATGTGGACTTTTGGGGCACATGGCGATGGATTGTCGCACTCAGACCCGTAATTATCTGTGCCACCGATGCGATGGACGGGGGCACATCGAAAAGTATTGCAATGTAGCGGTGCAATGGAATGAGGACGAGAAAGCGTGGTTCCAACGGCAAAATGGCCAAAATGATGGTCAGAACAATTCCAGCGGCCAAAATAATGGCAGTTCGAATAGTTCTGGCTATTCAAATGGTCAGGGAAATAATTACAACAATGGGAATAATTTCAATCGAGGAGGTTATAACAATAACAGAGGAGGTTTTAATCATAATCGAGGGAATAATCCAGGTTTTAGAGGAAACGGATATAATAATAATAGGGGTAGGGGTAATTATAACCCAGGGAATGGCGGAAATCGGCAATCGAATAATCCGAATGCAGGTTTCCAGAATGTTCAGGATGCCAGGTATGTGCCACCATCTAAGGATGGAGGGCAGACCGATTCTGCGACAGCTTCAGTTCCTTTAAACTGATTGGGCAGTTGATGTAGAGATCAGACATCGACACGGCCCAAAATGCTGCGAGAATAGGTCAAGTGACGGGCATTAGGCCGCAGGATGGTTTAAAACCCAAGAAAACAGTTAGTTGGGATGACGAGAATCCCAACGACATTGTTTCTAATTTTAATAAAGTGATGGATTTGTATTTGAGAGGGAACGCCGGAGAGACAGCTATTGAAAACGAGGCGGATGGGGTCATCGAAATAGAACAGGCGGAACCAGAATCGGAGCTGGGCACTAGAGACAGGTTTTCAGAAGTAGAGTTAGCTGAGATGTATGAGTTGTTTGACGATGACGACATCGTCGAACCCATTTTGGACAGTTTAGTTGAAAACACAGTCGAAGGAAATTTTCAGAAAAATAGTGTAGAACATGAAATTCATGAGTTAGAAGGGCATAAAGTCAACTTTCAAAAGTAGGATATAAAATCCCCAAAGTAGTCGAACATAACGTTCAAAAGTTTTTAGAAAATCCAGTCGAATATAAAATTCAGGAAGTTTTGAAAATAAAGTCGAATGTAAAATTCCAAAATTTGTAGCGGGCCATAAAGAGCCAAACAATTTAGAAAACTGTAAATTACATGAGTTTTTTAAAGTTGCGCCGAACATGAAGTTCCAGAAATTTTAGCGGATCATAAAGTACCAGAGGTTTTGGTCGAACATAAAGTTCAAACGTTTCAAAATACATTTTTCAACAGTAGTGCCGAGCATAAAGTTCCAGAAATTCTAGTAGGACGTAAAGATCCAAAATTTTTAGACAACGACGAATATAAAACTCGAGAAATTTTTCAAAGTAGCATAAAACAAGAATCAGTCGAATATGAAATTCAACAGTTAAATTATGAGTGTGCATTGTCGTTTGAACCAGGCTTTGACTTCGACGCAGAATACGAGAAAATAAACGTTGAAAATTTAATAAAAGAAGTAGAAATTTTATTATCAGAAGATACAGTAGCACTTACAATAAAATCAGAGAATGAATTGTGCAATGGTGTCTGCAATCAGTGGGCTGACATGGTTGAAACAGTCGATTTGATTCCACAAATCGAACTCGCGACGAAAAACTATGGCACGCCGACAATTGCAGCGCCTAACAATGGAGTTGGAGCGCGTGGCTGCCCCACCGATGAGCCGCACTGCGCGACTTTTACGGGGAATCGCGGGGACGACAGCTGTTAATGCCCCTTTTCCGTTCGGCAGCCCGGCACAACTTTTACGGGAAATCGCGCGCGGGTCAGCGGTTGCGCGCGGGTCAGCGGTTGCGCGCGGAATGAAAGTAGTTTTAGCGACAAAAATGAGAAATCGAATGAACTAGCGAATAAAAATGATTCGAGTTTGGACATAAATAGATATTTGCCGATTATTCAGATAAATACGTTAGGTGGGAATGGTTTGCCGACTAAATTGTATTATGTCAGCGTGAAAATTGACGATTTAGAATTGAAACTTTTAGTGGACACGGGTGCTGCGGCTAGTTTGTTACACGTATTCACGTGGAATAAATTAAGGAATTACAATATTCTGTTTTTAGAAGGTGTTGTTGACTGTCAGTTGATGGGAGTGACGGGCACTTTTATGAAAATGCTTAAAAAAGTCGAATTAGAGTTGGAAGTTGGTAAAAAGGCAAACAAGGCATGGATGTATGTTTATGGTGACTCAGCAATTGAAATAAAATTAAATGACATTATGGGATTAGATTTATTACAAAATTTTAAAACTTTAATTAATACCGATTTACATGAACTTTGGTTCACGGATGATTTGAAAAATCAAGTAAGATTATTTTATAAACATAGTAGAGTCGAAAAGGACATTATTGTACCATATAATCGAAAATTGTTAAGAATTAGCGACAGTTTTAAGAAAGCTTTAGAAATTGAGTCGCCATCAAAATCAGATATGCCTTGGTCGACCTTGCCCAGTGAATTGAGTCTTAATATCAAATCATGGTGGGAAAGCAATAAACATGGGAAATTATTTTATTCTTATTTAGAGGAAATTGAAGCAAATTTACTTTAAAATCCATTTAGTGAACAAAACACTTTAGCTATTTTAAAAGTAGGAAATTTAGAAACTATTTCAATCTCAGACTTTAAATTAGACCATTTAGAAGGGACCGATAAAGTCATTATGATGGAACTTTTGGGCGAATATTTGGACATTTTTGCTAAGGACATCTTTGGGTTAGGGTGCACTAATAAAATAGAACACCGCATATTCCTAACAGATGATATTCCAGTGGCTAAACGTCCTTATCGTCTTCCAGAAGCGCACTATGCGACTTTGAGGCAACTTATCGATAAATTAAAGGCGGCAGGCATTATAGAAGACTGCAACTCTGCCTACGCAGCGCCATGTATGCTTATCATACGGGAGGGCAAACCACCCAGATTAGTGATAGACTACAGAGGACTTAATTTGAAAGTTGTAGCGGACAATTACCCTTTGCCTTTAATCGAAGAACTTTTAGCTCAGTTAGGAGAAGGCATTTATTTTTCGACCATGGATTTGTCCAATGGATTTTGGCAAGTGCCTGTTGCTATTGAAGATAGGCACAAAACTGCCTTTATAACTCCTTTTGGCACTTTCCAATGGATCCGATTTCTCATGGGATTAAAAACCAGCCCGGCTAATTTTCAAAGACTTTTAAGTAAAACTCTAGAACCAATAAAACAGAGTGGGGTTTTTATCGACAACGTTTTGGGATGGACCCTTATGTTCAGGGAACACCCATATCTGTTGCGAGAAATTTTTAATCAGATTCGGACGGCAAATTTGAAATTAAAATCTAGTAAATGCGTTTTCGCATCGAAAGAAGTGACATATTTGGGTCACATTATTAAAGAGGGTACAATTCGGCCGATTCAAACTAAGGTGGAATCACTTGAAAAATGCCGACCACCAAAGTCAATCGCCGAAATTCGGTCTTATTTAGGATTAACGGGGTATTATCGCCGGTTTATTAAGATTTCTCGTCAATTGCAGCGCCGATGAGCGATTTATTAAAGAAAGACGTCAAATTTGAGTGGGGGGAGAAACAGCAAATTGCTTTGAAATCGAAATTGATTTCCTATCCAATTCTCATTTTGCCTAATTGGGAAGAGACTTTTATTTTGGAAACAGCCGCTGACTTTCCTCATGCAGACGACACATACAAAAGCGCAGTTTAACAGATGGAGTCAAGCTTTACAGGAGTATGATTTCGACATTGTTTACAAGGCGGGACCTACAAATAAAGCAGATTCTCTTTCCCGACTTTTGCCTTTAGAAAATGTAAAAATTAAATCTTTTGAGTTCTAAACTTATGAAACTTCATGATTGGAATATCGAGCGTATACGGGAAGCCTAACAAAGCGACCCAAAGTTAGCTGAAATCATTAAAGTATTAGATAAGGGACCAATTCCTTTTAAAAGTCGGTTCGAGAAATGGGACACTTTTTAGTATGACAAGGATAAATTAATTTTCAAGGTAAAATTTAGAGACGATGATGTAGTTACGACTTTAGTAGTGCCAGAACTAATGATTCCGGCCATTTTGACGCAAACTCACGACAAAGGGGGACATTACGGCATCGAAAAGATGTACAATACCGTAATGGGTTTATATTATTGGCCAGGGGCATACAGGGACATCACAAATTTTGTTGCGTCTTGCAATCAGTGCAATGCACGCCAGAAACCAGTTGGACGGGCCCCAATTCAGATTTTTCAACCTGTTGGAGTTCCTATGGAGCGCCTAGCATGCGACGTGTTGGGCCCACTTAGAGAAACTCCGAGGGGAAATAAATTTATTGTGGTGGCTATCGACTATTTTAGCAAGTGGCCAGAAGCTGTGGCATTAAAGGTGCAGAATTCAGAGAGTATAATTAAAGTTCTCGAATCATCTTTAACAAGCAGACATGGCCCGATGAAAACTTTATTGACTGATCAAGGAAAACCCTTTATTTCCAAACAATTTAACACATGGTGTAAAGAGTTAGGGATCAAGCATGTTACGACAACAGCTTATCATCCACAGTGTAACGGGCTTGTAGAAAGGTTTAATGCAACACTTGCAGCCACCTTATCACATATGCTTAGAGACACTCAAGCAGATTGGGATTTGCATATCGACTCAACTTTAATGGCTTATAGAATGGCAGTGCACAAAATCACTGGCCATTCCCCTATTTATTTATTTACGGGCAGAGACCCATTTCAATTTTATGAAATGTTTAAAGCGGCAGAATCTCAGAATTTGAATTTCGTATCGCAGAAAAGTGAAAGATTAGAGGCAGCGTTTAAAACAGTTAAATTAGCGGCCCAAGCGCGTAAACAGAACGAGGATAGTTTGAAAAGCGCGCACGACAAAAATATCCAAGTCGGCGATTTAGTTTTCCTCCATCAAATCAGAATTCCTGTAGGGGATAATAGGAAATTAGCACAACCAAATACGGGACCTTTTAGAGTAACAGCACGTTTAAACGACGTAAATTATGAAATTCGATTATTAAACACCCCAGATAAGTCCCAAATAGGTCACGTAGACCGATTAAAGAAAATTGTTGAACCAAAAGTTTATGCAGAAATGCAATTCGAGGAAGATGAAAAAGAAGAATTTGAAAAAGAGAACAAGATTTTATTGTCGGATTGTGAATCCGAAGTTGAGGACGACGAAGTTTTCCCAGTTTTTAGACCACCTCCTTTCCCTTACGTCCTACCTGTTGCAGTTCGACCACAAATCGAACCGGACAGACCGGTGGTCGAGCCCCAGCCAGTCGAAATCGACAATGGCGCGGCAAATGACGAGACGCAAGATGAACCGGTGCCAACACGTGTTAGACCTCGGCGAAATATTAGAGTTCCCGATAGATATCAGGGCGGGGCGTCAGACCAACAATTGGATGCGTACACACGAAAGCAGAAGCGCAAATAACAATAGTTTTTTTTCTCACAAATCAACTTTTCATTTTATTATCATTTAAAATTCCCGCCAACCAGAAATTTCAATAGAATCACAGTTAGAATTATTAAGTTTTAAAGGAAAAATTAAACTTTATTAACATAATAGAAAAACAAAAATAAAGGTTGAAGGGTTTAAAGTCGCTTCACGACTCGGCACTTCCATTTAAAAATGCCATCTTCCAATTTGCGTGGCAGGGATAAAATTGTAGGACTCTAGGGGAGGGTAATTAAAGAATTCTCAGTCATCTTTCATGTAGGGAAATATGCAGCCATACGAATGGGCGCAACTGGATATTGATCTTGAGTATTCCGGAATTTGTCGAGTGCAGCCATTGGTGATGCCCACGCCGGAAGTTATGAAAGAATCCCAGTTGGCGTATCATGATCTCGAAAGGGATCTCGACGAATTCTTCGACGATCTTACCATACCGTCGATGTCTTTGCCTGGATCGTGCCAACCAAATGGCATCTCAATCAGTTCGAGAAGCGGCCCGTGCGGAACAACGAAATGCTCAGAAGGAGCGAAGACGCCGTTCCCGTTCACATAAGCGTGAAAAGTCGCCTGATTCGTCGAAGTCAACGCTAAAATCACCTTCAGGTGAAGAATTACTTTTCTCCGTGTCTTTGCCGTCAGAGGACCCTGCTTTAAAGGTCCGTTTCGATGAAGTTACCGCCACGTCGAAGCAAAGTTCATCGAGTGAGGACGATTTGAGTCAAAATTTCGCGACGCCGCTGCAGAAACCGCAAACATTCGCTCGGGGACGCCTCCCCACATCTGTTTCGTCCGCCGAATCTGCGCCTGGATTACCAAATAGTGACTATACATTGGCCTATCGAAATGAAGCGTCGAAACCACCGACTGCACCACCGTCAAAGGAACCAACGCCGCCACTGATGGTTCCGAATCCACTGCCAGCTCCTGTGTCCAATTTGCTGGCTGAGTTACCTAATATCCCGGAATTAATTACTTATATCGAAATGTCGAACATTCCCGAAGAGCCACAACCAACAGAGGCT
This sequence comes from Strigamia maritima, assembly GCA_000239455.1. Classification (NCBI taxonomy): domain Eukaryota; kingdom Metazoa; phylum Arthropoda; class Chilopoda; order Geophilomorpha; family Linotaeniidae; genus Strigamia; species Strigamia maritima. The sequence continues at coordinate 5,988 of AFFK01020392.1, read as the reverse complement.
GAGTTGGCACGATTAAAATTATTAGAAGACAACATTGCCTACGGGAAAACAGTCGACAAGCAGGTTACGGGAAGAGTAGCCGAATTCGACGCTTTAGGATGTTCACTTTACCCGCAGGTAATGATTTTACGCCGTGCAGAGTTCTTCCGATACAACGAGTTGAATTTCTACATTCATCTCCGAATAATCCCGCTCGTGTACACATGTCCCCGAAGGAGTGAAAAGCTTTAATGCGCCAAATGGTGGAAGTCGACTTTTGTGTTTCACCACCAGGATCGTCAGGACGTCGTACTGGATACCTTCCGGTATGTCAAGTCTATCGCTACTGTGATCGAGAGTCAACTCAACACCCGTAAAATCTCCCTCGAGGAAGAAGTCCGCGACACCACCTTGGAGGAGGTACATTACTACATGTGCAAATCGGTAACAAATCGAAATGCCATGCGCAAACGAGTTGAGGAAGAAACAGCAACTCGAGCCAAACAAGCCGCAGCAAAGGCAAAGGTTGACGCCGAAGCTGCCCGACAAGCGAAACGTGATGCTTTGGAGACAGTGATGACCCGAATGGCGAACGAGCTCAACATGACGCCGAAAGAAGTACGAGACTTTATGATTGAGGACGAAAAACCAAAGCCAATCATCGAACACCCGTTAGAAAATCTTGGGGCAGCGTCAGCACCATCCGGTGCAACACAGTTTCAGCTTACCAAGGTCAAAGCTCAGGAAGAGTGGGCGACTGAACCCACCGACTATTGGACACCCGAAAAGGTGACGGACCTGATTAACAATTCCGTCAGACCGCAGAAGACGCTTAACTCAATGCCGTCTTTAATGTCAAACCACGAAGTGAGAATAAGTTTGCTATCAACCGGGACGCCAAATGTTCAAATCCGACCATCAGTGGTAGAGAAGATTATTCTAAGTCTTCTACAGAATGATTTCCACATGAGTCCAAACCATCAGGACTTTATCATGGGACGTTTTCGTCGGAATTACGCTGGCGATTAGTTTGATTGGCGTTGTACCGAACGGATGGTTGAACGTCAGTGCAAATCTGATGAAGAGTTAAACGTTGTCATTGTTTATATTGCAACTCAGACAATTCGACGCATTTGCAATCAAATCGTTTAAGACTTTGTTTTCACCAAATTTGACATTTCTTTATTTTTCATGTGTTTTGGACGATTTTTACCTTAAGTGGACTTTTTTGTGTTTGTTTCTTTCTTATCACCAAGTTGGTGACAGTTTATCTTAATTTATTCAGCAAATAGTGAATATCTGAACATTATATTTGTTTTTTTTCGCCTAGAATTAAGTTAATTCAATTTGTTTACTTTTTGAATTACCGATAGGTAATGTGAAATTATTTTTTGATTACTTTTCGTAATTTATTTCTGAACGGTCAGTGTTTATCAATCAAGTTGCATAATGTTTTGACATGTTTTTTGATAAGATTTTGCACCTAATGTGCTGCGGCAATATTTCATATTTGTGATTTAATTGTTTATTAACCTTAAGTTATTTATTATTTTCGAACATTTATTTTATGTGATACTATATTACCTTTTTTTGATATTTTTGTGTTCAACCGAGTTGGTTGACGAATAATTGTTTAAATACCTGAAAATAATTTATTGTTGCTTACCTTTTGTTCTTATTGTTGATTTTCGTCATTTATCTTTTTGTTACTAACTTTTTTTTAATTACCTTTGGAATTATTTTTATTCTTTTTATTTCTTACCTTAGCTAGCCACCAGGTGTCTTTAGGAGAAGTAACCTTTCGAACCTGGTTGGATAATTTCCTTTTATCTACTAATTATTATGCCGCTTCATGTAATCGATATAGGTAACTTGATTGTCACCTATGTCGACCATCTTTGTTATTTCTTTCTTCCTTTTCTTTTGTAAATAAATCTTTCTGTTCTAACAACTTGTGTTTTGTTTTTATTGTTCTTGTTTATTTATTTAGTTATTACTAAGAAATCCACTTGTTCATATTTTGAATTTTGTATTTTTGCTCAAGTTTTGAGATTTGTTTACGGAAATAAACGAAATCTCGGTGGGGGGAAGTTTCATGATCCGTGCGGCCAAAATATAAAATTCTAAAATTTAAATTTTAACACCTTTAGGTGTTTAGCATAATTGTTTTAGTTCCTTAAGGTTGCACTCATTGTAATGAGTAATCACCTCCCCTCCCCTTAGTTATTATTAACTTTTGCATGGTTTGATCCATCTAGACCACCTGATAGGAGTTGATTTCTTTGATCAAGTGAGTATGTATAGACACTTGAAGTTTAGGCTCGCAACCGAGCACACCTTTGGAGCTAAAACCTGCAACCGGATGCACTTTAAGGTGCTTCTTGTCATGCAATCCTGTGACATGAGCGTTTCATGCTGAAATGCCAACCTTAGGATTGTAACTTATTTCATCAGCAGTGAATAATCGGACTTAAAGCCTAAACATTTTAAGCACGCATTTGGTACTTCTCACCTGTCGGAGATTCCTTGTTTTGTCGACTGAAATTCTGTGAGTTTTGCATAATTTGCAGTGACCAAAAACACCCATTTTTAGTACTGAATAAAAGAAAATAACCTAAGAAATTAAGTATTATTGTTTAATAATTTTTAACTCTAATTAGTGTCGAAAGTGTGCCAGACACTTTCTCCCCCTTGGTTACGGCACGCCCATGGGGTGTTGCCATAACAACTCAACTGAATTTTGCACCCGAATTTCAGGGGACCATGCGATCTGCGCATGCGTCCCAGTGCAAATCACTAATTTGCACCCTCGATCTTGACTCTTTTTCTCTTTGCCTTTGACCTGATCACATCATCAACCTCTGCTCACCCCAGACCCGTTGATTTGTGATATATTCAAAGAGGCACGAAAAGACTCAACTGAATCATCGACCAGTTACTTGTCCAACTAGGAACATTGGACACGGTAAATATAAGTCAGTGTATTTGATTTTCTGTGGTTTGACTCGAACGAGGTCAAACTACGAACTATAGAGAGTAAGACCGTGGCATACGAGTCTTACTTTCCCGCCAAGAACCGTGACGATTGAGAAGGACGACGCCGCTAGTTTCCCGCCGAAACTCCACCGACGCCCACCCCAGTATCTTTCTAATCATCAATCTCTTATATCATTTTATTATATTTATTTAACCATGCGAATAATATTCAGTTTGATTATAGTTTGTACTTTGGAAAAGTGTGTTCATCTTTATTTATAACTTTGTCTTGAAATAAAGATTGCGTTTAAATCAGAAAAGCGGATGAAACAAGTCTTAACTTATTTCATCGCAACCTTCGCAGATTAGAGTAAGTTCCTTTTTCATAACCCCTAGACACCAGCCACGAGTAAGCCTGTTCAACAGCATCACCTCGCGATTCATAACTATTTGAACTCGCGGACTTTTACTTATTCTATTACCATTTGCAGCTATTTTAGTGTTAGAAATCGTGATCGCGACACTTGGGGGCCCGTCCGGGATATTTCCATTGTTAGGATACTATTTTAAGTATAAAATATTATTCGCATTGTGTTTTTCTTTTCGATCTTTTATTGTTTTGACCTTGCAAAAGTGTCAAAATGTCTAATCGAGGAAGAAAAAACAAACGAGTTTTGACTGATTCGGAAAGCCCGCCGAAAGGTCGGATTCCAACCAGAAGTCAAACTAAAGAACTAGAGAAGTCTAAGTTCGAACGAGATAAAGAACTGGATGAAGAGGTAAAACAACTGTTTTCACCTGACGCGTCAACTTCAAAGCGAGTGCGAACTGACTCGGAAGAGGAAAAGAGAATCTCTCCCATTCAGAAGAAGATCTCAAATATGCCAGACGCCGGCATACATGATGAACCGAAGGATGACCAGCAAATACTGACGTCACAAACGGAATCTCCTCGTGTGACACCATCCAAGATTTCATCCACCCAATCCATGACTCGTAATTCTCTATCAGAAACTTCAGATACGAAGACGACTGTGACACCAACAGTGACACCAGAGAGAAAACCCTTACCTGAATTTATTAAGAAAATGGCTCGTAAGCGAGGATTAGTGTTTCCTGAGGATGAAGACCCGATTGAAGCTACAAGATTGATTGCCCGCATGGACGAATTGCTCGAGCAAGCAAGACTTGAAGACGAATTGGAACAGCAACACGCTCTACATGCTGAAAAGGATGCTCAAATTCGATTTTTGGAAGCAAAAGCTAACTCTCGTGCCAGCCCTTCTCCTAAATCATTACGAGAACTGGGAGAAACGAAACTGAGTTTGGAACAGAAGAGTAGGGAATTGAATGAGTTGCAACTCGCACAGCAGCAACGTCAGAATCAATTTCACCGCCAAACTGAACAGTTAGAAAAACGAGCTCGTCAAAGTAGAATTGAGAGCGAGGAATTGGCTAAGCGTGCACATGAGATATTTCAACGTGAACAACAGTTCATCATTGAAAAGGGGCAAGCCAAGAAAAGTGAAACTCGACAGCAATTATTAGAAGTGGATTTAAAATTGTCTGAGCAAGAAAATGAAGAATTACGTCGACGTTTATTACAAACTCAAGAGGATCTTGAACGACGTAAAGTAGAAATTTATGACCAAAATAACCTCGTGTCAATTCAGGATTCCATGACGTCATTCGACAAGAAAGAAGCAGCCGAATTTAAACTAGAACCTGTAGTTCTACCAACCACTTCGACCCAGGTTATAGACAGTAAATCATTGGTCATAGATCCAGTTCGCAGAGCAATTTTGGATTCAATTGCCCAATCCAAATTGCAAGATCAGATTAAACTGCGAGAATTGAATAGCAAACCACCTATTGTTCAGATTCACGATTCAGACTTGGGAAGCCAGTCTAATATTTCCAGTGAAGACGATAAGACTTCTCGAAGTAGTCGAAAAGCGAAAAACGATCAGCATCGAAAAAATCAATTTTTTGATAATAGTTCGAAACTATTAATGATGATGGATGCTAAGAACCAGGAAAGAGAAAAAAGTAGAGAGCGACCCACTCCTATGGATCCGCCGCCCTCTCAGAAGAAAACTAGACGCTCAGACAGTGACTGCTCAGTTTCCACTGCGACAGCTAGACGAAGGAAGTTTGGATGTCCACCACCTCCTCCTCCCGGTCCTTCTAGCGACGAATCCTCATCTGACACGGTCTCGACTGCTCGTAGTCGACAAAGCCGATCACGCCAACGCTTTACCCGACCATCTGACCCGAATAACTCGAATAATACTGGTAAACAACCTGATCCACCACCGATGCCGAAATCAACAGTCGAATTTTGTTACTCGAGAAGAACTCGATAGACTCCTTCGAAATTCGAATGAATCTACACGAAATTCCAGTGACGCATCAAACTTGGCGATGCAACAACAAATTGCCAAATATTTGTCAGCAAGTTGGACTCATGAAATTGCCAACGAGAGAGAAATACGATGGGACAGAATGAACCCACCACTTTTCAATGGAGACTGGCAGGCTGGATCAACATTTTTGGAAGAGATTATGCGTCTTGCTCGGTTACACGGCATAGATACGCGTAATGCTTTGAAGAAATTGGTACCTCGTGCTTTGACAGGAAATGCCTTGACTTGGTACTATCAGCAAGAATTTCATAGATGGAATTCGTTTGTGAAAGAATTCATGACCGAATATGGCGAATCAAACGAAGATCTCATGCAAAGATGGGATAAGCTGAAGCAGTTTAAAGGCGAAAATATTCGATCATATTTACGAAGAACTACGGATTTATTGGCAAAAATACCGTATTCAATGGGAGATGCTGCTGAAGACCGTCAATTTAGAACAGGTCTTACAGAATACTCCACGACTTTGTTACTAAATGTGGATGCTCCGAATCCCGGATCCTTTAAGGAATTAGTAACGTTTTTGAAAAACAATCAGATACGGATAGATGAAAGGTATAAGGCGTATTTGACTGCAGATGAACGAGCTACACATGCAAAAAGGCAG
>AFFK01020391.1:0-22810 GCA_000239455.1 Strigamia maritima | reverse complement strand
ATTGCTTCTGCAACGTACTGTCTCGCTTCTTCCACATTCTTGAATTTATTAGCGGGAAGATCGTACAATCTTCTAAACTCCGCAAGATCAGGCGATTCTTGCATGGTTTCTGTTCTTTCATTTGAATTTTCACCCACTTTGTCTAAGGGTCGGTTGTTAGGATTCAACACCGACATGTGGATTGGGGGGCCCGTCTCTCATAGGTGTATGGAGGGGCAACGTTTTCTCGGCCGTTATCGGGATTGAAGTCGGTTCTTCGAAGATGGTTGGCATCATTTTTTCCTTCGGATAACTGTCTAGGATCTATTAAAACTATATGAATGACAATATTGTCGTTTATTCTGCCTTATATATTGTATAAGCGTATACCAGTTATTGGTCAGTTTTAACCAATCAGCTATTAATTTTAGTTCATTTGGATACGTATGAATACGTTTTCCGAATTATTTTATTTCTTCTGGCGGAATGTTATAGTATCTTATTTTTTATTTTTGTATCTCGAAGAATTAGAATATTTTTAATTTTATTGATGTCAATATCTCTTCTACAACTTATAGAGTTTATTTAAAATTTTCTTAAAATTTTATTTACTCTATATTTCCTTCCTCCTCTTCTAAGAATTTGGATAATTTCTTAGAAGCAGGTTCCGATCCGCGACAAACTTTATTTCAAATGAATTTTTTTCTTTTTTAGTATGACTTCACCCCGTGATAGGATGTTATCATACAAATTTCAAAATAGTTTTATTTCGAATGATTGAGAACCTAATAAAATATTTTACTAACATTCTATAAATGGGTCGTTATTATTTATTAATTTTAATAAACAAATATACACTGCTTCTTACTCTTATAAGAAGTTATTTTTAGTACATTTATCCTAAACATTTTACCACAATAAAGTATTGTTTTAAAACCCTAATATTTTAAGAGTTATTCAAACCTTTCTTTCAATCTGCTTTCATTCTTCCTTGACGATACGCAGGACTTTGGGACAAGTACCTTCACCCTGTTTCTGCGGTAAATCTCGAAACAGCAGTATGACAGGTAGTTTACCCCAGCATACTAGTGCAATTGGCATTCACTCATAAAGTGTTTTAAACCTTACCAACCTAGTACGATCCTATAGAGCTCTATCGAAAAGTCGGAACTAATTACAGATCAATTGATCGAAGAAAATCTTACTCTTTTCATTTCAAAAAGTTTGAAATGTAGCTAAAATAATAGACAGGTGTTAATGTTTCCATTAACTAGAAATGACGAAATTTAAACAAATTCCCAGATTTCTTTTAATACACTTTTGGGGACTGTAGAGACTTTCATACTCCGCTAGCAAGTTTTCGTAAGTGCTTAAGTTTAGCGATTTACATGGATCTGCATAAAAACTTGTTTTTAAGCAAGTTATGCAAATTATTCACCTTTCGGATTTATAGAGTACCGAACTGACCAATGTAAGACTACCCAGAAACATCGAACTAGTCACATTAAAAGCAGAAAATATTAGATCTCTCTAAAGCCGAATAAAAAATCATCGTAACCCGCGCTCACTCATTATTACAACTTGGCGGTTTTAATGCACAGATTATACTAATTTTAAGGACGATTCGAGCCGATTAATTAATTATTCCAAAGTTCTACTTTCGGACCGTCAAAATTTGTATTTTCGGGTCCCCTAACTATATTTGATTTTACAGATACAATTCTATATCATTATGAGAATTTTTTCGGACGAAAATATATTTTCACTCCTTCTCTAGGCTAGTAAACAAGGTTCGAATACCTTCACCCCATCTCTGCGGTACATCTCGAGACAGCAGTCTGACAGATATTCAGCACCGCATAACTAATTCGAGAATTATTTATGGTTTATCACTCTAGCCATGTTCAAAAGAATTACAGACATATTTCACCAGAACACAAATCTTAAAAGTGATTGAAACTTGTAAGGTTAGTAACTTGTAAAAATAAAATCAAAAATTTAACCTAACAATTTGTGACGGTCCAAAATCGGAAACTACTTATTATTCTGCCACTAGATGGCGCTGACTGTTTGTCCGCGCCAAATTCAAACTACAGCTATCGATTATTCTCACTTTTGGGTTTAATAAGTAACTAAGAACAGTTTGACAAGTAAATAATTCATAACAGAGAGTACATTTATTGAATTATGATAAATAATAATATTTTACATTATTATTTATACATTGGATGGAAATCACTTGTAAAAGTGATTATTATTTAGGGAAAGTGTTGTAAGGAATTCCCTACAACAATTACTCTTTTCATGTGCAGCTGGGTAATTGGTCGCACCTGCGACCTATTTCCTAGTTTGTGTAGATGATCCTTGACCCTGGTCAAGCAGAGTTCACTTGGACTCTGGCAGGAAGTTGTACCGATTGGTCCAACTCCCTGCATGTCATAGTTAAGCTTATAGTGCCCGCCTCCAATAGTCATACTGATGTTCAATTGGACACAGGCTGACCACCAAGTGAGCGACCACTATAAAAGGGCTCGCAGAGCTCTATTTGGTTCCAGATTACCCTTAAAGATATATTGATATTATGTTCAGATTTACCTAGTTGACGTGGTTTCAGAACGCTTTTAAGACTCTCGAACCGGCAGGTGCAACAACCGTAAAGACCGTAGTGAGCCATAGCATTTATGTTATGAAGGCCTATGTACCGCGAATATACAAAAGTGATGATGACATGATGTTGTGACACATCGGAGAGTGGTGATTGTTGATCTGGATGTGCCAGTTATCGTGACCACTCTATTTTGGGTTGGATAATTATCTATTAACGTGTTAGTCGCGATGTGGAGCACCTGACTATAAGGATGAAGGCCAAGTGGGTTACTTGACCCACGCGACACCCCACTCAACTCTTGTTTACGGTATTTATGTTATCGTATTGTCTTGTTAGCGACACTCTGGTCAAATGACCAGAGTATCGACCGTCATCTGTCTGGGACGCATTGTCACTCGGCAATGTCAGCCCAAACCTTGTGACGAATACAGTCAAAAGTCAACCGTTAGTCGGATCGATCTTCCATCCTAATCCTGTCAGAACCACTTCCGACCAACCAGGAATGACAGATAGAGTTCCAGACCTAGACATAATCCAGATTCACCCTCATGTATCTATATTATTATATTCTGTTCGATAGTATATTATTCCTGGCTTTAGAATTGTATAAGTAACTTGTTAGTCAGTGTTCTGTTAATAAATTCCTATTGTTATATTTTGATAAGTCATGTGTATATTTTCCCCTCTGAGTTTCCATACAATTTTCACACACTGGGTTATCACTTCCAGATCTCGCGTAGTTGGTAGTGATTTAGTCGGTATTTCGAGGTTATTATCACTTGGTAATTTTCCCGAATATCGGATCGTCACAAATTTAACTTATCATCGTATCACTCTTTTAATTGGTGATAACAATGTTTTATTCCGTATGTAATTTTTACACAAATAATTTTCATATTCGAATGAATCCAAAAGTATTTGAAATATTATATTTGAACAAATTCTACAGAATTAAATACCATACAAAATCCAATACAGAATGCAAGTTAAAACTTTAAGAAAACGGTATACTAAAATTAAAACAAGACGAAATTTAGAATAATTCGAATGAATTATTCTATCTCGGTGGAACCTCCACTAAAATTAACAGAACGAAATTAGAATAATTTATTCAAATTATTAAATCTCGGTAAAACCTCCACGTGTGACGATTTGACTTTTTCCTAAAGTGCTATTTACACTTTACGATGGGGTCAAGACAGTAAAACTTATGAAAACACGTGGATTTTCTTTTACTAAGAAAACCTCTACTTATCCCAAGGATAAGAACCAGCAAAAAATACATATAAACACACTTGCAAACAACACTGAATTGGAAAGAGTAAAGTAAATAAACATGAAAACAAGGAATTTTATCAAATCATAACATTTATTCCGGATCATTGCAATTTACAATGATCCGAAGTCGATTAGCTTAAAATCTATTAATAACAGAGGCAATAAAATACTTAATAAACCATATCGAAACTACAAGTTAATCTAATTTGACCAGGAAACTGGTGCGAAACTAATAAAAACTTTAACTATTAGATAGAGGCATGATAAACTAATAATAATACAATTTGCAAAATAATATTACGAATCTTCTGATGTTTCCTGGCGCTAGTTTGGTTCCTAATCGGGGTAATGCACTATCGAATCCTGCAAATATCGGCGTTCATCGGTCGGATGATCGTCACAAATTAGCGATACCACGTGGTATCGACTTACACCTGTATTTCGAGCGTTGCAGTGAAAACTCACTCTTCTATTCCAATTATTACATTTTCATGAATATAATAATTGTAAGCATTCAAATAAATGTACAACTATCGATAAGAAACTAAAAGAAAAGTATAGATTAGCGGGAAGAAGTCGGTTATGGAATTCAAAGGGAATTCCTCGGCCGTCATGATTGAGTCGGGCGCGCCGTATCAAACCGAATGCGTTGTTCACGGTGCCGAAGCACGTGACAGTTAGTGCCCACTCCTGATACAGGTAGCGGTTGCTGCTCGGTCCGAGCGGACTCGATACAATCAAGTTTTGTCCATAAAACTGGCCTACATGCAAAAAGCACAAGTATATTCTCGGTACATTTACCTTTGGGTTTTTCAGGTCCGGCAACTACGGTCTTTAGGGCATTATACCTACTTTAATTTGGTGTTGACAGCCTGCCGGTTCGTATTTAAAGCAAAAGGTGATAAAAATGACTCTGAATGGTTACTGGTACAAGTTACACATAGACAATCATATAGATTCAACATTAATTCAGTACAGAGGCCCAGAATCAGCTCTTGCAGGAGCTTATATACTATGAAACTATGGGGTTTCTTGAGTTTCCCCCAATCAGGGAGCCAGAATACTGATAAGCAGATTAGCTGATTTGCATATCAATGAGTCATAATGAGTTGATCCAATCAAATCAACTCCTTGATCAAAGTTATGTGAACCCCATAGAATATCTAAAATATTCAAAAAGCACATGGTAATATTTAGGGTTAACTTTATTTATATTCATATTTTAAAGTATTTTTATCCCTAAATAGTCTTAATTTATTTAAATAAACATTTCACAACAACATTTATTATTGTTTGAATACAATAATCACTTTTATTGAAGATTTCTGGTAACTTTTTCTTCAACAATGAACACACCTATTCATTGTATAATTCTCTCTTATATTTATCAAAATATAGAGAGAGTTTTTACTTAAATATTTTATCATTCAATAAACATTTTATTTTCATAAAACTTGAATTTTTTTTATTTTGAATCTGGCGCGATTTTAGCAAATCGCGCCCTCTGGTGGCAACTTTATAAGTTACTACAGTATTGAACCGTCACACGTCCCCCCGTCTAGAAAATGAAGAGGTTCACATCTTCATTCCCTAGACCTTTTTTGGACAGTACCGTAAGGGCGGATGATTGCGGCCACTTTTTGGTATATTTTTACTGATTGCTTTCCCATCAAATAGGTTAGAGACACCTAATAAACTTTAAAATGTGGGCTAAAGCAAGAGGTTTCAAGTAATGCAGTAACTTTTCTAATTATATTGACCGGAAGTATGTTTTTTTTAAAAAAATATTCATGGCCACATTCACCCGAAAACGCGGGTGAATGCACTAAAAACAAGTTTTTAGACATATTCTATCTTCTATAGCTTGAATGTGACCACATTCTACGTTTTTAAAAAGTTTATTTGAAACTACAGTGAATTTTTATATGATTTTTCTATTGAGAATGGACAACATTATTGCTCATTTTTTCTAAGTTCTTTCTTTTAACAAAGGAATATGTTGTAAGCACTGTGTTCTTTTGCTTGTTATAAAAAAACAGTAACAGTATGTCTTTTGATTTTTTTTATGAGTTAATAAGGCTGTGTTTTAGATTTTATCAAAAGGATGGCTACATAAAACAATTTAGGATTTTTTGACAGGCAACTTTTTCAAGTGTTAGTTTTTAGTGTTTTTTACGGTGAAATTTTCAACTAGAGATTTTTTTTTTACAAAAACACTCTCAGATATGTATAAAATGATGTCAAACATTAATAATGTCAGAAATATTTGTGGGCTAATGTGGATAACATTTTTAAAAAACAAAAAAAATTTGGCCGCATTCACCCCCGGTGGCCACAATCACCCGCCCTTACGGTATGTCAACTCTGGCGACACCAGGTATGAGATTCATAGTGGAGTCCCAGGCTTCTCAAGGCTTGTAAGAGAATTTATTATTCTTCTAATTTTTTCTTAATTTACTTTAAGTCTGTATATTTTCAGGAACTTACATAACATTAAGTATAACTTATTGAGAGGAATCTGGATAGCCAACTTGACAATTAAGTTCGTTAAACCAAGTTTCAACATGAGTGACGTAATCGTTGTCATAACGTGTGTTAGGAGTACGTTTGCGTTTCACTCCTTGTGTAGGTTCTGAAACTGCTTCCTCCTGCTGTTTGCAGGACGGCGCCGCTTCTAGTTTCTAGACAGAGTGACGGTCGTCTCTTGCGAGGGTTCAGTATCTACATCCATCGGCCTGGCTACACCACTCGTTGAGGGGTTAGGTTCCGTTTCCATTAGTAAGTTACTTCCAATTTGAGATGGAAATGAGGTTTCTATCCAACTGGGAGTCTCATGAGGGGTATCAGTACCTTCAGTCTGATCCTCTACCCACTGCTCAAGAGGATACTCAGGAATATAGGGGGTCAGATGCTTTATATTGACAGAGTTCTCAATCTTACCATCAGAAACTCTTCTTAATTGATAAGCTTTACCACCATATACTTTGATAATCTCCCACGGGCCATCGCGTTTTGCAGCAAAGCCCGATGTGATACCTTCCTCAGCATCTGACAATATTGTTACGGTATGGCTCAGACCAGCTACTGTAGCGGAGGAATCGAACCTATAACATTGCCGAACACATAAACTAACCTACAAACCTAACTACTAAACTACAAACCTACCGCAGAGCCATAACTATAATTATAATTCTGAAAACCATCACCAGAGAAAATAAACTCAATTGCCAGTTCCGGATGTCATCACTAGAGGGAACGAAGATCGATGACATCATCAGCGTCATCGCCATTATTATGCACAACCAATGAGGTGCCAGATGACACCTATAAGAAGGTCGGACCGAGCGAGAGCACGGGAGTCTCTCTTGAGCTCGCGTAGAGTTCACACCTTTATGAATGAATGTAAGTGTACTAACTCATAATGTTGTGATGTATTGATGATTGCATGAAGTGACAATAGACTCCAAATATTGGGGGTTAGTCAATCATGTCGACACCTTAAGCAAACCAAAACTTATCTTGATTCATTTACTAATTATCATTTTGTTTGTGTTGTATTTTATTGAAGTGTTAGTTTGAGCCAGCTCATTTGTAATGGCCGACTCGAGCTCTCGTTGTAATTGTTTTAGCATGTCCGCATCAGTGGTCAATAAAGTAATTACGTTCTTTTAAAGAATACACGTGTCCTGATTTGCGTCTCATCCGGAATGCAGCGTAATTGCGCGAAAGTAGAACTAGTCCTAATGAACAATTATGAATGTACTTTTAACGATCCCGTGGGTGATTTAAGGACGTCACCCAAGTTGCCGCCTGGTTCCGTACCCCACGAGCCACGCGACAATATGTGTGTCTGTTTCCACACAAGGTCCATAATTTGAAATTCACAAATATAGTATTTATTTTCGTGGATTCTTTTATGACGCTCATAATTGTCAGCTACTTTTTTGTACATATCTTGGTGGGCCCTTCTAAGAGTGTCCAACAATTTAGATACAATTTAGATACATACAGATGGGTTATTGGGATCCAATCTGTTCCCATCATGTTTGATTATTCGCAGGTCAAATGGTAAAGGTACCGTCCTTCCCGTGTTTAGAAACAGAGGCGTATAACCCGTGGCTTCCGATTTACTGGTGTGTTGCACATATGCAAACTCATTCAGAAAACGGGGCCATTGCGAATGAACATCAGTGTAAATAGCCAACATCATCTTGATGTCTCTATTCTGTTTGATTGGCCTGTTGATGATAAGTACTGGTATGCTTAACAGTGATGTACCTTTTTGCACAAAACTGCTTGTATATCCTATTATAAATTGTGGCCCATTGTCGCTTATTATTTTGTCTGGGTGACGAAATCTGCAAGCGACCTCATTTACTTTGTCTACAATTTTGGTGCTTGTGGCCTTAGTCAGTGGGAAGAATTCAATGAATATGGTACACTGATCGATAATGACCAATATCCATTTGAATTGACTTCTTGATGCTGGTTTTGGGCCCATTAAGTCTATACACATCACTTCCCATGGAGTAGTCATGTTATGTGGTGTGTAAGGACCTGCACACTTTTTATGTTGATTGGGTTTGTATTGTTGACAATAACGACACGCTTTTACATAAATGCGAGTGTCCCTGTCCATACCTGGCCAATAGTACAACAATTTTGCTCTATCAAGAGTTTTACTTCTTCCTGCATGGCCACTTAAAGGATGTCCATGGCAGGTGAAAAGTGTCTCTTGACCAGTGAGCGAAGAATAACTGCCTTGAATCCATTGCCGGAGTCATCTAGTTCTTCCTCAAAAGTTGGGTTGAAGAAGACTAACATCTTGGAACCGTCATTTTCGTCGGTGTCCAGTATGTAACCTCTCAACTTATTTTTCCAGTCTTTGTACTTATGTTGTGAATTTGGATTATTCTTATGAACCTCATGAAGTGTCTGTTGACCTTTTTCATCTGTACTTAGATAGTCTCTTATCTTTTTACAGTATCTGTCGACTTTCTGAGCTTGAATGATTTCTTCTCTAGTTGGAGGAATATCATTTAGGATCTCAGTTAGTGCACTGTGGAGTGTTACTGGCTCCACCTCACATCCCCTCTTTTGCTCTGCAAATCCAGACTCTGGATTTTTAGAGCAAAACTCTACATCCACATTGCAGAAATATTGTGTACGACCAGCAATTTTCTGCACTGGGCTAGGGAGATTTCCTTCCCAATCCGGCCAAAACTGAGTTATCTCTTTTGGTTTGATATGGTCAGTTTCAGGTATGTCACATGTTTGTAGTGGTGCTCTAGATAAAGCATCAGCTACCTGATTTTGACTACCTTTTCTGTATATGATTTTAAACGCTCCGCACTGGATTTTCACTGCCCAGCGTCCAAATCGACCCGAAGGTTCAGGAGTCGACATAAGCCACTTTAGGGCTTGGGCATCTGACTCTAGAATGAAAGTGGTATATTCGAGGTATGGTCTAAATCTGTCGATTGCCCATATCACGACTAAGCACTCTAATTCAGGTGTAGAGTATCTTTCCTCTGCACCTCTCAGAACTCTACTTGCAAAAGCAACAGGTCGGGGTTTTACTACCATTTTCTGTTGACTTTGACACCATACTTCCTCATCTTGACAGAGTACTGCCCCAAGTTCTACATGGGATGCATCTGTCAAAATGACAAAAGGTTTCTTGAGATCTGGCATGATGAGCACAGCTTTCTCGCAGAGTGCATTTTTAACATTGTTAAAAGCAATTTCTGCTTTTGCGTCCCACCGGAAGTCTTTGTCTAAAGAGAGAGAGAGAGAATTAGGTTTATAGACGCAAGCGGCGACTCAGGCCATACACGTCTAAAATCTGACAAAAGAGAATCTGACATAAAAACTGACAATATGAAACTTGACATACTAAATCCAACAAAACAAAACCAACACGCTATATCTGGCAAAAAAAAACTGACACACCAAAACTGACATAACCAAACTGACATAATGACACAGACTCTGATAAAATGAAACCAATATATTAAATCGAGACAAAATAAGAAAAAAGTTTATACAAACTGAAACTGACATACCGACACTGGCATGAAACTGACTCCTTTGGACAAAAAATCCCAGCGTACCCCGGCGTACCAACCCCGTCGTTTCAACCCCGTCGTTTCAACCCCAGCGTTCTAACCCCGGCGTACTGATCCTGGTGTATCCAGCCGGCTCGGCTAATTCAGCTGGCCAGGCATACTGATCCAGGCATACTAACCCGGGCATACTAATCCAGGGCATACTAATCCAGGCATATTGATCCGGGCAAACTACTGACCAAATCTGTCCATATAACTGACTTCCTACCACAACTGACTTCCTACCACTACCGACTTCCTACTACTACTGTTTCTTACGACTACCAACTTCCTACCACAACTGACTTCCTACCACTACCGACTTCCTACCACAACTGACTTCCTACCACTACCGACTTCCTACTACTACTGATTTCCTACGACTACCAACTTCCTACCACTAACAACTTCCCACTACCAACTTCTTACAGCTGACTTCTGACAACTGACTTATTCCAGCATACCCATCCCGGCGTCCAACCCCTTGGTTTCAATCCCAGCGTACTAACCCCGTCATTTCAACCCCGCCGTACCGAGCCTGGTGTCACCGGCCAGCATACTAATCCGGGCGTACTAATTCAGGCTTACTAATTCGGACGTACTGATCCAGACGTACTCTACCAACCAAAACTGTCCACACAACTGATAGCTATTAATAACAAAAGACAGAAGAGAAAGAGGAGCAATAAAGAGAAAAAGGAAGAAGGAAAGATAGATAACCAGAGGACCCATTAGCACCACTGCAGCAGAAAAACAAAGTGACACAGTGGAGTGCCCAGGGGAGGCCACGAGGAGGCAGGGCTTGGAAATTTTCTCCCCCTCTTTGTCTAAACCACTCATTAATTTTGTGATTGGTTTCGACATTGTTGCATGATCAGGAATGAACTTCCTGAAAAAGTTGTTCATTTCATGAAAACTTCTTTAATACAGGTTGGTGTTGGAAACTTTGTGATCGCAGAAATCTTGTCTGGGTCACCTTTGAGATCCTCTGGGGTTATCATGTGACCAAGAAACTTGAGTTCTGTCCGACCAAACTTCGACTTTTTTGCATTAACAGTCAAATTAGCTTCTTTAATTTTTTCAAGAATTATTCTGATGTGTTCCATATGCTCTTTTCATGTATTTGAATAAATAATAACATCATCCAAATACACAGCTGCAAAGTCTTCCAAATGACCTTCTAACACTTTTTCCATCAGCATTTGGAATGTGTTGGGTGCATTGCACAAACCAAAGGACATCCTAGTAAACTGGTATTTCCCTTTTGGTGTGTAAAATGCAGTTTTACTCTTATCCTCATCAGCCATTGCTACTTGATGGTAGCCTTTGACTAAATCGATACTGGTAAAGTATTTGGCTTTCTGGCACTGATGTAACAGATTGTCAATACTTGGCATCTGAATTGTGTCGATTTCAGTAATAGCATTTAGCCACCTGTAATCGATACACAATCAATACGACCCATCTGGTTTTGCAACTATAACCGGGTGGCTGATGTGTGGGCCTGTTGCTGGTTCGATCAGACCTAGTTCTTCTAGTTCTTCTACGAGCCTCAGCATTATAGCCTTTTTCTGCGGATTATGTTGCCTATAAGAGTTCTTCAGAATTTTAAACCCTTCTATAAACTGAATCGCATGTGTTGTCAGATGAGTACAGCCAGGCTTGTCGCTGAACACTGCTTTGCAAGCTGCTAGTACTTCTTTCAACATTAATCGCTCTTCTGGTGTACAGTTACTACCAGCTATTAGCTTTTCATTCCAATCTAATGAATCTCTAAGTTTAATTCTGTATTCATCAATAAAGAATTTACTTTTGGTTCAAGAGGTTGACTTCCACCAGTTGCATAAGGAATTATTAGGTTAGGCAAAAATTTGCACCTGAATTCTCCAGCATGTGCATCTGGTAATAGGCCAACTCTTCTCATGAAGTTATGACCAATTATCAAACCACAAACCTCAGCTGGCAATATGTAGAAAACCATGAGGGTCATTTGATCTTTACCCCATTGAATACATAAAGTCACCTGACCCAAAGGAGTATGAGTTGCGCCAACTGCATAGATTAACATATTCCTTGGTGGTTCTTGTATATGTTCTGGTCGGCAACATGTTTCTGTTAGCAGATCCGCTCCAATAAAACAATGTGTTGCTCCAGAATCCATTAGAGCATTGAATTTCAGTCCTCCTATGATAACAAGCATACGAGGGCTGTCATTCGTATTTTTGAGACATTTCAGAAAAACATGGTTAATCCGAGATGTTCCTCGCTTTTTCTCTTTTTTATCCAAATTCGCATTCCGTTTTTTCTGCTCTTTAATTAACTTGATAAAACTGTGAATTGGATCGACCATTTGAAATAGATAAGTTCTTCAACTGAAGTTCCATCTGTTTCAAATTTTCATCCACTCCACCTGTGTTGCTAGATGCGCAGGTAGAAATGGGTACCTCTATTACTGGGTTGGGAGGAAGCAAGTTTACTGGTCTTACTTCCTCCAAAACTAGTTTTTTGGGGTTGCTTCGAGTTTGGCAGCCTCGTCTTTTTTGATGGCTTCCCTAAACTCCAACCATTGCTTTTGCATGGTTTTGGCTACTGTAGCAGGTAAATTTCCAACCTCTTTTTCCAATTTGTCCATTCTAGCGTTAATTTCGTCTTTAAAGCTAGGTTGGACCTGTTTTGGGGGAAAAGTAACCTTTGATTTTTTAGAGAAGGATTCTCCATTTGCAGAGGGATATTTTTGCTTATATTCCTTTGTGTTCTGGTATGAATAGCAATTCTTTTTAACATGCCCTGTCTTTTTACAGAAATGGCATGTAACAGTTTCCTTGCTGTTACCCTTCTTTGTGAACTTCTCTGCCTTATGCTGTGCCATCTGGGCTATCTTTTCCCAGGTGTCAGCATAGTTGGTTTTCTCAGTGTCAGAATCATTTTCACTTGATTCTGTCTCTACTGATTCTACCACAGCCTTTAAAGTTGTCTTGGATCTGGGTTTGGTGGGAAATATCGTATTCTCTGTGGTAGAGGACTTAGTATCACCTTTGTCTATTTTTCCAGCAGAGATGTGGATACCTGCGCAAAACAGATCTTTTTTGGTACAGATGTATTGGTGTAAACCCGATATACCTGTCTTAGTTAGTTGGTGGTTCTCCAGTCGCATCCTTCCAACGGAAGTTGCACCCTGTCTGAACGTCCAACCGCCCATTTGGTCGTTGATCACCTCTGCAGTGTCCAGGTTTGGTAAAACTTGACCACATATGAGAACAGTGATTCTTCACTTTCTTGTCGAGTTTCCTGCAATTGTTTGATCCGTTGTTCCTCTGGAACATCAAATCGATCAATGTACAGTTTTTTAAAAGTTGACCAGTTGGTGAAATGTTGAATGTTGTGGCGATACCACAGTTTCGCGGGTCCAATTAAGTATCCCGATACTTTGCTCACCATTTCATCCAATGGAATCCCTTTAGCCTCGGCTACATTCTCGACAATTTCGAGAAATTTCATATATTTCTCGCTGTTGCCATTGAATTCGCGAATATCAACACTTTTAAGTAAGATCCTGTCTTGTTGATTGTCGCGAGGTGGGTTTACTTTGAGCATTGTGTTCACAATGTCTTCCAATATTTTCTGATACTGATCTGGTGTCAGAGAAAAGTTGGAAGAACTACCAGAAGAATTATGCTGCTCTCCCCTATTTGGGTGAGTATCATAATTTCTTTCCTTTGGTCTTGCACCTTGCTGGTTGGTTTGACCAACCTGTGGTGGTTTCCAAAGGGGAGGGGGTCTGCTGAATCCCTTTGACTGCGGAGTAGTAAGTTCAGG
The DNA here is from genome assembly GCA_000239455.1 of Strigamia maritima. Lineage (NCBI taxonomy): Eukaryota > Metazoa > Arthropoda > Chilopoda > Geophilomorpha > Linotaeniidae > Strigamia > Strigamia maritima. The sequence goes on along the minus strand of AFFK01020391.1, from coordinate 9,022 downwards.
TTGCTTAAATCTCTGCGAAGTCTAGAATCCAGCTTCCTCAAACACACCCATGTTTGGTTGAGGTGTTGGCACAGATTTGATCCTTGGCTGATCAACTCTTCGAGTGGCATTGAGTGGCGTACTGCCATACACACTTTGTGAGTTTGGTCTCTCCATTGGAATCCAAATCTTCCTTTGTCCCTCCAAAGATATGTTTTTGGGAGAAGGCAGAATTTTCTGCGCCATCTGTCCCAATTTTGTGTTGCTAGAAACAGTTAGTGATGTAAGACCCATCGCTGTTCGAGCGTTTGGTGTCATCACCAGTTTTCTGCTTCACAGAAGGGAACAACTGTCTCTGCACCATCTGTCCCGTGCTCTTTCTGGCTAATTCAATACTCGGAACTTTGTTCAGAGCTGTGTAGGCCAGGGCTGCACGAGCAGGTGAAGACAGTGGGACATGCCTAAAAGCCAATGGGGGAAGCATTCTCTGCTTACCCGCTTTACTAAGTCCCGAGTCTGTACTTGATCCAGAGTTACCAACTTCTTGAAATTGCTTCAGGTGTTGCCTCATATTGTGAATTGAGGCAAATTCTGATACATTCAGTTGGAAGTGCGCACAGTAGTCGAAGTAGGCCTTCGACTTATATGCGGGATCTGACTCTGAGATGCGCAGGTCCACTTTTTTATTAAAGATGCCTTTGCACACTTGTCTCATGTTTTCTAAGTGAATCCTGGCTTTCTCTAGTGTAGAGAAATCACTAGAGTTTAGAAAGAAAAATTCTCTAAGCTCCGACAATTTCCTTTTGTTAACACTGTCATTGGATTCCTTAACTGGTGTACCGTTGGCAGTATCTTCACCTTGACTTGTTTTGTCCTCTGATTGATTTGTTCGCCGCCATTAAAGAAGATCTAGTTGTGTTGATATACAACTGTGCTTCTCTTAAAGTAGCAAAATCATTAAGACTCATGTTATTCTTGGCACAAAAATCTATAAACTCTCTAATCTCCTGGTCACGGTTAACCACTGGTAGAGTGATTGGCGTGGCCGAGATAATAGGTGCTGATAGACGCTTCTTCCAATAAACTGAATCTGGATTCATCCAAATAAAATTCATTGCAATAATTTGTCAAAGCCCTTTGTTCAGAAGATGGTGACTGTTCAACACTATTCTCTGTAGAATCTTGAAGACCAGTCATCTTAGCTTCTTCCCTTTGCTTTTCACGCAAAGCACGCATGTAAGCCTCAGCATCAGCAAGACACTCAAAACTTGCAGCGTTCAAATTATGCCAGCTGCAAAATCCCTCTAACTTTTCTTTATCAGAAAAGTTGATAGGAGGTTGCTCTTGCATTTCTATGTCTACAGTGGGTTCATTGTCAGAATGAATCTCTGTTTCTGAAGCAGACATGTCACTATCTGATTGTGCCATTTCTAATTATTTTTTAGTTTAATTAAAATATTAGCAAATTAAATCAGATTATTTGAACAATAACTGAAAATACACAAAGTAATATTAATAATGTAACTCCACAAACAATACTTAACACTGCAGCACGTGGTTCGAATCGACACTTGAAAGAAAGAACAATTCCGTCGTCTGGTAGGCAATCTGGGTTGTGAATGACTGTATCTGCATTCACACCTGTCTTTTATACGTTTTCACATTTAAAATCCCGCCAGGTGACGTATACTGGTCAGGCATTGGTTGTTACGTGATAACCCCAATCTCCAACCAATTCGGTGTAAGTACTATTTGGTGTATTTTTTAGGCCTAGATTTCCAAGTGTGTATTTTTGGAATTAAAAGCCATGCTTTAGAATTCTAGACCAAAAATAATAATTGTTTTTCTTCAATTCTTTTATTTTAAGTAATAAAATTAAAGTAAAAATTATTTTGTTTTATTCTTGGTTCGTTTCCTAGGAAATGTCATTCATGTCGGAAAACCGTAAGACTGTCAATTGTTACATTGTCAGCACTTTTCCAACGATTTGATCGATATTTCTGCCTACTTTCTTTGTTTTGTTTTTCTTTAAAACCTTTTACAATAGAATCTTTAAGCGGAACCAATTCATTTTATTCCTATTTCAAGTCAATACCTTTAATAGCAGACAAGTATAATTTTAGACTAATATTATTAAGGTCGTTACTTGTATGAATAGCTGTGATTTTATATAGATTTTATAAACAATATGTGTTTTTACAACACATGATGATCTTATATTATGTTTTACCTATTTTAATCTTATTTTCAAACTGAATACTATTAATGTCAGGTAAGAATTTATTCTTAATCCAACATTTAATATTTTGAAACCAGTGGAATTCGTATGGAATTCTATAGTTTTTAATGGCAACATGTGTTTTCTAAACACGTGGCCCTATAATTCTATTTTTTACTACCTTTCTTTAGACTTAAATCTTTATTAGGAAAGTGTAAAACTTGCAATGTCAGATTGTAAGTATCTTTTCTTAATTCAAGATTCTTTTCCTAACTTCGGAATATTTCCTTTTCGAGGAGTGTAAAACTGTCAATTTTCAGATTGTCAGTATCTTCTCGATCTTAGGTGAATATTTCATTTCTCATACAACAACCTATCTTGCGCTTGAAAAGTGTAAAACTTGCAATTTTCAGATTGCCAGTATCTTTTCATCATGCCAAGTTTTGTTGTTGTCCCTTTTTATTTATATCTTTGAATTTATTTTTTGAAAATATAGTCATTATATGTAACAACTGGGTCTTTTCATTTTTAATGTGTTTTGTTTGCAAAATGAGGATGTTGTAGTTACTTTATTAAAATAATGTTGTCTAATACCTTTTTATTTTAGCGACTATTAAACACAACATGGTTTAAATCCTATTATTTTTGGGGTATTTGTCGAGTTAAATATGAATTAACTCGATCAATTTTGCCGCAAAATCTGATTTAAAAAATGTATTTTTAATTTATTTTGCAAAATACATTTATTTTAAGTAAACTTATATCTACTAAAATAATAAAAAATACTACAAATGACTTCTAAGAATAAAAAGCCGAACTTAATACATAAAAATATTTTTTCAAATTTATTTAATTTTATTTATTAAAGTCTCTAAAAAGAGACAACTTCCGTACTAAAATTTTGCAAATAAAATAAAACAAAACTTAAACTAATTCCAACTTGTGACATTGTGTAATCGGGATCGATATTGCAATAATATCATCCGACCTACCATATAACACGACATAAAACACCAAAATATACCGAGAATGAATTATGCAAATATAGTTTAATATATTAATAGAATTTATTTAACACTTACAATTATTCTAATACTAAGATATGCAAATGAAATCGATTTGCATACCTTAGGCCTATTTGGTTCCATGTGCTTAGGCTTAACACAATGGTGATATCTTGGCGATCCTGAGGGATATGGTCGACTTAAAGTTGCCACAACCAAAAGGAACAAGATAGATTGATTGCATCTATGCAGGAAAGCATAATGCAATCAACACAACTGCAATAAAACATTAGTGGAAGAAAAGAGGTAAATAGTCAAGCCACGGCCACGTGGCGACCTAAGTGGTTTGACCCACATTCCGCACTTTACACCACGCGTTATTTCTACATAAAGGGCCCGGGGCCAGAAATTGGGAATTAAACAAGAGAGTTACTCACCGCAGCCCCGGTCCAATGTTGCGTCACGTCGGGATCGATCATCGATCAAAGGCCGTGTTGCGGTCGCTCCCTGAAGCTGTATGGCCCATGCGATTCCCAATCGATCCAGACATCGGCGGCCAAAAGCTCAACACATAATGTTCCAACACCATGTGGGAAGTATAGTCATTTTGACCCCATGTTCGTCTCATATTCACCTATTAACAGGTGTTACTGAGTAACACAAACACAGGTGCCACAGGGACGTGCAATACACCGACTATATACATGTAAGACACTATGAAGTATGGTTCTTAACACAACCCATAAAATGCTATGGTTATGTTACACTACACTTCAAATATCAACAATATATACACTCAATATAAAAACACATATCATCTAGGCAAATAATCATAGGCAAACAATATCACAGATCAAACATTCAGTTCAGGGTTTCAGTTCAGTATTTCACACTACTTCCTGTTTTGCTTGAACTTATATACTTTGCTAATCTCTCACTAATCCCTAAGGAATGAGTAGATAACAGTGGCCAATGGGTGATGCCAGTTGTGGAATGTAATGACCACTTCCGGTATCATCCAACATTCCGATGCGGATTGGGGCAAATGGTCAATAGAATATATAAATTATATATTTATTGACCATTACTTTGGTATTGGTCATAAATAAGTGCGATATTTATTATCCACTTATTTATATTTATTGCTATAGTTTGAATATGTCGCTAAAGACGCGTAGCGCGCTCTAGTGGCAATTCCTTGCCATAACTACGGTTCGAGACCATCACAAACTATCTACCAAATGGTTTGAGCTAGTTTGGAATAGTTCCATCAGGAGATTTTGGTGAAAAGGGAGGTGGGGAAGGGAGGTGGGGTAGGAATCTTGGATTCCTTCTTCTCCTGCTTTTCCTTCTTCTCCTTCTTCTCCTTAGGAGTGAAGGATTTTTAGGTTTAATCTCATACTTGGCTGCATACATTGCCAAGGTGGATTTTCTCTCCTCCGACTTAGCAGGTGCGACTGGGCTTTTGTCTTCAATCTTGTGTTGGGCTGAGATTTTCAGGGCCTCCAGTTGGACAACTGCTTGTTCAGTCAGCTGCTCATTCGAGGAAATCTTTACTTCCTCGTTTGAGCCACTAGCTAAGTTGGGGTTTGGGGCCTCTCCAATGGTGATAGGGAATTTTGGTTCCTATACTTCCATGGGAGATGGGTCCTCCAATACCTTAGTTACCTCTTCTTTTCCCTTTAGGGCTTTAAGAGGTAATTGCTTCTCATGCATGGCCACCCATCTTTCCATTTCTGGAAATAGGTGTGGACCATCATGTTCACGGTGCAATTTTTGGGATCTGCAATAAGGGCTTCTCCTGTCCTGTTGAAATTGATTCGACAGCAAGGACACGTCGCCCAATTGCGACCTTCAATGGGGAATGCGCTATGTGTAACGTGGCAATTCAATTTTGTATCCCACGGTTCCTCTACTGGATGCACTCGCGTGCCGTCGCAGTGAAGAGATTCGACTCTGCCTTAAATCCCATACACCACCCGCTTCCTTCACACATCGGACAATTCACTTGTGTGTTGGTCAAGACTGGGGGTGCATTTGCATCTGCCAAAATTTTTGCCCGAATTTCTTCGCGCTCTTTTTTGGCTTCGACGCAGGCATCATACTTTTCCTTATTTTTGGCCTTAACCTCTGCCAAGGCGATCTGGGCGGAGGTTTTGGCGGGTGGGGGAGGTTGAGCGTAAGGGACTGCCTCAGCGCGACGTTTCTGTCTCGCCAAGCCACCCTGCTTCGTCGATTTTCCCGTATGGTTTACGTTGCCCGCCGACCAAGAGTCGTCGCGCGCCGCAATCCTCCCATCAGCACGGGTTCGTTTCAGCCAGTTGCTGTAACGACTGGACTTCATCAATCCAGGGTCTGCCAAGCATGCTTTTTCCACTAATTTGACCTGTTCCGCCGACAAAGGTTGATACCAGTTGATATTGTCGCGGTTGCGGCGTGGGTGACGCGCAACCTCGGCAATATTGGCTGGTTGAGGCATCAGTTGTGGTGCCGTGCTTGTTGAAGCGTCAGCATTCACAACATGCCTAGCAATTAATTGCTGAATTTGCTCAGTAGTCAACGTGATATTGTTGAAATATAGTAAAGTTCAGTGGAATCCAGTGTTGACATGCAGAAATAAAGAGCTAGGTGTGTGCAGAACAAACGCAAATACGCGAGTGTTAAGTTTTATTTTAAAAACCATGACAACTGGTGCCAAATCTACGGAGATGGCCAGAATGGCCAATACATAAAATAACTCTAAACATAAAATCATACATTGACTTACTGGTAACATATACAACATAATAATATAATCAATAAATAGGACAAATTCAAATAAAAACGAAGTATATTAACAAATTCCCCCGTTTGAATTTATTCCTCTAATAAAACAAACAATCAATTAAACATATCTAAGTATTTACATAGTTCTGTTATTTTCTCTCTATTTACACATTTGGTCAATATATCAGCTAAGTTCTTTTTAGTATAGATATATTTTAAACTAAATAAATCACTTTTGTAATGCTCTCTAACAAATTGTAATTTGACATCGATATACTTAGTTTTGGAGTTCTCAACATCGTTACGTATAAAATGCATACCGGCTTGGTTATCACAATTTACCATTATCTTTCCAAAATCTAAGTTCCGAACATTACCTATCTCATCCAAACAACGCCTAAACCAGATTATCTCCTTGACTAATTCAGACAGCGCTATTAACTCCGCTTCCATAGCGCTCATCGTTACTAAACTTTGTTTTGTTGTCCGCCAAAGAATTAGATTATTTCCAATCATTATCAAATAACCCGTTACGGACTTTCTATCTGGTATAGTCATCGCCCAGCTTGCGTCCACATAGCAATCAACTTTCAAATTAGAATTTCCACTCAAATGGATACACTTATCCTTCATACGCACAACGTGTGACGGGGAGACTTGGCCATCGATATATCGTCCGATATATCGATTCCAGTCGCAACTTTAACACGATACTACTGCCTAAAATGCATATAGTACCGAGACAAAGTCGCAATGAGTTCAGATTAAAAATACATTAACACTAGTTTTCCAGGTTTAAATTCCTTTTATTGTTACACTTGAATAAATATCTTACGACAAAGTTTATTCCATTGTTTCCGATCTACCACGTGATTCGGCAAGCACGTTGGAGAAATTAGTCCTAGCGATCCAAATATCAGCGTTGACTTTGCAATATGGTCGTCACAAAGCTAACATGAGTTGATCTAAACTTTAGACCAACACATGTTGTCACCAAGACTTTAAATCTTGACCCAAGAAAAGAGGTGCAAATTGATTCTTGCCAATGGTTAAACCATTCCAATCGCACGGCGGTCTAGGTGCCAAAAGGGTTACGGATCACTAGGTGATCTGTATGCCCGAATTTCACCTAGTGAATCTTATGTGCGCCATCAAACATGATGTCGCAAATCCGCGTCTTGCACGACGCCTTATTTCACAAAGGGGCTCCGGGCCATGAAAGAGAAGAAAAAGTAACACAGACATTACTTTACTCACGGGTCGGCCAGGTCCTGTGCTGCGTCTTCGAAGCTACCAAGTATGTTACGGGCATGAAGGTCCTGTCGACCGTAGTCCGGCTATCTTGCCCACTGGCCACTCGATCTCGGCAGCCATCTGGTATAACCGCGTAAGCGGGTATATAAGCGGATGCACAACTGATTCACTGGCCTCATATTTGCCTCATAAATCAGAGGCACCAAAGGCTTAATTATTACAATGTAAATCAAGCACACAGGCAAATAATCATAGGTCAGTATCAGTATCAATGTCAAATCCGCAAGAAGCTCTACTTCCTGTTTTGCATGGCTTTTTATACTTGTCTAATACCTTTATCACTGATAAGGGGATTATGACAAGATAATCCGATAGGGGATGAGTCATGATGGAATGTTCATCATGACATCATTTTCTAGTCTCGAGGATAATATAAAATTATCCATTATTGAAATATTTACATATTTCAATCAGAGACAAGTGATAAAATATAAGCATAATTAACTCTATCATTTACATAGAGTTTTTATCTCTTTATCACAAATATTATATTAATTGGGAATAATCATTAAGGTCGCGCTAGCGCCCTCTTTGGTCATTCCTTGACCATATACAGATACTTGTATCATAGATCTAAGTAGACTTCCAGAGTCTACTCAACTACTATTAGTTTTCATCTCTATCCCAACATCAAATAAACTCACTTTATTCATGTCAATAGGTATTCTGCTGTAACTTTGGTACACTCAGTGCACCATAGTTACAGTTTTATAAAACTACGGGATTCGAGACCGTCACACGTCCCCCCGTCTAGAAAATGAGGATGTTCACATCTTCATTATTCTAGACCATCAAAGATCATGTGAATAAAAACGTGTAAAGGAGTTTCTCACTATTTTTCCAAATGTTGAGAACGTCCGACTACACTGTGCTACTATAGTTGATAAACTTTTAAACCTAAGAGTTTGACAGCTATGTTCACTAATTTCACTAGTCAGAGTTATTGGACACATCCATGGGCTCTGACTCAGGAAATTTATATCCCTGCAAGAAGGTAACGAAATCGTCGAGACGAGTGTTTCGAGTCCTTTTCCGTGAACTTCTTCTGACTGGCTCTACTACTGGCGGGTCAACTGGTTTTGGAACTAGTTGCTCTGCCTCTTTCGCAGCCTGTTTTTTCGCTTTCCTACGACGTTGTTTCTGAGATTTAGTCAGAGGCTTTGTCGTATCTTGCGAAGGGACAGTGTCAACCTCCATTGGTTCATCCACCAATGGTATCTCATCACTGACATTGGATGAGACAGGGGTCCCCATCCAACCAGGAGTTTCATGTGGACTATCGGTTCCTTCCATTCGGTTCTCGGTCCACTGTTCCAAAGGATACTCTGGAATATATGGGCTGAGATCCTTTATGTTGATAGAGCTTTCGATCTTACCAACTGAAATTTGTCTCAACTGATAGGCACCTCCACCATGAACTTTGGTTATCTTTCACGGGCCATCACGCTTAGGTGCAAAGCCCGAAGTGATACCAGACGCCGCATCGGACAGTATGTGGGTTCGCTTCCACACAAGGTCCATGACTTGGAATTCACAAATATAATACTTATTTTCGTGAATTCGCTTGTGTCGCTCATAATTATCTGCGACTTTTTCATACATATCCTGGTGGGCCCGTCTAAGAGTGTCCATCAGTTTTTGCACAAAAATCTCTGGATTATTGGGATCCAATCTATTTCCAGCATCTCTGACTACACGCGGGTCGAATGGTAAAGGTACTGTTCGACCTGTGTTTAGTAAC
>JH431707.1:0-11492 GCA_000239455.1 Strigamia maritima | reverse complement strand
TTATCGTATTGTCTTGTTAGCGACACTCTGGTCAGATGGCCCGAGTATTGATCATCATCTGTCTGGGACGCATTGTCACTCGGCAATGCCAGCCCAAACCTTGTGACGAATACAGCCCAAAGTCAACCGTTAGTCGGATCGACCTCCCACTCCAAACCCTGTTAGAACCACTCCAGACCAACCAGGAATGACTGATAGAGATCCAGACCTAGGCATACTCCAGATTAACCCCGTACATTTATATTATTAGACTCTGTTCGATAGCATATTATTCCTGGCTTTAGATTTGTATAAGTAATTGATAGTCAGTGCTCTGTTAATAAATTCCTATTGTTCTGTTTTGATAAGTTATGTGTATATTTTTCCCTCTGAGTTTCCGTACAATTTCACACACTGAGTTATCACTTCCGCATCTCGCGTAGTTGGCAGTGATTTAGTCGGTATTTCGAGGTTATTGCCGCTTGGTAATTTCCCCGAATATCGGATCGTCACAAACATCAAATCTATATCTATATTTCTCAAAGGACTTCAAGAGATTTCGCGAGATTTCACAGAATTCCACAAAATTTCACGAGATTTTACGAGTTTACGAGATTCCGCGAGATTTCACGGAATTCCACGAGATTCACGGGTATTTTAACAAAATATCCGACCGAATGTAAATCCTGTAAGAAACCCAATAAAATCTCGTGAAATCTTGCGGAATCTCTTGAAATCTTGTGGAATCTTGTGAAATCCTGTGAAACATCGCGCCATTGCCATTTTGGGATTGGAGTGAAGTGGCTCGCTCTGCCGGCTAATTGTTTCAGAAGTGGATAAAACATAGGCGCGCCGACCAATGAGATTCGACCAAAAATTCGAATTCAACGAATCCGCGCGTACACTCTCGTCGATAGTTTTCACGAGTTAGATTCTCATTATTAGAGCCCGGATAAATGCATAAATGCATGTTTTTATTTTTATGTGAATATTTTGCCAAATTTGACCAAAAATGCATATGTACCCGCATATAAATTATAAACATTACCAGGTTACACGTGAATGTTGCTGGAATGTTCCGAATGTCACTTGAATATTGTTTACGGTATTTCTGCAACATTGCTAATGTGAAATGATCAACAAACAACTTAATCTGTCCTGTTCACACGTAAACCACTTTTGTCAATGATTACTTAAAATGTTGCTGCACTGTTTCTTTGATGTTGCATTATTGTTCCGGATGTTCTTTCAACATTACGGCAATGTTGCCCATAAAACAGTGCAACAATGAGTGACAGTCGAAACAGTGCAGCAAGATTTCAAATGCTATTTCCAAACATTGCGGCAATGTTGCAGCAACATTCGGTGTTATAGATAGATAGATAGAATAGAGTTTATAGACGTAAGCGACGACTGAGGTCATACACGTCTTTTAATCTGACATACTGAAACTGACATACTAAATCTCACCAATATAAATCTGACACAGACAAACACATTTGACCATTGATAAACACTAGATTCGTACATTCCATTGCAGAATAGAATGCAGTCTTACATTATCAAAAAAATGATCAAAAACACAAAGACAAAAGCCACAGAAGAGAAAGAGGAGCAAATATGAGAAGAGGAGACAGATAACCAGACACCCATTAGCACCACTACAGCAGAAAAACAAAGTGCTGCAATGGAGTTCCCAGGAGAGGCCACAAGGAGGCTGGGCTTGGAAGTTTTCTCCCCCAACATTCGGTGTTACCTGGTTTATTACTTTACTAAAATATAATTTAAAATTAAAAACCCTCTAAGCTCTAACAGACTGTTTAATGAGACTATTTAATTGGCTACATAATAATAATAATACTACAAGTATAACCTAATATAATTTTCAGAAAAATTCCATTCGCCCCAATTTGAAGTTTGTCGAATGGAATGAATAGTTAAACACTCAATTAACACACAGTCCCAATCACCAAAGGTCATTTTTCAACACCTAGGGGCAATGGAGTAGGCCTAATGTGGTGTTGAAATTGATGCCACACAAGTAGACCTCGAAATTTGACGTTTTTATGCGTTTTGACGTTTTTCAAAATTTCGATGGAGATTCCGCAATTTGCACCGCGTCCCGCTGGTTTTATACGCAATTTCCATCCAACGTGCTCGACTTCACGGAAGCTATGATTCCCACAGTACGCCTCGTTAGGCTTCGCCCGGTATGGAAATTGATCGTTTTTGGTCTGTTTTGAAGCTTGTATGGCTGCACACAACCGTGCTTATATGCCAATTCATTAATAAACGAATGCAACTCATATTTAGAGAAATAATCCAAAAACAGTTTTTATTCTTCTCCAGCTATGGAGGCAGACATCTTGCTGCCGGGTACAGGTAAAAAGCGAAGTCATGTGATCAGGTAAAACTAAAAGTCAGGTTACATGATCACATGATCAAATCAACTAGATTGACATCACCAAATGTGACATTTTAGTAAACAGTTTGACATTTTCATACTATTTTTACATCTTATGAAATAAATAGTTTTTCTAAATTCAAATTATGTCAAACCTTATCATAAATTATTTTAACACAAAATAACAATAATAATGACCATGTAGCAATTTAAAAACCATTAAATTGCCACATGTTTACAATTCCAAATAAACATATACGGACACTCACCAACAAATCATACAATTAACAATAAGTGAGTATAAATCATGACAAGCTTAAAATATCTTATTCAAACGTGCCATGTTTACAAAAACAATAAACAATTACACTCTAGGTCCGTTTTACCTAACAAACACATAATTGCACACTCTAATTATACAAAGTGTGCACAATAAAGGACCACACGACTACAGTTTGAGGTCATTTACAGTTTGTTCATTTACAGAATAATTAAAACCGATTTACGCTTCACAAGAATTTTTAATTTCACCATCGGCAAACGAATAAATTTTCAATGGTTTTCTTCTGTATTTTAACTTTCTTCTTTGTAATCAGCCAATCATAGCGATTTCTGTCACGCAATGCATTTTGGGTGAGTTTAAGATACATCGAGGGACGCCATTTTAAAAAGCTGCTGCAGTGTCCCGATTGGCTGTTGGCTGTTTATATCGCAGAATTTTCTGTCAAATGTGAATAGTCCCTGAAATTTTGCCTTCTTTCTGGACAGAAAATTCTGTAAAGTGTAAATCAGCCTTTCCATGAATAAAACTAACGAAATTTAATTGTTTTCCAGGGTAAATGGATCGGTGAGTAATCTGGACGTGTTCTCACGGATTTTTCAATGTCAGTGGGTTGACTCGATGAATCGGTGACAAAATTCAACTTGTGATGGTAAAATAAAGACAACGTTGTTTAACTTTCACTCAGGCTTCGTCTTTGTTCCAAACAAATGCTAAAATTCCGTGGTGACAACACCAGTCCGATGTTGGGCTCGGTGCATAGCTCCGACCCCGGTTTGATGATAAACTTCTGCAGAAGACTCGTGAGCACCAGAAATATCTCCATCCTCGCGACGCTTTCGCCTGGACAGCCGCGTTTGCCTACCCCGAAAGGAATGAACTGCTCAACCTTCAACAGCTTATTCTCGCCGTCCAGAAATCGGTCGACGTCGAATGAATCGTCGTTGCGCTGATCCATGTGAAAACTCCACAAGTTGGCGATTATCGGCGTTCCGGCCGGGATGAAGAAGTCCATGAGGTGTGTGTCGTGAGCGGTGCAGTGGTGCACCATGGGCACAACGCAGCTATAGCGCAAAACTTCGGCTACGAATGCCTCAGTGTAGGGCATTCGCAACCGGTCATCATTCGTTGGAAGTCTAAAGTGGCCGATGATTTGATCAATTTCACGCATCAATTTGTACTGCACATGCGAGTGCTTGACTGCAAGCAGAATGGCCCATCGGATCACGGTCACGGTCGTCTCTAAGCCGGCCACAAACAGATCCAACAGGACCGCACAAATTTGTTGGTCTGTGAATTCGCTGGACAGCTCTTTACCTTCGGCCGCTGCCAAATACTCCGATATCAAATCGCTAGGTTTGTCTTTGTCCGTTAGCATTTGATGGTGGTGGTCGATGAGCTGATGCAAATATTCCTTCAAGTTGTCAATTGCCGTTTTGAAAGTCTCATATTTCTTGTGGAAAACATATCTTTATAATTAAGAGGGATGACATTAGTATGCATTACCGTACCGTCAAGGCCCTGCAGATCGGACACACAGCAGATGGCACACACTGTAGATGAGACACTAAACCATCGGCCAAAACCACCCCAAGAGATATTTCTCTTTGTTTTGCATCCTGTTCTCTTGTAGACAGAACAGCTCTATAGACAAACAGTTTTTGGATCGTCCCAAGAATGTCCCGTCTACAGGGCATTGGTATGTCAGATTAAAGACATGTATGGCCTAAATTGTCGCTTTTGTCTAAACTCCGTTTCCAAAACATTGCAAGAAACTCCCATTGGCTAGAGCTTTTTCCCAGCAATTGTTTAATGCACTTAAAAAAATAATTCGAAAAATGACCATAAAAGGGCATAAACAAACATAAACGAACATAAAAATGACCATATACGGTAGTTTTTGGTGGTTTTTTGTATTAATGTGCAAGCAAACAGGCTCCAACCAATGGGAGTTTCTCGCAATGTGTTGGAAACGGAGTTTATAAACTTATTTGTCTCTTTTTCTTTCCACAGGGCTTTGACTGTATTTGGGTGAGAGAATGATCAACCGTAATAAAATGTTCTGTCCCATAGCACCGCCTTGTAGCAGGAATTGTGACTTGTTTAACACTTTTCTGACCAACAACAGTCACCGCTTACAAACCCCGCATTAGAACCCATGAGCTTATATGCGTATTTATAAAGCCCAGGACTAAAAATCGGCCCGCTTGACTTTTTTGGTCTTTTCAGAGGTTCAAAATGGCGGTTTTTCGATTATAAGCCCTAGGTTCTAAGGCGGGGTTTTACGGTACATCTATAAGCTTAATTCAGTTCTCTGACCAACGACAAAGCCTACAGGATTTCAGTTTCTAATTTTCCTTCTCATTGGCTAGAAAAGTAATGATCTAGCCCCAATTTTTGCCACATGGGTGCTGTTAATGGGGCAGATAGATAGATAGAATTGAGTTTATAGACGCAAGCGACGACTGAGGTCATACACGTCTTTTAATCTGACCAATATAAATCTGACATAGACAAACACATTTGACCATTGATAAACACTACATTCGTACATCCCATTGCAGAATGGAATGCAGCATTACATTATCAAAAAAATGGTCAAAAACAGAGACAAAAGCCACAGAAGAGAAAGCGGAGCAAAAAAAGAGGAGATAGATAACCAGAGGACCCATTAGCACCACTGCAGCGGAAAAACAAAGTGCTGCAATGGAGTACCTAGGGGAGGCCACAAGGAGGCTGGGCTTGGAAGTTTTCTCCCCCTTAATGGGGCAGAACATTGTTGGGAGTGTTAACTGTTGATCAATCTCTTATCCTCGCATTACAAACCTCAATTGAGGATAAAAACTGAGAATTCCCATGGTGCCGATGGATTTGATGACGTCGTCGTTCATTTTGGCCAATTCCAATAGTTTTGGGTCTCCGCGTTGAAATCTTTGACCAGCGACGGTCGACCACATCATGTTGGCTACGGTCAACATAAGCATGTTTTTTGGGTCAAAAAAACCACCTTTTTCCCTCTGAAAAATCAATTTCATGCACTCTCTTCATTATTCACCCATCATTTTTATTCAAATGACTCGCTTGCATGTCCGAAATCATTTCCGATATTTCATCCAAAAGGTGCGTTTCGATGGCAATTTTACCGAATCCTAAATTCTTCAAACAGCGCGTCGTGAATCGCCTGTGGACTGCCCAAGAATCGCCTTCATTGTTCAACAAACCTGATTTTAAAAAAACAAAACAATTTAAACAATAAACAGAAATAAACAGAAATTTGAATAAATGAATAATTAATTTTTTTTTTACCGAGTCCTTTCATTTCCAGCCGTAATAACGACACCGGATTCCGATGATTAAAAACTTTTCCTTTCTTCACAAACGCCTCTACAATTGCTTCGTACGAATTGAGCACGACAACATTTTTCAATCCCACACGGATACGAATGACCGGTCCATGAATCCGCGCCCACTCCGCAAACTTAACAAACGGCTTCTTACCGAGAAACGGTAGAGCTCCCACCAAAGGAAGATTAACGGGCCCCGGCGGATACCTGCGAGAGAGCGAGAGAGAGAGAGGAGAAGAGAATTACCGTAAATCCTCCAATAACCGCCCATATCAAAATACCGCCTAGTTTCTAATTACCACCTGAAATTGGTCTTCAAGTTTTTTGTGGTTATAATTCAAGCACATTTATCTACTCCATGCATCGTTTTTAATATTAGTCAAATTTTTAGAAGCTGCATTAATGGAAAAAAAACACCAATCAAAGAAAATTTTGAGAAAACGACTGACTGGTGCGGGCAGAAAAACCTATACACCATTTATTGGACAGTGCAGTTTTCAACTGCATTTTTGGAACATAGGCAGCAACATTTGCTGAATGGATGGATGAATGAAGAGTAATTAACAATTAATTGACTGGTTGAATCATCTGTATGGAAAATTTTCATTTTATCATGATCCGTGTGGCCAAAATTAAAAGTTTATAAAAATTCAAATTTCAACACTGTAAGGTGTTTAGCGTAATAGTTTGAGCACCTTGAGGACGCACTCACTGCGATGAGTAATCACCTTCCCTCCCCTTAGTTATAATTCACTTATGCGTGGTTTGGACCATTTTGTCACCTGATGGGAGGTGATTTCTTTGATCTAGTGAGTTTTGACAGGCACTTGAACACCAGACCTGCAACCGGGCATATCTCAAGGTGCTTCTCGTCAATACAATCCTACAATATGAGCATTTTTAGCTAGAATGTCAACCTTAGGGTTGTACTATATTCATCAGCAGTGAACTATCGGATTTGGCCCTATCCTTTTTAGAATACGGAATTGGTACTTCTCACCTGTCGGTGATATACTATCATTTGACTGAAAATTGTGCGAGTTTACATAATTGAGCTAATTACGTGTTCACGCGATAGAAACCATCATCGTAAACCCACCCGCTCGAGCGTTTGCATCTTCGCGCATAAAACCAATACATCCAAAGTGTATGTGACCTGTGTGACCTTTACCAAAGTGAACCCCAAACCTACAGGCTGCCTGACTCCCACGTACGACGGCAGTGTTATACTAGGTTTGGGCCTGTCTAGTCCAATATAAATTCAAAATTCAGCGTGTCATATTTCCGAATGCTCACAATTTGGTCAAAGAATATTGGTTTGGGATAGCCTCAGATGTCATATTAGTGAAGCTACTAAAAAACATTTGTGAAGGTCCAAAATCGGAAACTACTTATTATTCTGCCACTAGATGGCGCTGACGGTTTGTCCGCGCCAAATTCAAACTCCAGCTATTGATTATTCTCACTTTTGGGTTTAATAAGTAACTAAGACTAGTTTGACAAGTAAATAATTCATAAAAGAGTGTATATTTATTGAGTTATGATAAATAATATTTCACATTATTATTTATACATTGGATGGAAATCACTTGCAAAAGTGATTATTATTTAGGGAAAGTGTTGTAAGGAATTCCCTACAACACTTACTCTCTTCTTGTGCAGCTTGGAGATTAGTCACACCTGCGACCTATTTCCTAGTTTGTGTAGGTGACCCTTGACCCTGGTCAAGCAGAGTTCACGTGGACTCTGGCAGGAAATTGTACCGATTGGCCCAACTCCCTGTATGCCATAGTTAAGCTCATAGTGCCCGCCTCTAAGGGTCATACTGATGTTCAATTGGACACTAGCTGACCACCAAGGGAGCGACCACTATAAAAGGGCTTGCAGAGCTCTATTTGGTTCCAGATTACCCGTAAAGATATATTGATATTATGTTCAGATTTACCTAGTTGACGTGGTTTCAGAACGCTTTTAAGACTCTCGAACCGGCAGGTGCAACAACCGTAAAGACCGTAGTGAGCCATAGCATTTATGTTATGAAGGCCTATGTACCGCGAATACAAAAGTGATGATGACATGATGTTGTGACACATCGGAGAGTGGTGATTATTGATCTGGACATGCCAGTTATCGCGACCATTCTCATTTGGGTTGAATAATTATCTATTAACGTGCTAGTCGCGATGCGGAGCGCCAGACTATACGGATGAAGGCCAAGTGAGTCACTTAACTCAAGCGACACCCCACTCAACTCTCGTTTACGGTATTTATGTTATCGTATTGTCTTGTTAGCGACACTATGGTCGAATGGCCAGAGTATCGACCGTCATCTGTCTGGGACACATTGACACTCGGCAATGTCAGCCCAAACCTTGTGACGACTTCAGTTCCAAGTCAACCGTTAGTCGGATCGACCTTCCGTCCTAATCCTGTTAGAACCACTTCAGACAAACCAGGAATGACAGATAGAAGTCCAGGCCTAGACATAATCCAGATCCACCCTCATATATCTATATTATTATATTCTGTTCGATAGTATCTTATTCCTGGCTTTAGATTTGTATAAGAAATTGTTAGTCAGTGCTCTGTTAAAAAATTCATATTGTTTAGTTTTGATAAGTTATGTGTATGTTTTCCCTCTGAGTTTCCGTACAATTTCTACACAGTGAGTTATCACTTCCAAGTCTCGCGTAGTTGTTAGTGATTTAGTCGGTATTTCGAGGTTATTATCACTTAGTAATTTCCCCGAATATCGGATCGTCACACATTTACAAAATTTTCAAACTAAAATGGCAGTCATACCAGGTGGTTGTACCAAATATTTGCAAGCTCCAGATGTCAGTAAGCTTTTTAAACAATATTTAACTGAACCGTATGATAATTGGTTAGCAGGTGAGAAAAATAAAGAAAAAACAAAAAGAAGAAATTTGAAGGCTCCTTCACGCAAAATTCTATAAGTAAATGGGTTATACAAGCATGGGATAAAAAATATCGTGTGATGTTATTAAAAAAGTAATTTGTGGTCAAACCATAGCATGTGATGGCAGTGTACAGTAGATAATTTGATTTGACTGCTTAAAAAGTGATCAACCATGTTTTCCTGCAAGAAGTGTATTAAAATTAAATCGAGAAAACAAAAAAATTATTGATATTGAAGAGGAAGTTGACAATAATGAAGATGAAAATAAAGAAATCGAACTGTTTATAGATGCAGAAATAGAAATGAATGAAGATTGCAGTGATGAAGAATCAAGAAAATGTTTTAGAATTTGGATGTTTCTTTTGTACATGAGAGTGCAGATCACTGAATTCTAATTGCATTCTAATTTTTTGGTTGTTTTTTTTTTTTTCGCTGAGATAAATTAATGTACTTGTGATAATAGCCTAATTCCCGCCCATTCCTACTGCAGCTAATTTAAATAAGCACCAAAGCCGTTACTGGAGAATTTACGGTAAGTTTATAGATATAAATATCTTAAATCTAACGGATACCTGCGAAACTTTGAATAAAACTTATCCACAAACATCCAAACGAGCAGCAAACCAACAAGGATCAAGACGAACATGTTGCGCAGTAATGTGTCCTTGAATTGAATGATAATAATGTCCCAACTTTTTTCTCTTTTCCTCTTTCCCCGAAATCATTAAAAGAATTAATTTATAGCTAAAGGAAAAACCACAGCATCTAATTGTAAACATCCAATCAGGAAGTTGCGACACAACACGATTGTTGATGTTTAAACATGACGACGACCGATACCACAAAGACATGGCAACATGATCAGCCGCCGCCGGCTTACCCGCATCCCGGCGAGCCGACCCCGCAGACATGGCAACAGCAGCCGCCGTCAGGTTACCCGCAGTCGTACTACGGGCCGCAATATCAGCCAGTGATCGTTTACTATGATCCTACGCAAACGCATACTCGAACGTATGCGCAGCCAGTACACGTAGGGCGGCGACCGGAAAACGAGTAGTAATTTGATTTCAAGGAATATAGACAACTAATGTGAATTCGATTTCGAATTTAATATGCTGACAGTCAAGAAGAGCGCGGGGCGCCTTGGTTGAGATGGTTCGTGACAGTTTTGTGCTTTCTGGTCGGTCTTCTTCTTCTTGCGATCATCATTTATTGTGAGAATTTCATTTGGTATAAGAAAAATTAATTCTATAGGAAAATGTTTTTTTGCAGCGCTGGTCAAGGCGGTTAAGAACAATTCGTGAGAATTTTATTATGTAAAATAAAAATAAATTGACAATTGAATCAATATTATTCGTTTATTAATTTCATTTCTTAATTATTATTTAATTAAAGAGTTGATGTTAGGATTTACACAATGAGATAGCTGACATTGGTGGTGATTACTGATTACGAAACCGCATTTATTGCTGTTGCTTGTCGACATCATAAAAATTCGATTTTTCGTGATAGATATTTCGAGTTTTTATTCTTGCCAAGAATAAAAACTCGAAATATCTACCGTAGCGAAAAATCGAATTTTTGTGATGTCGACAAACAACGGCAATAAATGCGGTGTTAGGGATTTTCAGATGAAATAATCTGGTGTTCAACCGGTATTCGGAATTTAAATAAATTCAAAATTCGGTGAAATTAGGTATCCGGAATCCGGTGATTTGTGGATCTGGTGCATCCCTAATTCTTGGCAACACCTTTCGCTGCTGGAAGAGCTCTCCTCTGTCCGGGGACTGCCTAATTTAATTTATTTGTTACAACCATTTCTTTACAATTACAAGTTTTTTCGAGTGGAGAAGGAGCTCTTCTTACCTTGGGGACTTCTTTCTAGTAGCCTACTACAACCATTTGTTTACATACACCATTTCTTTTAGTGATTTAAAGATTTTATTTTAATTTAAAATTTGAAAAGAAAAGTTTNTNTNTATATATATATATATATATATATATATATATATATATATATATATATATATATATATATATATATATATATATATATATATATATATATATATATATATAGAGAAAGGTTTCCATCAGTTCGTTACAGTTACAGCGCTTCAGTTATGATTTGCGCATTTTGCCGCTAGATGGTGAAACAGATTTTTTAGGCGGTGTGTACGCTTGTCATTTTTAAGCCTTTTTTTAAGCCTTATTCAGATAGCTTAAGCAATTCGAGGCGGGAGAAAAACGTTTCCAATGTTTAAAACGATGTTGAGTCCTTAAAGCAACAAACAGGTGTTGTAATAGGACCAAAAAAAACGTGTATACATGGGTCATTGGTGACGGAATTTTTGGGAATTAACTGGTTAAACGGGATTTCACGGGTCATTAGTGATGAAAATTTGGTGATTCCACGTGATTTTAGGGGTTAAACGGGATTTCATGGGTTATTGGTGATGGGATTTTGGTGATTTAACGGGATTTTACAGGTAAAACGGGATTTCACGAGTCATTGGTGATGGGTTTTTGGTGATTTAACGGGATTTCACGGGTCATTTTACAAGT
>JH431706.1:0-13118 GCA_000239455.1 Strigamia maritima | reverse complement strand
GAAGTCTTTGTATGGGTTGAAACAGGCTGGCAGACAATGGTACATAAAATTGAGTGAAGAAATTGTTAATTTGGGTTTTATTAAGTTCACTTCAACTCAATGTGTATACAGACTTAATTGGGATGCTATTATTTTGTTTTATGTCGACGATATTATTATTTTTGCTAAGAATGAGAAGACCAAGTCACATATAATTAGTTTGTTGAATAAGTCATTCAAGTGTGTTGATTTGGGAAAAACAAAGAGATTCTTAGGTATCGACATTATTCGAGAAAAACAAGGGATGAAGTTCAGTCAAACTTCATATATTGAAGAGATTTCGAAAAAATTAAATAATGTTGTTTTCAAGAAGGCTATGGAGCCATTTAAAGTTGGTTTCGATTTAAACGAATTGAATCTCGATGGTGACATTCTCGATGCAAGTCAGTATTCATATCGGACTATGGTCGGCATACTATTATTTGTAGCCAGGTATACAAGACCTGATATATGTACGTTATAGTGGTCCACCCTGGTCCTTTCGCACAATCGTGGAAGTGAACTGTGCTTTAAATGGTCAAAAATGAGCAAAAATCCATTTCTCGAATTTCGATGGAAATGTCGGGATTTTCGGCCGCACGCGAGCCACCGCGAGCCGCCGGAGTTGTTCGCGAGGTCCCGTCGAAATCGATCTTGCTCAATTCGCGCACAACATTGCGCTATCGCTTCTCTGCTGGAACGAGCATGGAAACCATTGTCATTTGCCTGTAAATTCGAGGTTTGACCTCTAATATAATTCCAATGACATTGGCAATGACCTCTAATCAGTTTTGAGTCAAAAACTCACTTCTAAATTGATGACAACTGCTTGGCTGTGATTATAATCACTTAGAACTGCATTGTCTTCCTTAAATTGAGTTAAACTCAAATGGACAATGATGTGAAATCCTGAAATCACTTGAAGTAGCATGGAGCAAAAACATCAGCCATCTTTCCTTGACACAAGAAGGTTAGAGAGTGTTTAATCTCAAACACAGCAAACTACAGAATGGGATGATAAAAATACATAAAATTGCCCATAGGGCTATAAATAGCTTTTACAAGCTTAGGATCACAAACTGGATTAGTATGTGATCCTATCACACAAGAGAACTAGGATTCCAGCAAGTGACTACAGAGTGCATGGAACCTAGCTTAAAAAACATAAGTTATCAAGTGCTGACTCAAACAATTAAATAAACACATAAATGAGTCAGCTCATACATTATTATACAAAATCTATTGTAAACTAATTATGAAGCTATAAACTGAATTGATTATGACTTCTAGTCATTAAAATCAACCAAAATAAATAACCTTAAAGCACGGGTCTTAAGAAAGATCCGCACCTGTGTTTTAATACACAACTTATGCATAAAACACATTGATCACACGTGTTTCAGTTTACCTATGCCTACAAAATCTCGGGGAGGGAGGAAGCTTGAATGGAAATAGAGGAAAACCTCCAATTCATACAAGAATATAATCCATTAACCAATCCGTTAACAAAAGAACATAAAAAATTCATAACGAAAAAAGATCTTCTAACAAAGAAACAAATAATAAACCACAACTTCAAAAACAATTTTGGATCGTTATAATTTCCGTCGCAGAAAGGGTAATCCTTTCATACGCAATGGAAAAATAACAGGGAGGTAGAGAAAATAAAGGAAAGATGAATCGATCCGAGGAAAACCTCAAGATCGAGAAAATTCGCCTAAGTGCGAAAAGCAGAGGTTCTGAAGGATCCCGGAAGGAGCGCCTTTTAGGATCTAATTGGAAGCCCCACCTGGAATTAAGAAGCGACAACAATACGATGACGTAATTAATCCAGGCCGGGGATTTTCTCGCGAGATCATCCCATAACGAGACGACAGAAAAAATCCGCAAGTCATTCAACGCATGGTTACCGTAAGATTAACCACGCGTCTGAGCTCCTAAGTTATAACAAAGGAAAAGTTTTGACATGCGAGGAAAACATAGGAAGAAGGAGGGAAAAACCTCCTCCGACCACGAAACCGAGGATTCCCTCGAGATCGAGGTGGGTGACGAACCGATGGCAGTGGATGAAAATCCAGCAGTCATTGAACCCGTCAATGTGGAGGTAAGATCGAAGTAGAAAAACGAAACTTTCTGACTAAATCGGGAATTCCCGATTTTTATCAGTGAAGTTTAAACTTTTATTAAACAGAAAAAAATGCTCTGTTTTTTGGCTATTTCGAAATTTTGAAAAGGAAGTTTTTCGGTCCTTTGTCCAAAGTGCAAGGATTGACGCCATTACCATGTGGACGGCCAACCCACTTGATGATCGGCGAATTCCACAATTTTCTCGAGTTTCTCGAATTAGATTTTCTTCCTACTTTATTTTAACATGGTTCCCTTTCTAAATTTTTAGCAACCAGAACTCCAGACGTGGGATGAGCTTCCGGGACAACACCCGCCCGGAACCTTTGTAAAGAAGATTCCTGCTCCGGTGCGAAGAGCTTTGGATGTGCCAGGGGTTAACCCATGGACCGTTCGCCAACGTTTCGGAAGAGCAATCTATCACAGATGGAATCGGATGATGCCCTTGTTTTGACGTTATCCGACAGCCGAGAAAACTCGGTTGGATCAAGAGATCCCGCCATATTTGGATCCGCCGGGTCCGTTGTGGCACCTGCTTCTCGAAGAATTGTATCCTGGAACAATTTAGGAGCAATACGCTTATTACAGGTGGAGAGAAGCAACGAGTGACGCCGCCCGTGCAAGAATCGGACGAGAGTACATGGAGGATGTACGACGTGACGCATTGCGAGCATGCGTAGCCGCCTTAAGGCAAGAAGGCGAGACCGACAAACAGGTGCGAGACCTGATTGCGGCGGTTCGTGCAGGAGGACCTCAACCAGAGAGATGGAACACAGGATTGATCACTTCGCAGCGATTAAATCACCAATTGCATCACATTGACGTGTTTGGCCGAAGTTTGCAAATGCAAACCGACGCAAAGGCAAGCGTAAGCCTGCCACGACGGCCGACAAACCTCACGAAGAGAAGAAGAGGAAGGTCGAACCGATGTCGACGGAAAACCGAGAGAAGTCTCGACCAACCGTTAGATCGGTAGTCGCCGTCACCTCGCGAGGGTCGAGCCGATCGAACACTCCGGTTGAACCAGAGCGTGCGAACGACGACCATCTCGATCGCCGGAATTTGTGTCTAAGACCGTGGACCGAATCAGAGAAAGCTCCGAGTCGAGAAGCGCATGAACGGGGCATCCGAAGACGAAATCGCGGGGAATATTTCCGTGAGCGACGTCGTATTTAGAATCTAGATCAAGACGCGCTTGATCTGAATTTGACCAAGCAACAGACGCTCAGAAATTCGCTCGCTAGCCGCTTGGGTTCTCCCAGTGATCAGCGCACACTTTCAAAGTTGCAGGAGGAGGCCGCGTGGTTTAAAGCTAAACTCCGTAGCCAGTTGTCGAAGCCGCCGATCGAGAATTTCTCGATTACGGTTCGCAATCCTCCACCGAGGAAAATGGATGTGCAAGCATCCACGAGTAGAGTAGGTCCTCGCACTCCCTCACCGCCTCCGCCAAGCGAGAAAGAAAGTTCTCGGACCGACGCGGAGAGAAGCGTGCCTGCATCGCCAAGCACGCCGCGCCCTCCTCGTGAAGAACCAGTCTACACGACAGCGCCTCTCGCGGCATTAAATCCCAATGTCGCTAGTCTCAGCGTACGGCTGATAGTTTAACTATCGAGCTCGCACGCGGAATGATTGCCCACTTGGATCCCGTCCAAGTGAGGTACGTCGAAGGGGCGCGTAATGAATTACGTCGCCTTTCGATGGGTTTTTCGAGCGACAAATATAGGGAGCACCCGACCGTCATCGCTTGAATCACCGCACAGATTACGCACGTCATGGCAACGCTCTTGAGTCCGGCCATTTTCCAAAATGCCACTCAAGCGCTGGCCGCTTGGATGGTGGTCCAGTTCGAAAGAGTGCAGGTTGTCCACTGTTGGGAAGATGCCTGGAATCGGCTAATTCCCAGCGTCGCCGCTCTGCGCGTCGCGGTAGTCGAGCACGAGCCCAACGCCGAGACGTCGTACTTGCGACTGTGTCAGGAGACGCCTGTACCGATTTCACCGTTACTTGGAACTCCTCGTGCCAGCCCTGTGGGGCCGATGCCGATCGCCCCTGTGACGCCACGTTCTGCGGGAATCCGTCCCGTAAGCGGGACGCCACCAACTGCCGCGCCGATTCCGATGGAAGTTTCCACTTCCATCGTGTATCCTGATCCGCCGGACGTCCGGCCAAGTCAGCCAAGGATGTTGCGGCCCTACCGCCATGATCCCGTCACCGGTGTTATGACGGGCGGATGCGTTTTGGCGCCAGTATGAGCTGCCGAAGTGCCAACAACATCGACTGAGGCGGGAGAGAGAACTCCCCCACCTCCTCCACCGCCGTTGCGATCGCTGATTAAGAAGAGAGCGATGAGCAACGTCTATGCGCTCATTTTGCGTGATTTCCCGCATCTTTCAATGAGTGTGGAGGTTCGGCTCACTTTGAGCAGACTTTCAGACCGGGGCAAATCCCTGTATTTCTGGATGATCCAAACTCTCGCACGAGGTCCGAGTGTGGAGCCGATTTTGCATCAGCTGCTGTTGAGAGCGCAACGAGCGCCGACAACGGCCGAGGAAACAAATAGGATTCACCATCGCAACCAGGGGATGGGAGCTTTTCTCCCGGCCGTCTGGTTGCATCGTCGCAACGAGATTGAGGCGGCGAGCACCGGACACGCTATGTTTTTCGTGAGCAAGCACGAAGATCCACGGGACCGAACTTCCTGTTTAGCGAACCCCGTGCCAGCAAGGGCACCGTCACCTAAAGAGTAGAGTGTTCGCGGAGAATCCCTCAGAGAAATCTCAGAGAGATGTCTTCGGTGGGGGAGGGAAGTGTGGTGACTAGGGTTATTTTTACTACTAATAAATAAATTACAAAATACTATCTTTGCTTTGTTTGTTGTATTGAGATAACCAGGTGCGCACAGCAAGAGAGGACCCTCGCTGTTATGCACATTCCTTCCACTGGGAGAAGGAGGACTGAGCATTCTCGGCCTTTGTAGCTGCGACACCCTAAGGCGAGCGTGACCCATTTTCGACACCTGTTGTGGTCATGTGACTCAAAGCTATAAAAGGACTTGCTTCAGGAAGTGAAGGCAGATTATTCACAGGACACAACCCAAGGTACACCAGAGCATCAAACTTCTTCGCCAGATCAGGTCCCGTATAAATACATTGATTGATTAAGGACCCGATGCCATGGATACACACCGAAAATCTCACCGGACTGAACGAGAGTGTGTAGGTCTGGGTAAACGGAAACGTGTGTGCGGCATGTCATGCACATAGTTTGTGCATGATGTGTGTTTTTGTGACATTCTTAGATGTTCACAATTTGTTTTTAGTTTTGATTTTATAATGTTATGATGATCTGATAAAATCATCATAATATTATCTGATGTGCTTGTATTTTATTTTGTTATTTATATTCAGTGCATTAGCAGATTCATATTAGCCTGTTTTCCTAGTTTTGAATCTGCTCTTAATTGTTTGTATTCATTTCTTAGAATGCGCTTTGTGTTTCTGCTCAAACCTAGATGTAAGCAGAGACCCATGTACCTGTTTAGTTGAATGGGATCACCCACTGGTCAAGGGTGTGATCCCTTTTCTATTTTTGAGCTATTTATAGCCTTATGGCATTTTTATTATTCTGCAGTTTGCTGCGTTCGAGATTAAATGCTCTCTAACCTTGTGTTAAGTAAAGATGGCTGACTTTATTTCTCCATGCTACTTCAAGTGATTTTAGGATTTTTGAGCATTACATTCGTGAGTTTTACTCAATTTAATGAAGATTCTGCGGTATTGAGTGATTATAATCACAGCCAAGCACCAATTTAGAAGTAATTTCCAGCTTGAAACAGTTTGGAGGTCATTGCCAATGTCATAGGAATCATATTAGAGGTCAAACCTCGAATTTACAAGCAAATGACAAGGTTTTCCATGCTCAGTTCAGCAGAGAAAGGATAGCGCAATGTTGTGCGCGAATTGATCAAGATCAATTTCGACGGGACCTCGCGTATAACTCCGGCGGCTCGCGGTTGCTCGCGTGCGGCCAAAAATCCCGACTTTTCCATCGAAAGGAAATGGATTTTTGCTCATTTTCGACCGTTTGAAGCACTGTTCACTTCCACGAGTTAGACTCTTTTATGGCACGCCTGGACAAGGCTGAAGACGATAAGGATGGCCGCTAATGACAAGCTCAAACCGGAGGGCCATATCAAAGCTTATTTGATGATTAGCAGGATTGGGAAAGAATTCGACCATCAAATCCAATCCATTTATCAGTGGAAAAAGGAAGATTTCACTTACGACAATGTTTGCACGGCTTTGCTAGCAGAAAGCAACCGAAGACGACTTGTTGAGACCAGTGATAAAAATCTGGAGGCTGCGACTGCTTATTTAAGCGGTCTTGAAGGCCAAAGTGCAAAAAGTGAAGTTGGTGCATCAAGTTCCGGCGATAAATCGTATCTTCAGAGTATTGTGTGCTTTAATTGCGGCACAAAAAGCCATTTCGCACGGGATTGTGTGAAACCAAAGGTCCAACGTGACGGGCAGCAGTAACGTGGCCGAGGACGAGGACGTGGTTGACGTCGTGGGCCCGGTGCAGCACCCCCAGCCCCAGAGAGCCAGGTAACCAAGCAAGCCTGATATGCAAATTCAGTCGGCGAGCCAGCTGTAATCCAATCACCGAGTGTCTGCAGTCCAAACATTCAATATGGCAAAGTTGAATGGTACTTGGACACATGTGCTTCTCATCACGTCTGTGGAGATAGGAACATGTTTTGTGACTTTGAAGAGCTCAAACCGATGAAATTGGAGCTAGGAGAAGGATCTTCAAGCATCACTGGAAGAGGAACTGTTGAATTGACTGTTAAAGTGAAGTATGTCGTCAATATCATCGCTCTACAAAGTGTTTATTACGTTAAGGGCTTTAAACGTAATTTAATTTCCGTGGGAAAAATTGATCGTGCCAAATTTCACATTTTGATTTATAATGATTTGTTAAAAGTATATAAATCCGACTCTAAAGTCTGCTCGTTGCACGGTAAGCTTGATGATGGGCTGTACCGGGGCCCGTGTAGAATCCCATCTTTAGGTGGTGCGAGGTTCCTGTTCTGTATTGTAGACGATTGCTCACGCTACTCATGGATTTTTCCCCTAAAGGCCAAAAGTCAGGTTTTTGAAACATATAAAAAATTTCATACTAGAATAGAGAGGATTAGTGGGTCTAAAATTAAGGCTATCCGGACTGATCGCGGAGGTGAGTTCACCTCAGGGGATTTTGAGGTATTTTTGAACACATTAGGTGTTGTAATTCAAAGAACCAACGCCTATAGCCCCAAGATGAATGGGGTTGCCGAGCGTATTAACCGTACGGTTTTGGATAGCATTAGAGCTATGCTGTTGTCCTCTGGCTTACCCAAGTCATTGTGGGCCGAGTTGGCCATGACAATGATCTATTTAAAAAATAGATATCCTCATTCGAGGCTTGGAAATGAAATCCCCTATGTTTTATTCCGCAAAAGGACATTATCTGTCTCGCATTTGCGGATTCCCGGTTGTTTGGCCTATGTTCATATACCTAAAGCCAATAGGGCTAGTAAATTGGATTCTAGGGCTTGGAAGGGAGTAGTTGTTGGTTATGCGATGGGTACTAAGGGTTATCGCATTTGGGACCCAATTTCTAATGATGTTTACGAATCTAAGCATATTAAATTCGATGAGTCCCGTTTATATAAAGATGTAGTTTCAACCTATATTAATGATGATCCTCTTAATATTTTAGACGGTAGGGAATCCCATTATAACCCATCTGTCGAGTCTAGTGATGACGGTGATGACGACAGTTCTCCTAACCAACCTCAACCTTTAACCCCTGTAGGCCCAGCCCCTAAAGCAAAGGGATCAAAGGCATCAAAGGCATCCCAATGTACAGGAAATCCCACCATATGTTTCCTCTCAGAGGAAACCTGTACCTGTGTCTACGACACCTTTGAAGCCAACTTCCTCTAAAGGTTTTAATAGGGCTCCAATCCCTAACAAACCAGGGTGGGAGCGTGTGGAAGTTCAACGCCAGTCTGGCGCTACAAAGGGCAAGTGGGATATTTATTTTTATGCGCCGGGTTGCAAAATTCCCCTTAGAAGTAGGCCAGAACTCCGTGACTACTGTGAGCAAGCGTTAAAAATTCCCTATAATCCAGATGAGTTCAATTGGAAACCATCTGAGCCTTTAGTTGATACTGTTTCTCAGGTTGACACAGATGGTGATGATGTGGCTCAGACCAAGGTGCAGGAAACTGACATTGATGCAGATTCAGACCCTGAATGCTATACTGTGCGAGTATATTTGGCTGAGGTTGTTAAGGAGCCCTCCACTTTTGAGGAAGCCATGGCCTCACCTGAAAAGGTTGAGTGGATTTCTGCCATGCAAGAGGAACTTGACACTCTTGAAGAGCGAGAGGTGTTTGAGTTAAAGCCCAAACCTGATCACAGCCATATACTCGGATCCAAATGGATCTATAAATTGAAAAAGAATGCTGAAGAGCTTATTGTCAGGTTCCGTGCTCGGCTTGTTGCGCAGGGTTTCCGCCAAATTTATGATCTGGACTATAAAGAAGTGTTTAGTCCTGTAGTGAATTGGCCTAAGGGTGTTAAGTCTAAGCGACCAGGTTGTATGTGGTACCTAGTGCGTGCCTTGTATGGTCTGCACCAGTCCGGTCGCATTTGGTATCAGACATTAGTTGCTGCCCTAGACAAAATAGGTTTTGATAAAGTCACAGGATTTAACTGTGTCTACACCTATGGCACGCAAGCCCGTTGACGATATGGTGCTATTTGCACAAAATGAAGAGGTGTAAAATTATTTGATTAAAGAAATTGGCAAGCACTTTAATATAGTCAACCTTGGACGCGTGTCTAAGCTTTTAGGTGTGGAATTTGAACGTGATGACAACAAGTTGATGTTGCATCAAACACAGTTTATTGATCAATTGGCTAGTAAATATGCCGTTGTTGCTAACAAGCTCATTAAAGTACTGTTTGAAGCACTGTTCACTTCCACGACTGTGCGAAAGGACCAGGGCGGACCACAGAATGTGCCACGAAGGCAGAAATAAGATTCGCCGACGAACTACTCTTGAGATAACGCCACGAAGGCAGAAATAAGATTCGCCGACGAACTACTCTTGAGATAACGCCACGAAGGCAGAAATAAGATTCGCCGACGAACCTTTCCGGAACACCCAACCCTAACAAAGGGAAAACCCTTTGTTCGAACCTTCATGTGTACAACAGCACGTGTCGCGCCATGCCTAAAGGGGTATAACTTTGCAGAAGTTAAGCAATCGACCACAGCGATAATATCAACCACCTAACGACCACCAACTACCTAGACAACAGACCACAGAACCAGGAATAGGCCTAAACCGATTTACACCAGTTTAGCATCCGAATCGAGACCAAGGACCCGCGATAACTTCGTTATCGCATTCCAACTTTATTAGTAATCCTGATCGAGAGATATCTCGATCTAGATTTCGCTACGTGTAATTTAATCGTATTGCTCTATCAATAAATACCATTGAAATATTTATACCATTCTCGTGTCTTAAATAATTATCTCGCTACTCGTACCGATAATACCCAGATTAAGTAATTAGCTTATTAGTTCTGTCATTCTAATAAGTCAGGTCACGACAACACAATCAGATTGTGTACCATCGAACGTGGCAATATCTGTCCCTTTTAAAGAACAACTGTTCCTAACAATGGGAATGGATTGAACATTCGTTTGAACATTCTGTTCCCTAGTGATCCCTTGACTCCAAGCCTGTCCTAATACTTGTAAATCTTCTAGACTTAAATGTGTTAAAGCGCTTGGCGAGACTTCAGATATAGGTGTTGTCTTTTTAGACGAGCTTCTTGTGTTTGATCGAGTCCGATGCGAATATTTGGCATATTTATGCTTTCTCGAACTGGGGGGGATCGACTTCTGGACGAGGAGCTAGAACTAGAAGATGATCTTCTTTGACGATGATGTCGAGAGTGAGGTCGAGATCTACGTTTAGGTGTGGGAGAATCTCTTACTAGAGATTGCCTTCTCGATTTTTTTCTTAGAAGAGAACGCAATTGCGATCTTGGTGGTGTCTCCTGTTTAGAGGACTGTTTCTTATCTGGAGAAAAGTAGGACATTCTGATATTTTGATCTTCTAGTAAAGGATCATAACTTGGTGATTGGATAATCAATTTAACAGGCGACTGATAATTTCGTCGGTCGGGACTAAGAGATCTAGTTTTGGCTCTGTTAAGAGATTGTCTAATCGATTTAGTAGGTGACTGAACAATCGATCTAGTAGGCGAATGAACAATTGATCTATTGAGCGATTGAACAATCAATCCATTGGGCAATGGATTTCTCGGGCTAGTTTCCCTGGTAGTTAGGGGTCACCTGGGTAGGTGTTTGTCTATTTTGGTAATAACTTTTCATGCTTTCCCCCTGTTGAGGTAAAAGTCTCTTTTGAATGAAGTTATCTTTTTAGAAGTTGATCCAGGTTCTTTTGAGCCTTGAAAAGTTTTATTGGAAACTGCTTTTACAGACCCCGTAATTAATTGTATTCCCATAGAATTGGTTCTAGATTTAATTTTCTTTGCACTATTTCGAAAATTTCTCTTGTAAAGAGTTTGCAACATGTTCCAAAACAGGATCTTTCATTGCTTCCACTACATAGTGTCTGGCTTCCTCAATGTTTGAAAACTGATTATTTGGCAAACTACACAATATGCAAAATTCAATTAAATCTGGTGTATCTTGATCAAAATAATTATCCATTGATAATTGTTCATTAATGTTTTCAGTCGAATTGTTTATTATCGGTTGATAATTAGATTTGGAAGTAGCCGCATGTGCGAGTGTTCCCTCTATCAAAGGTGTAGAGGAGGGCATCGTATTATCGACTATCCTGGGGATTGAAGTTGCCTCTACTTCAGCTTCGGTACTTGGTGTCATAGTCATCTTCCTTCTAGGTATTCGATTTGGATCTAAAATGATTAGTGATTGAACTCTCTTCTAGATCAGGTTATATAACCCTGTCCTGGTGTTCAAAACGTCTCTATATGATTTAGCCATTTTTAGCCAATCAGAAGACCGAGGATTCTGATTCGTATGAATACGTTTTTATATTCGTATGAATATGTTTTTTAACTACTACACTGCTCCTGGTATGATATTTTAGTATCATTTTTCATTTAGAAAATAGTATTATTTATTAAAATTCAAACTTTTTATTTTATTGATGTCAATAATTTCCACGATTTATAGTTATTTTAAATTTTCTTAAATTTTCTTTACTCTATATTCCCTTCCTCCCCTTCTAAGGAATTAAATAATTTCTTAGAAATAGGTTTTGATCCAAATATCTCGAATATTTGTGGTTTTTAATGTATATGCCATCATATAACTTCGGAAATAAACTTATTTTTTATGACACAGAATAAATACCATATTTTTCTTTACAGAAAGTCTACAAATGTATTTTTATTTTTATTTTCATAAAAACATTTTTTCTGCTTTTTACGATTGCAAAAGTTATTGTATAATTATACATAAAAATAGAAATAATATTAATTATATTACAGGATATGACTTCATCCCGTGTTGGGATGCTGTCATAAAAATTCAAAAAATAAATTTATTTTCATGACCCTTAAGCTTAATAAAATATTTTCGACCGAAACTTTACAAGTGTGTTTTTACGAAGTGACAGCATTCTGTCGAAAGTCTTTTTGTCGACAGGTCATTTTGTCGAAATTCGTTTTGTCGACAGTCATTTTGTCGATAAGCTGAGGCAGTCATTTTGTCGACAAAAAGTCGACAGTCATTTTGTCTACAGGTCATTTTGTCGACAGGCTAAGACAAGTCATTTTGTCGACAACATTTTGTCGACATTTATTTTGTCGACATTCATTGTCGACAAACTGAGGCAGTCATTTTGTCGACAAATTAGGGATATTCATTTTGTCGACAGCCTACACACATGCCTTTTGTCGACAAAACATGTTCATGCATTCTGTCGACAGGCGACAGACATACATTTTGTCAACAGCCTACAGACTTGCATTTTGTCGACAAAAAGACAATAAAAAACGAGATTGGTTTTGTTGTTTTTTGTTGTTTTTCAGTTTTTTCTTTATTGTTTGCCATTGTTTCATTAAATGTACATATAAATAATAATTTTGACCAGTGCCAGCAAGCTCAAAAATATTTTTCTAGTACCAGCCAGCTCAAAAATATTTTTCCTAGTACCAGCAAGCTCAAAAATTAAAATAAACAAGAAGTTGCATATAGTTTGAAAAACTACACGTCTTACACTTCTCAAACTCATAAAGTTTTGCCAATATTGGGAATTTCCTGATAATCTGAAAATTATCAGTCTTATACTTCCCAAAAGTGTTAAAACTAGTAGTATACTTACTATTAAAACACATGGCGGATATATTGTACTATATATAAAATATAAAATATATATTATATATATATAAAAGAAACAAATTGATTTTGCTATATTGCACCAATAATTCAAAAATAATTTTTTTGATCTTTTTTTATCGTCTCAAACCATCCATCAATTAATTTGAGAATTTATGTCCATTTTTGTCCTAATTCTGATTAAAAATTCAAAAGAGAAATAGGCAGATTTACAGCATTTACAGTATTGAACACGCATGCGAAGCATTATAGCAAAACTTTCATTTCGAATTCCAATACAACACAAGTCACATATACAACATACCTAGAAATGTGAATATTTTTAGAAATTTACTGTTGGATTTCTAAAATATGAGCTGTACTGTTAAAAAAATTAAATTATTTACGAGTGAAAGAAACAATTTTAAAACAGCTATTAGCCAATAAAAAATAAAAACGTCAAAAAAGTTAATATCAATTTTTTAAAATTCTTGTCAAAAACGTCAATAATTGTTAAAAATGACTCAATTTTTAGACTT
>AFFK01020385.1:0-19736 GCA_000239455.1 Strigamia maritima | reverse complement strand
AACTGTCATCCGAATCTTCATGTAAAGCAAAACTATCTTTACTGTCAGGTTTCTGAAAAGGTCCCTCATTTTGGAAATCCTGATTAACATCTTTATAAAGTCTTGTCTCATCTACTTTAACATGTATACTCTCATATACATCATCAGACAAGGGATCCCAAATCCTATATCCTTTAGTTTGCATTGAATATCCTACAATAACACCTTTCCATGCGCGAGCATTTAAGCTTACTAGACTGTTTCTGCTTAGGAATGTTAACATATGCTAACGAACCAATAATTTTAAGATTGACTAACTGACACAGGACGCTTTCGCCACAAAACATACGGAATTTGATGATCTAAACGAGAATGGGGAAATCTATTCTTAATAAACTGTCGTTAACGCTAACTCTGACCAAAGTCTCTTGGGAAGCCCAGATCCTAACAATAAGGCACGCACACTATTCAAAATTGTCCTATTTACGCGCTCAGCGACACCATTCATTTCGGGACTGTAAGCATTGGTTCGCTGTATCTGGACACCTAAACCTGTCAAAAACTCTTCAAAAGCGCCAGCAGTAAATTCCCCACCTCGGTCCGTCCTAATCGTCTTTATCTTATGACCACTTAGACGTTCAACTCGATAATGAAATGATTTATAGACTTTAAAGACTTGGTCCTTAGACTTCAAAGGGAACACCCATGTGTACCTAGTACAATCATCAACTACGCATAATAAATGCTTCGAACCACCTAAGGATTCAGTCTGACATGGGCCCCACAAGTCCATGTGTAACAAACCTAAAGGTTTGTCAGCTACACATGTCAAATCTGTCTTAAAACTTGCTCGAGTTGACTTAGAAATTAAACAGTCATCACACACAGAACATTTGACTTTTGAACTGAAACTAATACCTTTAACATTTACATTGTCATTCAAATAATTTAAACTTTTATAATACATGTGACCAAACCTTTTGTGCCATGTTTCTACACTAGTGGCATGGGTCGAGAAATTGTTCTGATTGGGCGTTTGTACCTTAAGACTATTTGAAACTGACGTATCAAATGCTGAGCCTGATTCAAATGTTACAGGACCTAAAATCTTGTACAAACCATTATCCAATTTTTCCCAATACATAAACTATTTCTCGCACCTTCATTATAAATATGCAACAATTTACCGTGAAAATGAATATGACATTTTGCCTGAGCAACTTTACCTAATGAAATTAAGTTGCGACGAAAACCTTTAACATAATAAACATCATTTAACACTATTTCATTTTTCACTTTGTTCACAGTTACTGTAAGATGCACTGTTCCTTTGCCTGTGATTGTTGCACCACCTTCGCCGAGTTCTAATTTCATAGGTTGCATGGCTTGGAAGGAATAAAACATGTCACGTTCACCGCATACGTGATGCGAGGCACAACTGTCCAAGTACCACTCGCATTGCTGATCTGTAAGTGACACACTGCAAACTGATGGGTTTTCTTGCACACATGAGTCACTGACGACATTTGCAAACCATGACTTTGCTCTTTGGTTTTCCAGCGGAGCTCCTGCTGCTCTACGCTCACTTCTACGGTCTTGATCCGGTCTGTGTCCTCGAGACTGTCGTCCAACATGCTGTGCTCCGGGCTGTCTGCAAACTCTTGAAAAATGTCCCGGTTGGCCACAGTTATAACATACAGCTGTCTTTCTCTACTGGTTATAATTAAATTTATCCAGACTGGCTCTATTAGCCGCAGCTGACTTTCTAATGTCTTTGTCCCACATTACAAATCTGAAAAATAAGAGAAAACCGGCAATAACTGTTCAAATCTGAATTTTGAGGTATTTTACCTTATATTGCCCAAATGTTTAGTATTGGGCAATTTTTCCAGCATGGTGCACGAGCGCAACCACCCTCTGCTACCATTTTGTTGACCTTCAGTGCTGCTCGTGACCTTGACTGCACAGTGGAAGCTGTTTTCTAATGATTTCTTCAAATGCTGGAAATTCACTTTCTACCTCTGCTGAAAAACGCGGTATATCTTGACAATGCTTGGTCCGTTTCAAATGCCGTTTTCACCAATGAATTTCTCGTGATTTTCTGCTTCAGATGCATATAAATATTCCATCCAATTAGGCCTACACAACTTTGGAATTTGGAAGAGATGAATGGAAAATTCCACTGAACTTCAAAATGGCTGTTTGCCGCAAAAATGGCGATATCTCGCCAACCGTTAGTCCTAAAATTGAGGAATAAATACCATCTGATGCGCCTGGCCCGTGCGCTTCGAATGGTGCCAATTTCAGTCCTGTAGCACAAAAATCTGTTGAGCTATGCAGTAAACATCGGAACCCCACAGATGAAGCTTCTTGAAATTGTCTGAAATTGAAATTGTCGCAAAAACGCAAATAACTCTGCTACAAATAGGCCTATCGGCGTGGGACAAACGCCATTTTGTTCCTCTCGGCAAGGCCTATCCAATGATGCCAGAATCACGTCTGTAGCTCAATTTGGCAACGAGCTGCAAGCAGAAAACCGTAAGCCCACTGAAACCCAAAAATGTAACATATGTTATTAGTTTAAATCAAACACTCTTTGTAAAACAACATATAAGGTTTATTTGGCATATGGAAAACGAGGACCAGCTCAGGTTAGACGACTGTGAACCAGTCATGTCCGTCTAGAGCAAGTGTCTCTACAAAGTTCAGTCAAGACTTATATAACCTCTTGTCACATGATAGGAACATGTGACAAGCACAATGTAGAAGACAAGCTAAGGCAAGGCAGTAGATGAGACACATTGCTTCTACTGCTAATGCCATCTATTGACAAAAAAAAATAACTAAACTGCAAATGCATTGCCATTACATCTAGATAGACATGACAATGCATGAAATGTGATCTAAACATTATTATAATTAACTTGAACTGTTATAATAAACACATTTATACATTTGGGGCTTAAAGTAACTAAAGTTTACACAACTTAAAAACATCTATTCATAACTTAAGAACTAAAGACAGTCAAAGCCACAGAGTGAGAACTTAAACACATAACACATACTGTGGATCAGACCGCTGATGTTAATTTGCATCAAACAAAGACTATAAATAGACTATAAAACACATCAACAAATCGAACAAGTGACTTCCTTCTTCGATTTCTTACGACAATCCTTTGAATAATGCCCTTTAATCCCACAATTGTAGCAGATAATTCCCGTATTGGATTTACCCCTACCAGATTTCTTCTTATCTGTCAACAAAGCATTATCCCCATTATTCCCCGCTTTAACTACATTATTATTCGGGTGTGCACTTCTAGCTTTCAAATTCTCAAACTCTTCAATTAACATCGCTTCGACTTTACTGGGAATGAATTCTGTATCTTCCCAACGATGCATAATACTAACTACGTTGTGGTATTGTGGTGGCAAAGTACATGTCATCCGATATGCAACGTCATCATCGGAAATCTTCTTGCCCGCCAACTCCAAATCCCTAGCTAACTGGGTAATACGATTAAGGAACAAAATAATACTTTTATTTTCCCCCATTTGGGCCAAATGAAATTCACCCAACAATCTCGATATACGTGCTTTAGATTTGGATTCAAAAGTTTTGCCCAATTTCTCCCATCGTTGCACTGGCCCAGTCAATCCATCCAATAAACATTTTAACTTGTCCTCAATACCAAGGAAAATTATGCCCCCTGCTTTTGATTGATCTGTGTCAAATTTAGCAACTACATCCGCTGTTGCACCGGCAACAACAGCGTGTTTCGGATCTGTAAAATGACTCAACCCTTTACTTGCTAACCAGACTAACATGTCCCTATTCAACTAACGTAGTTAAATTCATTGAGTTTCTTGAAACTCAATACACTATTGCGTTCTGTCATAATTAAATAAGACGCGATTCCCAAAAACTCCTAACTATGTGAATTAAAATTATTAATTCCACAAAAACCCGAAAGCAGAATTAAATTAAAAAATGCAAAAATTCCCGGGAAAATTTAAATTAAATTTCCAGGAATCCCCAAACTCATTAACTATACTTGTTAATGTACAATAATATTCTTGGTCTCGAACCAAAAATGCCCAAAAAAAATTATGAACTGAGTTTACTAACTGTAAACAAATGTTTGGAAACAACAAGCTAAACTCTTGTTGTGCTGGGATCAAAAACCACGCACAAATCAAAATTTTCAAATCGAAAATTCGAGAAACTACAAATTTTTCTCCAAAAATCGTAGATAAATTAATATAATTCGTTAATATCAAATAAATGCCTAAACTAACGCTAATAGGCTTGCAATAGGTTGCAAAAATTTCACTCAAATTCGTAGAATTGCACGAGAAATTAATTACTAACACCAAAAATCTCATAAACCATTGAGGATCAGGTCCGATCCTTTTCGAAACTGAAAAAACACTCAAGAAAAATAAAGTAAAATCACAACAATTTTCCCCAGCCAAAATTAGGTAGGGAGGCACCAAGTACCAGATCCTCGGGGATGTGAAGAAAGCCCCTTAAGGTTAGGTGAGCAATAGGAGACAAAACAAACAAAAATAGTAAAGATCTCCACTAAAGGAGCGGCGGCGGAGTATCCGTGTAGACTTCCGAGTTGACTTCCTGGCTTAATTGTCCGTAAATTTTGTCATCAAATTGCATTTGAAGTTCTCGGAGTGGCTCAAAAATCGAATTTTCACGTAAAAATTCAAAAACGTTGCACAAATGGCTGCACCAGTCGAAAATTCGCACAATACAATGTTGAGTCAGCTTGGAAATGACATTACTCGGCGAAAAACATCCAATTGTGTCCAAAATGGCATCACGCTTGCTCGTTCCGCATCGAAAATGGTGTCCAATACCGAGAAAAAATATATAAGTGGCAATTAAAGCCCAAAAACGATATAATTCATAAAATACCTTTGTTTGTCTCGCTCGAAGCGGAGACAAACTATAACCGCTCACTTCGAAACATCGCGACTCACAAATAGGCCTCGAAAATGCGACACACGAACTCGTACTCCAAATCAGCACACAATCGCCCAGAAACCTCCAAGAACACATGAAATAACATTAAATCGCAGTGCAGAACATGCTGCAGCCCATAACCATGTTGTATAATCCTGGAAAATTCCGTGTTGAAGCAGAAATAACGAGAGGCAGTTGACCCCACACAGGCAAAACACGAGTGAGTAAATTTTATTTAAAATCTAAAAATAGTCATGCCACAACTAAGGAAACTCAAAAGGGCCAACAAACAAATAAACACAATAATACTAAATGTACAGTAGCTCACTGAACACATATATCTATATTACAAAATATCAATAAAGAACTTATATATAACAATGAGTACAGAATAAATATAAACATAAAAACAGAATATCGCAACACTTTTCTCTCTCGGATGATATCTATGTCCAAGAATCTCTTTGTCTTTTCCAAGTCTACACACTTGAATGACTTATTCAACAGATCAGTAACATGTAACTTGGTCTGTTCGTTCTTGGCAAAAACAATAATGTTGTCGACATGAAATAATATAATGGCATCCCAACTGTATACACATTGAGTAGAAGTAAACTTAATACGTAAATCCTAAATTAGTTATTTCTTCACTCAGTTTTAAATACCACTGTCTATCCGCCTGTTTTAAACCATATAAAGACTGTCAATTTCCAAACTTTAGTTTTCCCTACACCCAAAATATCAGGAATAGACATATAAATGTCTTCGGGCAGATCGTCATATAGATAAGCACATTTCACATCAAGATGCGTATCAACCCACTTCAGGAACAGTACTAAGATTACAAATAATAACCTGACGATAATGAATTTCACAACTGGGTTGTACAAGTAAGTGGAAAGTAACAAGTCATCCGATATGCTATATCGTCGTCAGAAATCATTTTGCCCGCTAATTCCAAGTCTCTAGCCAATTGCGTTATCCTATTCAAGAATAAAATGATACTTTCATTTTCTTTCATTTGTGCTAAGTGGAATTCACCTAATAATCTCGAAATGCAAGCTTTGGTTTGAATGTCTTCCCTAATTTTTCCCATCTCTCTGCCGACCCAACTAAACCATCTAATAAACATTTTAATTTATCATCAACTCCTAAGAAAATTATGCCACCCGCCTTGGATTGATCAGTATCAAATTGGGTAACGACATCCGCTTTTGCACCAGTGGCGACGGCATGTTTTGGGTCAATATATTTTCTTAATCTCTTACGCACTAAGCAGGCTAACATATCCCGCTTCCAACTAATATAATTTGTTTCATTAAGTTTTTTGAAACTTAATACGCTTTTGCGTTTGGCCATATTGAACTCAAGACGCAATTTCAAAAATCAAATAAATTAATTATACGAATTAAAATTTTTAAATTTTAAAAATTCCTCGTGAAAATATGAAAATAAAAATTACAGGAATACGCAGGTTCATTAACTAAACCAGTTAATGTCAAAATCGTGCTGAAAAATAAGGTCAAAACTCGATTAACTTAAAATATTCTTACAAAAATTCTCAATAGCAATAACAATCCTTGTTAACTCTAAATAATTACTCAAAAACGAGCAAGTTATATATACACAAGTTAAACTCAAATAGCACAAAAATTAAATTCCAAACACAAATACAACCTTGAGATTCCAATCCAGCCCTTTTGAAAACTGAAAAACACGCAAAAATATAATAAATATTGCTACACTTTTGCCCAACCAAAATAGAGTAGGGAGGTGTCATCAACCAGATATTCGGTAAATTACATGTCATCCGATATTCCATATCGTCGTCGGAGATCTTTTCCCCAGCTAATTCTAGATCTCGGGCTAATTGGGTAATTCTATTTAAAAATAAGATAATACTTTCATTTTGTTGCATTTGAGCTAAATGGAACTTCCCTAATAATCTAGAAATGCATGCTTTGGATTTAGGTTCGAAAGTTTTTCCTAATTTATCCCATCTCTCGACCGGCCCAACCAAACCATCCAATAAACATCTTCAATGCCAAAAAAATTATGCCACCCGCTTTTGATTGATCTGTTTCGAATTGAGTAACAACTTCCGCTGCTGCCCGGCAACAACAGCATGCTTAGGGTCAATAAATTTACTCAAACCTTTACTTGCCAAGCAGGCTAACATATCCCTTTTCCAGCTAACATAATTTGTTTCATTAAGTTTCTTGAAATTTAATACGCTATCACGCTCAGCCATATTAAACTAAAAACGTGATTTCGAAAAACAAATGAATTAATTATACAAATTAAAATTATTAAATTCGTAGAAATTCCTCGTAATATTAAAAAAAATTACGGGAATACGCAGACTCATTAACTAAACCAGTTAATGTCAAAAGTACACACAAAATCGTGCTAAATCAAAAACTCGGATAACTTAAAATATTTCACCAAAAATGCTTAAGTGTTAACAATCCATGTTAACTCTAAATAATTACTCAAAAACGAGCCAATATGTATGCAAAAATCCAAAAACACGCTTTAAATCGCAAGTTAAACTCAAATAATGCAAAAATTAAATTATAAACACAAATACGACCTTGAGAGGCCAATCCAGCCCTTTTGAAAACTGAAAAACACGCAAAAATATAATGAATATTGCTACACTTTTGCCAAACCAAAATAGAGTAGGGAGGTGCCATCAACCAGATATTCGGGATTAGAAAAATCTCTCTTGCGGATAGGCAACCTCGAAGGTAAAATTTGGAAAAGTGAAGAGTTCACAACAATAAATAAAGAAAAGATCTCCACTTAAGGAGTGATGACTTCCTGATGTTGTCTTCTGTGTAGGCTTCTGTGTTGAACTCCTTTCGTAATTGTTCGTGAATTTTGTCGTCACTCGTAGGCGAAGTTCTCGAAACCGCTTCGGTGTTAAAAAACACACAA
The DNA here is from genome assembly GCA_000239455.1 of Strigamia maritima. Classification (NCBI taxonomy): domain Eukaryota; kingdom Metazoa; phylum Arthropoda; class Chilopoda; order Geophilomorpha; family Linotaeniidae; genus Strigamia; species Strigamia maritima. The sequence goes on along the minus strand of AFFK01020385.1, from coordinate 11,836 downwards.
AAACGTCAAAAAATTCAAAAATACTGCGTGAAGAACTGTTGACTCTGTTGTAAACAACCTGGCTTGGCATAAATAATCCAGCGGACATCAAAGACGTTTCTCGTTATAGTATCGTATCCAAAATGGCCAATAAAAAATAATAACCGGCAATTAAATGCCCAAACCCAAAATAATTTCAGAATTACCTTGGTTTGTCTCCTTTGGAGTGGAGACAAACTTAAACAGCACACGTTCATGCGTTGAGACTCAGAAATAAGCCTTAAAAATTGCACGTTCGACTCGCAAATAGGCCTCGAAAATTGCCTGTCTGACTCCGCACTCCAAATAACCAAAAGACTGCTCCAAAACACTAAAAACGTACTGGATAACATTGAAACGCGGTGCAAAGCATGCTGAAACCCATAACCATGTTGTTTGGATTGAAATATAGCGAAAATTCAGGTGTTGGAGCGAAATGAGTGCAAGAGATTTTAGCGTAACATCGTGTTCATTATTTTATTTTAAACCTAAAATCAATTGTGCCAAAACTATAGAGGTCTTGAATGGACACATTACAAAATAATGAAATCATACATTTATACAGTAGCTTACTGAGTACATTTCTCAATTACAAACAGAGTTAATATAAATGAATAAATACAAATAGAACTTAGTATATCAACAATTACGCCGCTTTCACACATAGCGCTCTTCTTGGCCTCTGTCCCGACGTTCAGTGCGACATCCCATTGACCGACAGTGCTTCCATTCGAGAAAAATCGATTTGCTTTAATGCCAAGAACGAGGTGTTTGTCACTGACACCATCAAAAAATGAATTGATCTTGGCATCTGTCGACCATCATCGTCACGTAATAACTTCAGGCTATTCGTCGTAAACAGCGATTCTACTACCACTCCACGCCGACTGGTGCTCGATTTACGTTCCTTAAACACCAAATTAAATTTGAAAGTTTACCGAATATCAACAATAGACAAGATTATCAAAGAACTGGTTAAAATTCACTCTTTTCTGTTTATTACCGCCGATGTCGCGCAAGCATTTTACAATATCCAGATTTATGAAAATGAGTCTATTATCGCTTTCTGGACTCCTCTTGGCCAGATGAAACTTTTACGAATGCCAATAGGACTCGCCTTTCACCATGCAGGCAGTAATGGACTAATTATGCAGAACTGTAGAATCGACGAAACCATACATTGACGACATCGGCCAATCACACCAACATGCTTATCACAAAATTTCAAAACATTATTGCAAAATATAATCGTAAAAATTTTATAAATTCACCTCACTAAGTGCCAATTATCACGTAAAGAAGTCAAATTCTTCAGTTATCTCGTGTCTGCGGTCGGCCGACGCATGGACCCGGAGCAGCTAGAAGCGATTCACCATTTTACTAAATTTTTGTCAATTAAGCATATTGTTATGTGACCTATAGGAATGAGTGGGCCAGATAACAAGTTGATGAGTTAAGACTAACTTACGCCTTCAATTAATATGAGCTAATTTATGCGCAAGATCAAGCATTGATTCAGGATGAATCATGAGACGAGGGTGAAACTCAATAAAGCATGATCTCTTTATTTATCAATAAAGAAAACATTAAAACCATAAAAATTAAGATAATACATTGGTTGAAATACTCAGCGAAACACTCGCTTACTTAAATCAAATACAAAAGCTAATACATAAATGAGTTAGTACACTTTATCTTGAATGAATAATAATAAATGCCTAGTGCGAGTGACCGGAAGGCTGTCGGACTCTCAACGAGTCGAGTTGCCTCTGACTGAAAGGATAGGAGTTTGTAACAAGGTGTTAGTACACTTACATTTCATTTATCAAAATGATCTGGTCTGAGACCAGGCGAGAACTCCCTGCTCTAGCTTAGATCTTAACCTCTTATACTCTAGCAACCAACTCTGATTGGTTGTGAATAATTAATTAGCGATGACGTAATCTTCATCCTATGATGTGCTTCCGTAAGTTCGACTACTCACTGACATCATCTGATGTCATTGGAGGTACAACCTCTGGTGGTAATTCCTGGCGTTTATATTGACTCGTAGTACAGAAATACTACAGTTATCCTAAATGACTACTCATATTCGGATTTGGACTGCTACAGTGGTCTAACGATACCACACCGTAACAATATTCGCGCATTTCTGGGATTTGCCAGTTATTACAAGCGATTCATACGTAATTTTGCAGCCAAAGCACATTGTTTAACTGAACTAACACGGAAAACAGCAAATTTCACCATCAATAACGTTCATCTTAAAGCCATCGCAGCACTTAAAACTGAATTGCTTGAATGCATCCAACTGGTCCACTTCAAAGAGAATTACACAACTTCTCTCTGCATTGACACATCACCTAACGAGCTCGGTGCTTGCTTGCAGCAGGTACAACACGAAAAACGATCATTATAGCATTTGCGAGTCGCACCATCTTTCAATCGTATGCCATCGCTCATTCAAATAAACTCAAATAAACTTGCTGTTCATTGGGCAGTGACAGAAAAGTTTCGCTTTTGCTTGCTTTTCCTTGTCTATTTCAAAATTTTTATCGACAATTGGGCTGTGGCCCATATAACTTTGAAAAAGGATATCAACAGAAAATAGCCCGCTGAATCCTGGACCTCCAAGAGTTCTCATTCGTCGTCAAACAGAAGCGTGGATCAGATAATACTATTCTCGACGCGTTATCTTGCATAGTCGACCAAAAGATGCACGTGATGTCGATAATAAAAATACGGGACTACCAACTTCGTGCGGAGCAGGAACGGGACATATTTTGCAACAGCGACACTGCAAAGGAAAACGAATTTTTAATGCACAAAAAATTACTTTGCAGACTTGACGATAATCACCTTAAAATCGTTATACCAGCTTCACTCACGATGCAATGATAAGAAATGCCCACGAAAAGAGTAACCACGCCGACGCTTGAAAAACGTTATCACGACTCATCTTGTTTCTGGTGGCCGCACATGTCTAAACAAGTAAAGGACATAATCAAATTGTGCAAAAACTGTTTGATACACAATCGTCTTACCCGCAAAGCTCCTGGATTGTTGCAGCCCCGCGAAATTCCTCGTACCTCTTTTCACACGATTGCAATGGACCACGCAGGTCCATTCACTGCTTATGCTCAACTTTTGCTTATTTTAGTCCTTGTTGACCTAACTACTTGTTTTGTCATTGCCGTCCCCATCTCATCTTTCGAACAAGTGCATGCATTTTCACCGCTCGACGATCGCAACTTATTCGACTAAATCGATGCCGACGACGGGCCTCTATTTGAACTTCTAGCAAAACGTGAACAGGCCCAATATAATTTAGCAGCAGCCCAAACTGCACAACAAAACACCTATAACAAAAATTGTACAATTATCGAATAAAACGTTGGCGATAAGATTATGACTACTCGTGGACCTAGAACATCTAAATTCGAAAAACTCTACACTGACCCATTTTCAGTATTAAAACGACTCGACGACAACATTTATCTGATTAAAGATGGAAACACCACGCAGAAAGTTCAAACCGCTCAAACAAAGTTAGTTCACGAGCCACCGCACAATCAGAGATGATTAGGGGCATGTGACCACCAGGGTCATCCTCAAATCACCCCTTTTCGTATGGTGGACACAGGTCCACCAATCAGGTCATTCCTGTTGGACGAACATTTTGCTCTGCTTGGCTGATGTGCGGCAACAATTCCCCTTAATCTGATAATCTTACTTTAAACTTACAATAAACATATTCGACCATTCTGGTCTAAACAACCTTAATTAATATCTCGTTTCTTGTTTTCTGCCATCCAACGTATTTTCGAGGCTTATTTTGACAATGGTCAATAAGTACTTCTTTTTAGCAATAAATGGTATCTTAACCGGTCCAAACACATCCAGATGAATAAACTGCAACTGTCCAGTTGTACCGCAAGTCGTACTAATCCCCGAACTTAGTTCTTGTTGTGTCATGTCACCTAAACATTTCTTGTAATGCGTTGTTAACATATCACAACTGACACAAACATTTTATTTATCACTCCTTCAAGCAATGGAATATTTTGCAAAGCACCAAAACTCGAAGTAGTCTTCAAAATCTCAGGGCTCCGATGACGAAACCTACAATGCCATAATGATAATTCCTCTGATGCAGAAAGCCTCTCAGAACTCAAAGCTGACCCCATGATAATTCATATGGCCTGACTAATTTTTTCCCACCGATGTAAGGCTTGCTCTGTTCAACAAGACTTCATTAATACGCACGCTGGCGTTGGCCACTCGGCCCCTCAACTGTTGAATACTCTGTGTCAGCCCTTACACTCGTCAGCTGCCACATCCACTGCCCCATCGAGAAAATCACAATTCAAATAATTGTTATCTTCACCAGATAAATCATAACAAACCAAATCCAACATCTCAATATTCTCACTATTTCCCATAATAATGATGTTTGCGGTGCAATTAATTGCATGATGGCCAAACTCATCACACCGTTAGCACGGCCCCACATTTGATGTCTATCCAATTGCTGTTCAAAATCACGATGACTAAACCAATGCTTATATTTCCCGTGATGCTTCGCAGTCTCATGTCTTTGTTGGAAAAATCTCCGACTCTTGTCTCCGGCGACAATGGTCGCATTCCAAGAAAAGTCCCACTCTTCTTTCATATTAAATAATTATCTAAATTTGAGAAAGTCCTTCTCCTAAATGCCATTCCTTTCCTGAACACAGATATAATCCAAGATCTGTGTGAGAACAAGTCCTATTTTTAACCAAATAAACAAAAATCCAATGCAGTCCAAATTCTGTTAACCAGATTAAATGAGTAAACGAAATTAATCAGACAGATTCTAGATGAATATGTGACGGGGTGACTTGGGTATCGATATATCGGCGATATATCGATCGAAAGTCGGCAACTTTAACACGATACTACCGTCTAAAAACCATAGTACCGAGATAAAGCAGCAAATGAGTTTCTAACTTAATACATTACAACTTATTTTAGGTTACTTACTTTATTCCAAATAAAGATAAATCAATGCAAATTGAGATATTCATTGTTCTAACACGTGTTAGGCTTGCACGATGGTGAAATCCAAGCGATCCAAATATCAACGTTGTCTTACATTTTCATCACAAATATAAAATCAACTTTAACAATGGTTAGGCCTACATTGTATTCCTATCCATGTCGTTACCGAGGCATTAAACCTCAGTCGAAGAAAAAGAGGTGCAAGTGGTCCATTGCACCATGCTTCGCCACATGGTGTTCAGGATCTTACCAAGATGGGCCACTTCCCATATGGATCTTGGCACACAACAAGCACGATGCGCCAGCATTTTATGACGAGCTCAGGGCTAGAAAAATAGTAAGAAAACAACACAGACATTGTTACTTACCGTACACGGTCCCGATCTCGCATTGCATCGTCTGCAGCTACCTGGTTCATCCCTCACACCGGCCACCCGACCTCGGCAGCCATCTAAGCGGGTACATGACTGATTCATTGACCTCATATTCGCCTCATAAAAACAGAGGCGCCAGTGCTTGAATTATCACATGTAAAAACAAGCACAAGGCAAATAATCATAGGTCAGTATCAGTTCAGTATCAAATCCGCAAAAAGCTCTGTTTCCTGTTTTGCATTGTCTTTTATACTTGACTAATCCTCTTATCAGTGATAAGGGGATTATGACAAGGTAATCCGATAGGGGATGAGTCATGATGGATGACCATCATGACATCATCCACTAGTATAGAGGATAATGACAAATTATCATATAATGAAATATATATTTATATTTCATATCCAGATAATTAATAATGCATGAGGATATTCACTCTATGATTTACATAGAGTTTATATATCAATTCATTATTTAATTTGGGAATGGTCATTGGGGCAACCTTAGCGTCCTCTATGGTCATTCCTTGACCGTGTGATGACACTCAACTCAATGATTGATAGTGTGGCATAGGTTCGCCACATTCACACTAGGCGGCGCCACTAAAACGCGACTGCCGGACTATAACGTCCAGCAAACGTCCACTTCCGGTCAAGACGTTATAAAAAGCGCAAACTTGCCGACAGACATTGCCATTCCTGATCTGATTGTGAGTCTGCCCTTAGTGTTATCGCTATTGTTGACGGCCATCGCGTGTCAGCCGACAAAACACGCGGTGCGAAGAAGAGAAGCCGATTTAAGCCCCCGACTACATTCGATAATTTGCGCGCTTCATTCAAAACGGTTGAATGCGAGCTTAAAGAGTAAGAGGAATTGATTTGATTGTATTTGTGTTTGCCAATTTATTATCCATGTTAGGTTTAGTTTATTTTAATAAAAGTGTTTATTTCAATTCTCAATTGTTGTCTGTTCATTGTTCAATCCATCGCGCATGCGGAGAACCGATAGAATTAAATTATAAAATAAATAATCCACTATACGATCAGAATAAAAGTAACTCACTAATTATTAAATATTTACAAAATGGTAATTTGTCACAATGGTGCCGTGACTAAACAAGCTTTTTAGTTGCGATTTTTGCAGTAAATTCTAATTTTGAAAAATTTTGACCGCATGGTCAAGTAGGCCTAATTAGTGAAATTTCGCATTAAAAAGTGTGCGTCGATTGGGCATTGTACGGATTCGGTTGTGATTTGATGATTTCTATGTTTTATTGTTGAAATTCAGTTGTAGTTGCTAGGTTTAAGTTTGACTTTTAATAAAAAGTGACTTTAATTTTTAACAAAGTGTGTTTTTGGGTTTTTGAAATTCTGACATTGTTGCAACAGCGTGCTAAGTTAGGGTTAAAAAAAAAAATTTTTTTTGGCGCGATATATGAACACAGAACTAGACTTTCAACAATTAGGTAGGAATTATTTTGAAATGGGTAAAATAGCCGAGGAACTAGCGGCTGAAGCACAAGCGGCGATAAATGTTGCGCTCAACATGTCGAATTTAATTTCCATGATTCCGAAATTTTCCGGAAGTAATAAAGCAGGAGGAAGTTCGGTAGAGCGTTTTATAGTGGCGATCAATGAATTTGAAATAGATTCGGGCTTAACGGGTGCAAAGATTTGCAAAGTAATTAGGTCGAAATTTGTTGAGGACGCGAACGTGTGGTTAAACGATAGCTACGAAGTGATTAATTGCACAGAAAAACTTGAATTTTTTGAGCTTTTGCGCGGGCGTTTCGTGCAAGTAATTCCGATTGAAATTCACATCGATCAATTCCAAACTGCAATGTAGAGGAAAGAGGAAAGTGCAGTAAACTTTGCAGCTAGACTTAGGGGTTATCTCGAGCGTATTATGCGGAAACAGAATGATTATACGGCAAATAAAGATCGAACTTTGATGACCAGATTTAAGTTAGGCTCCAAAGCAGATATTAGGGAAAAGATGGCGATGCAGGGGGACTTTAGCGACTTGCAGGAATGCGTGAATTGGGTTACGAGACAGGAACTGGTCATGAGCAGCATTGCAAAAACTGCCACGTCCAATTTAGCTAATTTAGAGGTCTCGGCTGTTCAGCAACAGCCAAAGACCAAGAAAGCAGAAAAACCAGCAGTTGTGAACGAGGTAGAGGTCCTGACTAAACAGTAAGCAGATTTAAAGGGACAATTAGAAAAGATGCAGGCGGTTGGTGTTAACTCTAGTACAGACCAGTTTGCTTTGAGCGATAGGCGTCGACAGAATGATCGATACTGTTTCAAGTGCGGGCTTTTGGGGCATATGGCTATGGAGTGCCATACCCAAACTAGAAATTATTTGTGTCACCGATGCGATGGTCGAGAGCACATCGAAAAGTATTGCAATATGGCAGTCCAATGGAATAATGACGAGAAAGAGTGGTATCGACGACAAAATGGCCAAAATGATGGTCAGAACGATTCCGGCGGCCAAAATAACAGCGGTTCGAATTGTTCTGGCTATTCCAATGGTCAGGGCAATAGTTACAACAGTGGGAACAATTATAATCGAGGTGGTTTCAACAATAATAGAGGGAATAATCCAAATTTTCGGGGTAATGGTTACAACCACAATAGGGGTAGGGGTAATTATAACCCGGGGAATAGTGGAAATTGGCAATCCAACAATAGGAATGCAGGTTTCCAAAATGTTCAGGATGCCAGGTATGTGCCACCGCCTAGGGATGGAGGGCAGACCGATTCTGCGACAGCTTCAGTTCCTTTAAACTGATTGGGCAGTTGATGTCGAGACCAGACATCAACACGGCCCAAAATGCTGCGAGAATAGGTCAAGTGACGGGCATTAGGCCGCAGGATGGTTTAAAACCCAAGAAAACAGTTAGTTGGGATGACGAGAATCCCAACGACATTGTTTCTAATTTTAATAAAGTGATAGATTTGTATTTGAGAGGGGACGCCGGAGAAGTAGCTTTTGAGCACGAGGCAGATGGGGTCATCGAGGTAGAACAGGCGGAACCAGTATTGGAACTGGGCACTAGAGACAGGTTTTCAGAAGTAGAGTTAGCTGAGATGTATGAGTTGTTTTACGATGACGACATCGTCGAACCTATTTTGGACAGTTTAGTTGAAAACACAGTCGAAGGAAATTTTCAGGAAAATAGTGTAGAATATAAATGTTTAGATGGGCATAAAGTCCCAAAAGTTTCGAAAGTAGGATATAAAATCCCAGAATTAGTCGAACATAAAGTTTAAAAGGTTTTAGAAAGTAGTGTCGGACATGAAGATCCATTTATTTCCAATAAAGTCGAATATAAAATTCAAAAGTTTTTAGAAAATCCAGTCGAATGTAAAATTCCAAACTCCTTAGTCGGGCATAAAGTTCCAAAAATTTTAGCGGGCCATGAAGCGCCAAACGTTTTAGACGAATATAAAATTCAAAAGTTTCCAGAAAGTAATGTAGGACGTAAAGATCCATTTAATTTTAGCAGCGAGCATAAAAGTCAGGAAGATTTCGAGAATAATGTAGAACATAAAGTTTCAAAAATTTTAGCGGGTCATAAAGTACCAGAGAATAGTGCCGAACATAAAGTTCGAAAGTTTCGAAATGAATTTTTCAAAAGTAGTGTAGGACATGAAGTTCCAGATAAAGTGGTCGAATATGAAATTCCAGAAATAAATTTTGAGTGCGATTTGTCGTTTGAACCAGACTTTGATTACGAGGCGGAGTACGAGAAAATAAATGTGGACGAATTGATAAAAGAAATAGAAGATTTATTATCCGAAAATACAGAGTCACTTATAATAAAATCAGAGAATAAATTGTGCAATGGTGTCCGCAATCAGTGGGCCGACATGGTTGAAACCGTCGATTCGATTCCACAAATCGAACTCGCAGCAAAAAACTATGGCGCGCCGACGATTGTAGAGCCTAACAATGGGGTTGGAGCGCTTGGCTGTGTTATATATGGGATGATCGTTGTGCCTAAGGACTGAAATATGCAATGGAAGTGTAGAAAATATTTTTATCTTGCAGTGGAAGCTGTTTGTCTTGTATTTTCTCAACTTGTAAAAATTCACTTCTTGTTTCAAATCGCAAAAACGTCCGTATCTCTTCAACCGCTAGTCCAATCAAGATGCAATAAAAACCATCGGATTCCTCTCGTTTTTCCGCTTCTAATGCATATAATAACTTTGTCCAACTATGTCTAAACGTCCTTGAAAATCGCGAGAAATGTCATGGAAAATTCCACAAACTCCAAAATGGCGGTCCGTTGCCAAAATGGCGGTATCTCGCGAACCGTTAAGCCTACGACGATGAAATTGGCATGGTTGGATGCGCCTGGCCCGTGCGCTTCGAATGTTGCCTATTTCAGCTCTGTAGCACCAAAACTAGCCGAGTTATTTAGCGATAAGCGGAATCCCACAGAAAACCTATAAAATGTAATAAATATTATTTATGAAATGAAACACTGTCTGTAAAAATAACATGTAAGGTTTATTTGTGATAAGGAAACGAGGACCAGCTCAGGTTAGACTACTGTGAACCAGTCATGTCCGTCTAGAGCAAGTGTCTCCTTAAAAATCAGTCAAGACTTATATAACTTTTTGTCACATGACAGGAACATGTGACAAGCACAATGTAGAAGACAACCTAAGGCAAGGCAGTAGATGAGACACATTGCTTCTACTGCTAATGCCATCTATTGATAAAATAATCAACTGATATTGCAAATGCATCACCATTACGTCAAGATAAATATGGTGATGCCAAATAAATATATTGACACTGTTTCACATGAATGCAATAAGTTTAAACAATATTTTGACAATAATACTATGACAAATAAAGAAAACACACTCTTGTGATTAGACACATTGTATATGCTGCTTGCATTACACATTAGCTTTCATGAGAAGCAGTTTGAATTTACTAAAACCAACAAGTGCCCCCCTTAAATCAAACTGGTTCTCAAGTTTATAACTACCCTGTATAAACAGTCATTTCCGGGATAAACGATTAAATACTGTTTTGCATAGCTCACTAATCTTTTCACTTGAAAGAAACTTAGTAAATATGTCTGCAATATTGACTTGGCCTGGTACTTTATTTAACTTGAAATAACCCTTTTCAAACCAATCACGCAGAAACCAGTATTTAATCCTGATATGCTTAGTTTTACTATTTTCTAAGTCATTAGTTGCAAATTGAATTGAGGAGATGGAATCGGAATGAATAGTTGGTATGTTAACATAATCAAACAATAAACAACTTTCAAATAAATTACTAATCCAATATGCTTCTTTAACAGCATAAGTTAGTGCTATATATTCCGATTCCATGGAACTTGTGGCTACAGTTGTTTGCTTCTTGCAACCCAAACCTATGACAGTACCACCTAAATATATGAAGTAACCCCCAAAACTTTTACATTGGTCCAAATCTGTCGCCCATGACGCATCACTAAATAGACACAATTTCTCATCTTTACAAAAACTTAGATCAATACAATAATCTTGCGTGTTGACTACATATTGTAACGTCTGCAACAATGATGAGACATGTTTCCGCGAATGTCTATTGTTAAACTGGGACAGAAATGTTACAGCATACAAAATATCTGGCCTAGTTCTTGAGGCCAGGAACATTAGGCTACCAATCAAGTTCTTGTATGGAAAATCTTCCACCAATTCATTATCTTTACAATTGGTTAATGTGGTACCTACTGATACTGGTACTTTCGTCAAATCATTTGGAACAATGCCATACTTTTCTGCTAATTTATGAATAAATTGGGACTGGTGCAATTGTATAGTAGTGTCGGTTCTTTTAAACTCTACTCCAAGAAGTTTTGAAACTGGCCCAAGATCCACAATGTTAAAATGGGCATTTAACTCTTTAATAAGCTTGGCTTTAACTACTTCAGTTTCAGTAAAGAGGACCATATCGTCTACGTAAACCAAGAGAACCGCACTGCAACCATAAGAATACACACAATTACATCCCCTAACTTTGTCAAAACCAATTTTTCCTAATGCATTGTCCAAAGTTTGGTACCACATTCTACCTGCCTGGTGCAATCCGTAGAGTGACTTAACTAGGTACCATGCTTTATTGGGCTGTTTAGTAAGTACCCCCTTTGGCAGATCCATGAAAATAGGATAATCTAATGTGCCGAACAAATATGCACATTTGACGTCTAAATGAACGTCGTGCCAACCTCTAAGGATTACTAAAAGGCAGAAGAAGAACCTTATTAAGACATAATTTACAACTGGACTAAAAACTTCTTTGTAGTCCACGTCGTAGATTTGTCGGAAACCTTGAGCTACTAATCTAGCTCGGTAGCGCACTATGACACCTTGCGCATTACGCTTCAA
>JH431705.1:0-11585 GCA_000239455.1 Strigamia maritima | reverse complement strand
GGGTGTTGCTTGTATTATTCACTTGCTGTTTTGATGCCTACCTGTGAGGTAGCATGAATAAAGTGTTCCTGTATTTTTTGCCTGGATTGCTGTTTCTGATTTCTTCTGTTCATCCACTGTGTGCTATTGTTACTGCTAACAGCTATGGTATTGAACCGTCACAATAAGACTCCATAAACTTAATATTGCGATTATTTGCAACATAAAAAGTCAATGCATTTGCTTCACTCTTGGAAGAATCATTTGGTCTTGTGTCGGGCTGCCACTGACGTTTTTGCTGGTTCTGTGGACGAACTTGACCACTCTGTCCACCTCTATTGATCTTTGCAGTTTCTGTGGCTGAGGACAGTCGCGTGCAAAATGTCCTCTCTCGCCACAATTGTAGCAAATAACAGTTCTTGGACCCTGTTGCATCGACGATCCTTGAAACTTGCGCTGGGCCTGGCCTGGTTTTGCCCACGGCTTCCTCCATCATTGAACGTCTTTGTGGTGGTTCCTCCATTTTGTCCATTTGCTTGTGCCTTGATTCTCAACCTGCTATGCTCGGCGATCAGCTGTTCCCTTACTTTGGTCGGCGTAAACTCAGGATCAGACCAATGGTAAATCTGCTGGACGATGTAATCATACAGCTCCGGCAGCATTTCCAGATACTGATAAGCTCGCTCTGAGTCATCGATTTTAATACCAACATTCAGTAGGTCTTTGGCAGCTTTATCTACTCTGCTTATAAAAACAGCCATTTCTTCACCGGACAATAGCTTCATTTGTAGAAATTCTCGACGCAATTTCACTTTTCTTGCACGGGACAATGGCTGGAAATTTTTTCGAGTGCCTCCCATGCTTTTTTAGCTGTGGTTGTATCTACCACTATGCTCGTTAGCTCTGGTGATACATTAAGGCAAATCAGCATCCTTGCTCTGTCGGCGCACAATTGTCTATTTCTTGCTTCTTTTGAAGTGGCATCTGGGTCAAGTGCTGGCTCGGTGTCATCAACAAATCCTAATAGACCTTTCTCTGCCAGTAGTAACTTGACATCCATCTGCCATTCCATGTAGTTGTCAGATGTCAATTTTACAAATGACAATCTGCCTGATGTGGACCATGAGTCTTTCTCTATCATCTCTTTTTACACAGCATAAAGTCTGTTTGCTCAAGAAAGGTCTCTATGGCTTGAAGCAGGCCGGACGTTGTTGGTACGTTACCTTTGTTGACATATTGTAAATTGGAACATTTCAATTGCCAAGTGATTGCAATTATCACTGGATAGTGTCTCTTAAGTTATATGTTTTTACTATAAAGGGTTTATAGATTATTATTGTTTTAAGACCCCGTGTACTTGTGCATAATAATATTTATCTCAAATGTTTAGACTCTGTCTGTTAAAGTTTTAAACAGAGTCAAATAATGTATTTTAATGTTGAAAATTATTTGAGAAATTTTCCTAATTTTTATTATACTAATTTATATGCCATAAGTGCACAGAAATGTTTTTTCCCTAGATTTGTAATCATAAGACATGTTTACTAAGTGTAACATAATATTAGAATGAAATGTTAACTGATCTTACCTGTATTTGCCATGTCTTATGATATTTTGCTTGTTTAAGTGTATTTTGTGACATGTAGTCATGATGTCATAAAATCTTGTCTTTTGACCATGTTCTGGTCTGGGTTCCAAGCTAGTCACTCTTGGACCCGTGCCTGTACCGCCAAGATGACGCCTGATATCCTGCTTGACCAAATAAATGATGTTCTGCTATTGCTGTTTTAAGGACCTAAAGTGTGAGTTCATTCAATTGAGCCATATAATTCTGCTTACATTTGTTTCCGGCACTATAAGCGGTCAGTCCGCGGCCATTTTACCTGGCCATACGGTATTTCTCGTGCACCAATGTCCCAGGCATGTCGAGGAAACGTTCGCCGTCATTCGCAGCCGAATCAGCCAGATTTTATGGGCCACGCATCGTAAAGAAGCCCAACAAGTCAAGAATTTGCATTTTTCCACTTATGCGGTTTTTCCGCAATATCTGCAAAACCGCTCGGCCTAAAAATCCAAAATTAAGGTCGAATATCATGCGAAGTACCCTGGATACGATCCACTACTCGGCGGAGCAAAATTCCCGTTATTTTGTGCCGACTTTTTGATTGATGGGAATCGCGTCAACTTTTGGCCGCAGCCGGGCCACTTGCTCCCGCCGAACCAAAATCGATTTTCCATCGAAAACCAAAAGTGTTATTTTTCAATTTTTCATCATTTTGGCCAACTGCGAACTTCCACCACAGTTGACCATTGCCTGAGGAAGGTCCACACGTACAACCTTAAGTAAGGTACTCAAGCGAGTTGGCTTCGAGAAGCTGATAAATGACGAGTGCGTGTTCATTGCTCGCAGAGGAAAAAGTCTCATCGTGTTAGTGGTCCATGTGGACGATACAATTCTTTTTACCGATGATCACGATGCATCCAGTGGTTTGAAGATGAACTCAATGCAGTTTTCGAGTTGAGACCACTTGGCGATCTAAAGTTCTTGTTAGGATTGAACGTCGAGATGAAGGACAAGCCTCTCCCAGAAAACCTACGTTGACAAGGTCCTTAGGCGTTTTGGCATGGCGGATTGTCGGGCTTGTACAACGCCACTTGAGAGTGGTCTGATGACAATTGTCTTTGAGGACCAGGATTGGCTCAACAACAAGGAAAAGTGAAGCTATCAAGAGCTCATTGGTTCGTTGATACATCTTGTGTCTGGGACGCGGCCGGATTTGGCGTTTTGCATATCTTACCTGGGCCAGTTCCAGTCGAGGCCGAACTGGACGGTATGGTTGCTGGCTAGGAGGGTTCTCATGTACCTTAGAGGCACAACGGGATACAGCTTGTGCTACACGGCAGCCAAGGGAAGTTTGGAAGCATTTGCGAATGCAAACTGGTGCAGTGGGACCCCAGATTCGAAGTGCTTCAGTGGTTTTTTTCCTGAGGATTGGCTCTACGGCTGTAAACTGGGGTTGTGCCAAGCAAAAGACTGTGGCGCTCAGCACCTGCGAGGCAGAGTTCTACGCCATGGTAGAAGCGACCCGGGATGTCGAATAGACAGTGTCACTCCTAGAGGAGCTTGGTTTTGCGGCGCTCGCTGCGCCACTGGTACCGGTCTACTGTGACAACCAAGCAGCGATCAAGATTGCAAAGGACGGGGCGCTGCACGCCCCTACGAAGCATTACCGGAGGAAGACACATTACATCAGGGATGTGGTTGACCACGGCAGGATAAGAGTCGACTACCTGCAATCAAAGGCCATGCCAGCGGATATACTGACAAAGAGTGTCAGCCGCGATGAATTGCAACGTAACGCCCCGCAGTTGAGGATCCGCTTCAGCTGACCACTGAAAAGAAGAGAAGAGAAGAAGAAAAGATACACGAAGCGCTTTTGGGCCGTATTGTTTATACTGTTGCTATTATTGTATCTCACTGTTACTATTGTATTGTTACCGTTACTTAGATACTGAAAACGGTCCAGGCTCCAAATCCTAAGTTTGCACGACCAAAAACGTGCAAAAACGGCCAAAAACACGTTTACAAAATTTCCACGCAACGTTTTGTTTTTCCTGCCGAAATTCAACGTTGTCGGGCGGCACGGCACTTTCCCGATCTCCGTCGACCCTCGAACTAAACAAAATGTGATGTACGTTGTCCGTGGCTTCTCGGCGGCGCTCGGTCAACAAAACTCGCACATAGGTGCCGTTTATAGCCACACGGTCGCCGCAATAATGTCACACAATTATTAAACGAGAGGAAACGAACTCACATGGGTTTTATTCTGGTAAAAGCAAACATGCCGACTTGGCACGCGTGCCGCCATCTTGGCGCACTTGGAAGTAAGTGATCACCTGATTTGGTGATCACAAAAACCTGATTGACAGCAGGTGATGTCATCCAGACAAGCCACCTGTTGCCAGTCACTCAAGAACAGTAGTGTCGTCTGCTACATCGAGATTGTGCAGATGACCTCAACCAACACTGATAAATGTCACGTATCAAACAGTCACAGTCACAATTGGTTATTAAACGACTCAAATTGGGAAAACACAAGTCATAATAGGTATACACATGTCATATTTGGTAAAACACTTCCATAATAGGTAATACTCTTGTCTCCATTTGATCAAACCCTATTTACAGCATAAAAATACTTTCCAACTTGATCACTACAATTGTTTTGAATTTCTGATAGTTATCAACGTTTAAAACTATGAGGACCAGAATCCCAAACCATACGTGATCATTGGATGAAAACAATTACTATAAATACCTCAAATATTTCTCATATTAGACCACAATCAACACAAATTATGATCACACTCTTAAATATTATTTATGAACACAAAAACACAAGAACAATTAAGTGGATGCAAATGTTTTGGCTAAAAGGCTGGTCATACGACCACAGATACATACTGTACACACGCAGCCATTAAACCTGCATGTTTTTGTTCAAATGTTATGCCTGTTTCTTCTTGTCCAACACTATTGACCCAAGATATAACCAATCTGTTAACATAAAAAGTTGAGTGGGGCAATCCAATTCTGACCTCATAAGGTCATTCAACTAGTAACTTCTAAACGGTAATAGATTCATAAGCATTATTTTAACTGAGAAGATTTGTTCAAACTTTGTCATGAGTTTTGGCACTTGCAGCACTGGAATGCTCAAAAACAAATAAAAAGGATTTCTTAGATTTAGTTTTTTTAATTTAATCTTTAATTTAATTTACAAAATAGATAATCAAAAGCAAGATTTTTATTTATTTTTGAGCATCAGTTGCTTTTCTGTGCTTTGTGTGTCCAGTTAGATCAAAGTCTTTGGAAAAACTCATGACAAAGTTTGAACAAATTTTCTCAGTTAAAATAATACTTATGAATTTTGCAAATTACAACATTTTTCTGTATCTATTACCATTTAGAAGTTACTAGTTGAATGACTTTAAAGACAACTGTCAAGGTCAAATTTGAGGTCAGAATTGGATTGCCCCACTCAACTTCCTATGTTAACAGATTGGTTATATCTTGGGTCAATAGAAAGTTATACAAATTTGCAATTTATTCACTACAGGACAATTTATTTATAGTTTAATTGTCCTGTACGTATTCGTTTCATAAAACGAAAATACACGTTCCGGTTTTTCGGGTTTTTCGAGTCGTTCGGGGAAATTGACAGCCAATATACACTGGCTATTTCCCCGAATGTTCGAGGAAATAGACAGTGCAATAATATCATTTTTAATCAATGCGAATAAAATTGCAATCGATGACATTATTTAGTCACGTTATTTATACGATTACAACGCATTTGCAGATTCATAACGCTTTACATTGGTTACGTTTTCAGGTCCTCTCCCTTTTTATAGGTACTATAGCACGACTGAATATGCTCCAGCTTCAATTTTCGTACAACCACATTGTAAACGAACCTTCCACATATTAGTAAAAATAATAACAAATCATAATATAAGCTGTGATCATCACAAACATATCATACGCTTCAAAATAAATTAATTAGTACAAACACATGTTAAAAATTAGTTAAGAAACACCACTATTTACAACTTCAAATTTACGTGCTAGATAATGACATCTGCCATATTGTCTGTTTTCAAAACACAGGTTATCACCACCAATGTTTCAGCAGATCTCACGAGTTTCAATACAGTACGCATGAACGCGTCTTGACATATCCAGGATTTCGTCGGATGTAAGAAATTTCTCACCACAATGAAAACAAATGGCGTTCACTACCAGATTAACTACATCAACATCAAGCTCATCAGGTTGACTAACAGGTGAATACGACACCTTATACCAATTCCTAAGATCACTTATATGATGTTGTGATGTGACCTGACCATCTTCATCCATTAACAACACAGTATTAGGCCCAATCAATTTATTAATTAAATAAATTCCTTCTGTTCGAGATTGGAAACCAGCACTAACTTGCTTGTGAGTGGATGATAACATCCGACTTTTCACTGCCACCCAGTCACCTGGTTTGAAATCATTTGGACGCCTTTTACGGTCATACCACTTTTTATGCTTAATATTTGCAGTTGCTAAATTTAACATAGCATCATCTCAAACGCCTAACATGTAATGATGTAATCTTTCAGCCTCATCTGGTGGGAGAGGTTCTCTATTATCCGTATCACTGTCCAAATCTACAGGGAAACGCGCTTCTTGACCAACCACTATCATGTGTGGCGAATATTTTAATGAGACTTGATAGCCTAAATTAATTGCTAACACAAAAAATCCAATCCAATATGCTTGTCCCAATCTCGATGGTCATCTATATACGTCAAAATACATGTTTTAGGTGTCTGATTCAAGCTAAGTTCTCTTGTGGATGGTACGCGGAGATATATTTATTCACGATACCCATCTCTGCATATTTAGCTTGAAAACGCGCAGATCGAAAAGTAGTCGCATTGTCACTAACAATAGTTTTTGGGTAGCCCCATCTCTTTGTAAATTTTACAATTTGAGCAATTGTCGTATCAACCTCTGCTGTTTCAGTGAGGCGTACGTCTAACCAACGACTTCCAGCGTCTACCATAACAAACGCATAACAATTACCACCTGTTGATTTTAATTTCTTTCAAAAATAATCAATATAAATGGTCTTAAAGATACGCCTAGGCTTAGCTATTTCCATCATTCCCATTGGAAGTTTGCTTTCAACCTTAGCCCGTTGACATGGCTCACATTCTCTAATCCATTCTTTCACATCATCTTTCATCCTTGGCCAAAAGACACCTTGTTTTAATCTTTCTAGGGTTTTTTGAACTCCTAGATGGCCAGATGTTAAAGGATATTGTAAACAGTGGAAATAATCAAAATGCAAAGTCAATGGTAAATAAATTCTACGCGTTGGTGTGCGTTTACCAATATCAGCTGGTGGAAATTTACACAATAAATCTTTATAAATAGCTAAATCTATCGCCTGAGATTTTATTCGATCGGCGTCTTTCTTATCATTAGGTAATATTGATGAATCCAAATATATACGCATGGAAAGACCACTTATCTTCCAACTGTGCTTGCTTGAGTTTAGCACGTTTTGGAAGCAATTCATACTACCTGTGTTCAACAGGTGGAACCAATACCGTAGTTCAATACTGTTCAATACCGTAGTAATTTATAAAGTTGCCACCAGAGGGCGCGATTTGTTAAAATCATGCCAAATTCGAAGTAAGAAAGTTAAGTTTTATGAAAATAAAAATATTTATTGAATGATAAAATATTTGAGTAAATATTCTCTCTATATTTTGATAAATATAAGAGAGAAATATACAATGAATAAGTATATTCATTGTTATTAGAAAAGTAACCATAAATCATGATAAAGATGATTATTGTACCAAAACAATAATAAATATTGTTTATTTAAGTAAAATAAGACTATTTAAGAATAAAGAATACTTAAAATGTAAATACAAATAAAGTTAACCCTAAACATTACCATGTGCTTTTTGAATATTTCAGATATTCTATGGGGTTCACAGAACTTTGATCAAGAAGTTGATTTGATTGGATCAACTCATTATGACTCACTGATATGCAAATCAGCTAATCTGTTTATCAATATTCCTGCTCCCAGATTGGGGGAAAACTCAAGAAACCCCATGGTCCCATGATATATAAGCTCTTGTAAGAGCTTATTCTGGGCCTCTGTACTGAATCAATGTTGAATCTATATGATTGTCTATTTGTAACTTGTACCTGTAACCATTCAGAGTCATTTTGTCACCTTTTGCTTGTAAATACGAACCAAATTAAAGAAGGTATAATGCCGTAAAAGCCATAGTTGCCGGGCCTGAAAAACCCGAAAGTAAAAGTACCGAGAATATACTTGTGCTTTTGCATGTAGGCCAGTCTTATAAACAAAGCTTGATTGTATCGAGTCTGCTCAGACCGAGCGACAATCGCTACCTGTATCAGGAGTGAGCGCCAACTGTCACGTGCTTCGGCACCAATTGAGAACAACGCATTCGGTTTAAATGCGGCGCGCCCGACTCAATCATGACGGCCGAGGAATTCCCTTTGAATTCCATAACCGACTTCTTCTCGCTAAATTCATACTTTGTTTTTAAGTCTTTTCCTTTCGATAGTTGTACATTTACTTAGAGGTATACAATTATTATATCCACTCGAATGTAATAATTGGGATAAAAGGAGTGAGTCTTCACCACAACGCTCGAAATACAGGTGTAAGTCGATACCACGTGGTATCGCTAATTTGTGACGATCATCCGACCGATGAATGCCGATATTTGCAGGATTTGATAGTGCATTACCCCGATCAGGAATCCAATAGCGCCAGGAAACACCAGAAGATTCGTAATATTATTATAATTATATTGTTATTAGTATAATAAGCCTCTATATGATAGTTAAAGTTTTGCTAGTATTTCGCCAGTTTCCTGGTTATTTAGAATTAATTATAGTTTCGATATATTTTAAGTATTCTATCGTCTCTGTCTGATCTATTTTATGTTATGTTGTCAATCTGGTTGAACTCGGATCATTGTAATTTGCAATGATCCAGAATAAATGTTATAATTTGATAAAATTCCTGGTTTATTGTTTATTTACTTTACTATTTCCAATTCAGTGTGTTTTTTGCAAGTGTTCATGTATTCTTTATGGTTTCTTGTCCCTGTGACAAGTGGAGGTTTTCTTAGCAAGAAAATCCAAGTGTTCTCATGATTTATTGTCTTGGCCCCATTGTAAAGTGAAAATAGCATTTGTAAAAAGCCAGATCGTCAAACATGATGTTCATTTGCCTCAACCTGTGTGTCACTGAGCTCCTCATCACTAGATGGAGCTCTTGCTCGTTTTTGTGAGCTCGTTTAGACCTAGGTTGTTTAGGAATACGTGTTGCAAATTTATTTGGATCCCTGTCTCTAGGTAAATCCGAACTTGATGCATTACTAGTCTCAATATCATCCGAAGATGAACTGGATGTCATAATCGGTTTTCTAACATTTTTTCTAGGCTGTATTACAACAGGTTCTGGAATATTTACGATAAGTAACGTATCCTTTTGAGGTCAACCTCGTCCTCTTTTCACAGGGACATTAACTACAACTTTCTTGGGTCTACTCCTTTTACGTTTTAGAATGACTAGGGGATTAATGACCTTTCGTGGTCTCCCAGGTCCTCTACAGTCTAAAGGAGGCACTGTAGGTATTTGTTGTTTTATCTGTATGACTGCGTAACAGCGTCATGGAACGGCTCATCCCCCCTTAAAAGAGAAAGTTTGGTTAAGGGGTCTTCAAAAATCCTTTCGTCACTGAATAAACTTGCTTTAATGTAATTAGCACTAGTGGTCACACAAGCCACATCAACCAAACACGAACCAGTACTCATAGATCTAAATGACTCGTTAAGCTCAACAGTCCTAGGCACAGGCCAACTTTCAAAGTCATCGAAATAGGCCATGTAACAAGTTCACTAATGGACAATCCTCGTCACCTATTTCAATCGGTGGATCGATAGGTGCTCTACTTAACGCGTCAGCAACCTGATTTTTTATGCCACTGAAATGAAGGCCAACAAATCTGTATTCAGACAATGAGAGAATCCATCTCGCAAGACGGCCTTTCGGTTCTCTTTGTGAAAATAACCATTTTAGAGAAAGATGATCACTCTTCAAATAAAAATTCATCATTTCCAAATATGATCTAAAGTGTTTCACTGCCCAAACAGCGGCCAAACACTCTATTTCAGTAGCTGAATAATTCTTTTCAGCTGAATTGAGAGCTCTGGATGCGAAAGCTATTGGAACTCGCACCTCCTTATCATTTAATTGCATAAGAGCTGCTCCCAAACCAGAGTATGACGCATCTGTTTGCAAGATGTACGGCTTATTCCAATCAGGAAAGCGTCTGTGCAATGTAGAGAGTGTGACGGGGTGACTTGGCCATTGATATATCAAACGATATATCGATTCTAGTCGCAACTTTAACATGATACTACCACCTAAAATGCATATAGTACCGAGACAAAGTCGCAATGAGTTCAGATTAAAATACATTAACACTTAAATTCAGGTTTAAATTACTTTATTGTTACACTTGAATAAATATCTTACATAGCTAGTTTATTCCATTGTTTCCGATCTACCACGTGGTTTGGCAAGCACGTTGGAGAAATTAGTTCTAGCGATCCAAATATCAGCGTTGACTTTGCAATATGGTCGTCACAAAGCTAACATGAGTTGATCTAAACTCTAGACCAACACATGTCGTCACCAAGACATATATCTTGACCCAAGAAAAGAGGTGCAAATTGATTCCCGCCAATGGTTAAAACATTCCAATCACACGGCGGTTTAGGTACCAAAAGAGTTACAGATCACTCGGTGATCTGTACGCCCGAATGTCACCTAATGAACCTTGTGTGTGCCATCGAACATGATGCCACAAATCCGAGTCTTGCACGACGCGTTATTTTACAAACAGGGCCCCGGGCCATGAAAGAGAAGAAAAGATAACACAGACATTACTTTACTCACGGGTCGGCCAGGTCCTATGCTGCGTCTTCGAAGCTACCAAGTATGTTACGGGCATGAAGGTCCTGTCGACCGTAGTCCGGCTATCTTGCCCACTGGCCACTCGATCTCGGCAGCCATCTGGTATGCACCACGTAAGCGGGTACATAAGCAGATGTATAACTGATTTCAGATCAGTTTATACCGATCTTATCCACAATTCTTGTGCTGGTGGCTTTGGTCAGCGCAAAGAGTTCAATGAATTTGGTACATTGATCAATGATTACCAAAATCCATTTAAATTGACTCCTTGATGCTGGCTTTGGGCCCATCAAATCGATATACATCACCTCCCATGGGGTAGTCATGTTATGTGGTGTGTAAGGACCGACACATTTCTTTTGTTGACTTGGCTTGTTGACAGTGATGACACGTTTTTACATAAATACGTGTGTCACGGTCCATACCAGGCCAATAATACAACAATTTGGCTCTGTCAAGTGTTTTACTCCTTCCTGCATGGCAACTTAAAAGGTGCCCATGACAGGTGAAGAGTGCTCTCTTAACCAATGCCCGAGAAATAACTGCTTTGAATCCGTTACCAGAGTCATCCAGTTCTTCCTTCAGTTCTCCAGTTAAAGAAGACTAACATTTTGGAACCGTCGTTCTCGTCGGTGTCTAGAATGTATCCTCTCAACTTATGTTTCCAGTCTCGGAAAGTGTAATGCTCATACTTTGACTTTTTTTTATAAGCCTTACACAGTTCCTTTTGACCATTCTCATTTGTATTCAGGAGATTTCTCAACTTCCTACAAAATGAGTCCACTTTTTGAGCTTGAATGATCTCCTCTCTAGTGGAGGTATATCGTTCAAAATCTCAGTTAGTGCACTGTGGAGTGTTTCAGGTTCCACCTCACATCCCCCCTTTTGCTCTTCATCATCTACAATAGGTGCTGTAGAGCAAAACTTAACACCCACATTGCATAGAACTGCTGATCTCTCAGTAGTTTTTTGCATTGGGTTGGGAAGATTTCCTGTCCAGTCTGG
>AFFK01020383.1:0-17333 GCA_000239455.1 Strigamia maritima | reverse complement strand
GAATAAATTAAAAAGTTGAAGATAGGCTGAATCCCGGCGGTCCTTTTTTTTTAGGAAAATTCATTTTTTTCGCGAAATTGCGAGTATCACTTTGCTTCTTTTTAGTGTTTTTAACTTTGAGAATAGAAAAATCAATTTACTCGCAAAGTTCACACTAAAAAGAAAAAGTGACACTTGCTATTCGCGAATTTCCTCCATCGATCCCACACTGAAGTCCTCTTGGCGGCCAGAACTGAAAAAAAAAATGTATGAGCTCCGTATAATTAAAAACAAAATATAATTCATAACTACGCGTATTAACTAAAACGTACAAAACCGGAAATTAAATTCGTTAAAGAGACTTAAAACTTGCTGGGAGCTAAAGTTTATAAATACAAAACTTAAAAATAAGAAAGAAAATGAAACTAATTTAAAGTCAAACGAACGAGCATAACAAAATTTAAATAAATTGAATAATTAACGGAACTATTAAACAACGTGTTAGAAAATTTTGCGATAAAACTGTTAACTATAAATAAAAACGAGCAATATAATGGGAGAAAACTAAAATTAAGCACGCGATAGGAAGCAAGAACTTTGAAATAACCCAGCGAAGTAAAAAATCGAACAAATTACCCACATAGAGGAAGGCCTACCGAGACCTACGCACACGTCCGCGTTCGAAGTTACGACTGAATTCAATTTGCTGCTAACTGCTAACAGGAAATGCAAACGGGCAAGTACTCATTTGCATCAGCCAATGAAAACCGACAGACGCTTCTAGAGAACTCCAGAACTTTTATGTTTTGCCGCCTGGTGACAAAATCTTGCAACAAAAAATATAAAATAAGCTTCGAGAAATCTTGTTAATTGCCATCTGTGGAAAATAAACTGCAACATAAAAATAAAATCCTCGAAAGAAGTAATTTTTGGTTGCTAAGCAACACATTAATGCCGTTAAAATCATCGATAAATAACTGGTCAAGTGTGACGATTTCGAAACAGCAAATATCTATCTGGCTTCCCTGTCACAAACGCAACGCAGAAAAGCTTATTACAGTATAACCTGTGCGGTCCAGACCTAGTGCCGACCGGACACCTTTCCAGTCCGGACACAATAGGCTGGGCCCGAACCCAGCCAATCTCCAGCCATGCTAAAAAACCTGTGCAGTCCGGACACCTCTCTGCTTCGGACACCGGACAAACCGAATTATTTCGTCACTCTGCTTAGTCCGGACAAACCAATTTTTGCCCGGACTGCACATTTATTTTTGCATGGCCGGGTTTGGGCGCAGCCCATTGTGTCCGGACTGGACAGGTTTCCGGTCGGTGCTATGTCCGGACCGCACAGGTACGACGTATGTAAATGGCCAATCGCAGCTATTACCTGTGTAGTCCGGACAAATGACTTTTGTCCAGACACCTGTCCCGACCGGACAAAATTTTGCGCCCCAACTGTGTCCGGACCGCACAGGTTATACTGTATTTGTCGACATTTAACTGACGACGAACAGCATTTTATTTTTATTCTTATCTCTTATGATATAAAAGAACTGCTTTAACTTAGTTAAAGACCTCTTATGATCGAAAATCCAATCATTCAGTTTTCAATAAAATTATTTAATTCTTGGACTGTAATGATTACAACGGTACTGGTAGTATGTTTTTCATCAAGTTAGACGTATAATGTCAGAAAAATTCTATCGAATACTGAAATTATGAGAAATTCTTCTCCATGTAGTTATTAAAACAGTTTGCTTTTTCAATGTGAAGTATTTAGTAGTACTTATTCACAAACAACACGATTTAATACAACTAGAAATTAAAGTAATGAATCGTTTATAATTTTCATCGTGGAATTCTTGTTGTTTCTGTAAAGTATTTCCTTTTCCATTCTAAATGCAGCCTGCTTCATTGTAAGACACTTTTCAAATAGTACCATCTCTTCAGTAATTTTGTCCTCTATTTGTTCAGCAATTTCTGCTAAAGATTTTCTGTTCAAAATATTATTTTGCAGTTAAATCAAAACTTTACTTTTAAATTTATTTCCACATACTCAATAGTCAAGATCATTCCATCATAAAACGATTTATTCCTGCCATCATTTCGTGTTGAATGTTTATCCTAATAATTAAAGAAATAAACTGACTTTAAAATTAAATTTAAAATTTAAAATTTCTTTCTTTTTACCTTATTCAGATTGTAAAGAATTTCTAATTTAGAAAGTTCATCATTCAAGTGCTTGTTTTTATTGCTGATAATGAAATTCATACTTTGTAAATATTTTAAGTAATTCTCTTTACAAACATCCAATCGAGAATCGAATAGCAGCTTAGTTTGGGACTGCAACAAATGAATGCACCAAATGGATTCAGATAAATAAACACTTTATCTTCAAAAATCAACTAGTTATAGACTTACCATTCTATTAATCTTTAGTTTTATATCTTCGTGACACCGCTTTAACGAGGTATATTTTTCCTTCAACTCAGTTAACTCCGTTATACCTTCGGCACGTTCTTCTTCTACCTGGGAATAAATAAAAAGTTATCATTAAATTATAACTTCACATTTATGCACATATTTACTTCGGAAAATAAAGATTTTGCATTACTGGAGAAAATCTGGAGATTGCAATCGATGTCAGTTTCTTCTGTTGATGTCTGAAAAACAAATTTTGTAACAATTTGCCATTAAAAGTATCTAATTTATCTGAAACCATAATCCAGGTTCTGTAGATCTGTGCTTCAACTGACCTGCAGCTCGCATTGTAATTCATCAATCTGTTTATTTTTCACTGAGAGTTCTTCTTCAACTGATTTTAAACTGATTTCTATTAAATTCTCATCTAAATACATGTCGTTGAGTTCGTTGATAACTTTAATGTCTCTCGCTTTGAATTTATCCTAAAGAGAATGCTTCGTTACCAGTTTGTTTTATAAAAAGTGCTTAAAATTACTATTTCTGAATTGAGTTGATTCAGCTCATCTCGCAACGCATCTATTTGGTTTATCAATATTGAATCGTTTATAACATTCGATGTATTTCTTCTATCAAGCGATACTTGTAATATTAGATCCGATTCCAAATTTTTATTCGTTTGTAATAGTTTATTTCTTTTTTGTTCCAAGAAATGTATCTAAATAGGATACAATAAAAAATATAATTAAAAGTTTAAATGGTCAAGAAAAATTTGTAGTTTATGTTCAATACCTCACTTGTAACCATTTCCACTTCTTTTTGGAGATCTTTAACACGATCACGGACAACCGATTCCACATTTAGAATGAAATCAGCTCGTTTTGATTCGAATTTAACGTTCAATTCATCAATCGCACTTTCATGGTTCGCCGCGTCATTTTCCAGTCCTTGGCAATCACGCAACATCAACTGTAAATATGTACATTTCGTATATGGTGGTCCTACCGTAATAACATGTGTTACCTCATAATTTTCCTTCAAACTCATCATAAGACAGTAGCATTAAGATGACCGATATGTCAGCGGCATTTTGCAATTCAAAACATTAAAACACAGCAGTAACGGATATGACGTTTTTATTCGAGTTTTGTAATCGTGAAGATAGGTACTTAGATTTCGAGGTGACAGATGGCGCCATAGTAGCAAAACTAAAGTTGAAAATTGTTTAATAACATACGTAACTAATAATTAATAAACATATATTTAACTCCTTCTTATTTTTTAACCGTGATTTTTAATTTCACAAGGTATTGTGCTTCAAAAGTTCGAAAACAAAAAAAAAAATAAAAACAGAAATAAATAATAGTGCAATTAACCCAAGAAACATTTTTAGTTGACAAGTTAATTGAGTTTTCCGGTATGCAATATAATCGTTAATTACAAACAATTGTATGAGAAACATCTCAAATTTGGTGTGAAAGATTTGTTTCGCCTTCATAATTGCTGCCCAAAACATTTTATCATTCATACCGCATTTATTTTTGACTCGGCGTTCATCCGATTCCAGGCGACTGAACATAGTAGAAGTCATGTAAGCTGCTTTATATTCTTGAAATTCGATTGCTGAATAACCTTATAATTTTTTTGCTCCCAAGTCCCAATTAACAAATCTATGGAGGAAACGTACGCGTGTCACTTTGAGGATCAGATTGAATAGGTCGTGGACATTAGCAACGCGAGTTCGCATAATGAATGGAGATAAACTGCATTATCATATTTCCAATTTCCATCATACAGTAAGTACTGTATATTGTCTTAGAAAAAATAGATCACAAAATCTTCTTCCTCCAAAAAAAAACCGAAGGGCAGCTTTTGATCGACACGCAAATGGTCGACATGCATTTGGTCGACAGTTTGCCCAATGTCGCATTTGGTCGACACCCATTTGGTCGACACCCTTTTGGTCGACACTCATTTGGTCGACACTCATTTAGTCGCCACCAGACAATGCCCATCTGGTCGACACGCAAATGGTCGACATGCAAATGGTGGACACACGCAAATGGTCGACACACGCAAATGGTCGACACACGCAAATGGTCGACACACGCAAAATGGCCGACACACGCAAATGGTCGACACACGCAAATGGTCGACACAGTCACACAACACAATTGACTGGGAAAAAAACAATAATAAAATATTAATCATTAATCAATCAATCAATCAATCAATCAATCAATCAATCAATCAATCAATAAAAATTATTAAATTAAAAATAAAATAAATAAATAAATAAATTAAATAAATTTAAATAAATTTTTGAAAAGATTATATTTTTTAAAAATTTATTTTGTTTTTAGTTTTTTAATATTGCATGGGAGAAGAGTGTTTACAAATACAAAATACAAATTGCCGAACACACAACTTAAACAATGCTGCCCCTAGAAGCGTCACAGGAAAGCCCTTATCCCTAACGCAGCAACAGTATAATGTACAACATCTCTAGCAGGCATTTGATCTCATTATTCACTAATTGTATAACTAGCGGTGTGTTGACCATTTGCGCGTGTCGCCCGTTTGCGTGTCGACCGTTTGCGTGTGACGTCCGTTTGCATGGCAACCGTTTGCGTGTCGAGCAAAAGCTGCCCTTCGTCTTATACAGTGACTACTTAGGATAGCTCATCAAGGCCCATCAGAATGTTAGAGGGCTCCAAACAATCTTTACAATTGATTCATATTCGTATTTCTATTTTATATGTCATTTACAAATTTAGTAAACGATGCTAAATAATAAAGGATATATAAGGATAAAAATTCAGTAAAATATACAATAAATAAGGAAAATTAGAATTCTATTTAAGGCTACAATAATAGATTTTCCTGGATTGCACATTAGTGTTGATTGAGAAAAATAGTTAAAATTTTCCTGCATCCGACAAAATGTTCACATAAATACCGCGACCTAGAAAACCATATTTCAAACCCAAAACACTTTTCCAAGCACATACCCAGCTAATTTCACTAATGGTATACAGAAGAATTATTTAAAATGAATTTTCGGTAATTATTTCACATTTCAGATGGCAGTGTTTGCTTTTATTATATTGGTGGCAACATTTCATGTTGCAACAGCTCAGGTAGTTTGTTTTTTTCGATGACACTAATTTTAATATGTTGTAGCTTGTAGTACCACAGGGTAATGTATCAAACAACAGTACCCACGAAACAAGAAAATGTCTAAACAACACTCAGAAAAAACATTAGAAATGTTGAATCAATATTAGAATGTCTTTATTTTATCAACATTTTTTCAATATTCAATATCAATATCGGTTGTTGATATGCAACATTCGTTTAATGTAAAATCAATGTTTAATGTTATGTTTGAATGTTGAAAAAATAAGAGACATTCTTATATATTGAATCAACATTTCAGATGTTTATACAAAAAATGTTCTGAATGTTGTTTAGACATGTTCTGGGTAGCACCTCCAAAAAGTTAGACGAAAACATATACGGTACATAAGAAGTAAGAACATAGAGTTTTAATGATGGGTCTTTTTTTTTACGTACCGTATATCATTTTGGCAATTGTATACACTACAACTAATTTGTTACCTATCTGTAAACGTAATTTTCATTTACCTTATTAGCCACTATTCGATGAAGAAAATGGACATGTAGACCGCGTATTAAGTCACGTAAAACGAGCACCGATGCCATTTTTCTTCCCAAACCCAAGAACTAAAAAATCCCAAACCCAAACCACTCCTCGCCACCACCACCACCACCGCCACCCGCCGCCACCACCAGAACATCAGTGGCATGGATAAAAAGGTCCACCACTCCCACTCACACCTCCTTTTCCACCATAGGACACCGACTACGCAACATTAAAAAACAGCATCAGTACTACATCCAAAAGTAAATAAACTTCTGGTAAATCTGAAAAATCTGTTTCCATTGGATATCTTGCAAAAACAAATGCATGTCCAAGAAAAGCGAATTTTAAACGCTCTGCAAATAAAAAATAAAAATATAATTTGAAAATGTATTTCTGAAGACAACTTTTGACACCAAGTTTAAAAATCATGGCGTTTGGAACATTGAATTTATTATTCACTCTTTCTTTATCATGCATTCTGCGAGTTTTAGCTCGGCTTGAATTATTTTTAAAAATACCCAAAACTGAGTTTGTTTTGCGAAGAACAACCCAGCCGATTCCGTTTCCAATTCAAAATGTTGCCGGGAAATTAAAGATACCGTAATCCGAGTTTTTACATCCACACCCTTCTACGTATTCGACACCGCCGTTGATTGCTATAAAAACAATAATTGAGTAACCATTTTTAATTTGTAACATTTATTTATTCGTGATTTTTCCCATCGAAAAACAAAATGATAGTACGAGATTGGGATTTGCTTTTGCTTGAATTGGTTAAAAAAAATTTTGGATGTGATCATATTGTAGGTGTGCGAGTTTTTTTTCGGATTTGTCATATTGTAGCTGTGCGAGTTTTAATTTTGCGGATAAGTATATTGCTCAGTTAAAATCCTCTCACCAATTTATATTATTAGGGTATAATCGTTCAATTGGAAAGACATTGCCATTGGCTGTAGAAGTAATAATTACAATTTACAACAGTAAAGTTTAGTGCGTTTTACATTAATTTTTTTTCTTCTATTATTTCGTCATGAAATAATAGAAATGGTCTAATATTTCAAAAGCAGTAAGAATACTGAAACCTAAAAAAACCCAAGGTTTCCACCAATATCACTCAACAAAGCTCTGAAGTTATATGTATACTTCTCAATAGTTTTTTCAATGGTTTGATCAGTGAAGCAAAACTTGAATAAAGTGTTTGATGAATCGTGTAACGCGTTGACAGTATTGAGTGTAGTGGTATACATAGTTTCTTTACAAACACGTGCAGAACAATTGCACTTCGAGAAAGTGAATGCGCTGTACGCAACACTATTTTCTAGATGTAGAGAAAAAAATGTTTTATCCCAGCTACAATTAATCGGTAAATCTTTTTGGGTGTAGTAAGGCATACTGAAATGAAAACAGCATTATTAACGAAATTTTCTACAACAGCAATAAAAAATAAAAATAGAAACCTGCAATTTTTAGACATATTCTTCTCAACACAGTTATTTACACATTCTGCGAATTCATCAAACGAAACACAATTTTGCCCTTTTTTGTTTATATATTCAAACTGTAAAATTTATGAAGTTATTAATTGTGCTGCATAAAATTCAAATAATAGTCACATATTTTCTTTGAATTTGCACGTGAGTTTCATAGCCTTGAACTAATTCAAATGATCGGAAAAATAATATATGTTGAAAATTGTTTTTCAACGTGTGAAATAAAGAAATCTATATGCAAATAGAAGATACCTATTGTAAGTAAAAATTGAAAGTCTGCTTTGACATATGGATCGGAAACAAAACAAAAATAATCCGATTCTGATTTTGAACATGAGTGATTAGCGTGGTAAAATTGGTATTGCATGTTACGAAGCTGTCCAGGACATACCACAAAAAATGGAAATGCAACTTTCCCATTATCATATATAACATCTGTTTGAAGATATGTAGGGTTTGAAAAATAATGCGCAAAACACTCAAATAATTGGTGACAACATAAAGTTCCAAAAACTAGCAATATGGCAAACCAAGCGGCTCTTTTATACCAACTGTTAGAACTATTCAATATCTCTGATATTGATTGCTGTCACATTCATTGTTGCCAAATTGTTGTTACTGCGTTTGAATTTCCATTTACTCTGGTCCCACCGATTTTGCATACATTGTGTTTTGTAAACTAGAAACTGGCGATTTCTACTTCTCGCAGAATGAGTAGAAATTGAAATCTGACTGCTCGTGATGCTATTCATTTTATCACAAATCTATAAAATATATAAGAATCAGTAATGTAATGTACGTTTTCTTACCATTTTGTTCAAATTACTGAAAGCTAATAGTAGTAAAACTAAAATCTATTATATATGTATACTGGTGTTAAGTCAAAAACCGTACCGGTATATCATTTTCTCCACTTTTATAGTTTTTAAATTGTAAAATAATGATGCATAAATATTTATATAAGAAAAAACGATAAGAATTATATCTAATTCTAATTCTAATATAATAATCAATAACCTGAATAAATAGATTAGAGATTGTAAAAAGTTAATGAGTCAAGAAATATTGCAAAACAAATCGCAGAGTGACGAAATAAGCATAAAAACTACCGAATTGTATTTGGCCTAAAAACATATTTATTTATAATTTATTCAGCATTCGTTTTTAAAATAAAACTAAAATAAAAATTTAAAAAGAAAGTATTTCAACTTTGGATATGTCAATAGTTGTTAATTTATCTAATTGGAATAAACTACCTAGTTTTCCCAATGTCGCCAAGTCATAGACTCTGAAAATACTAATAAATTAAAACTACTCAATACAATGGATGACAATATTTTAATTCAATTAACTGCTTGAGAATGTACAGCAATATCAACAAACTAAGAATGCAAAATTCTAACAATGTAAGTATGACAAAAGTGTTAAAATAAGGCCAATTCAACAGTATAAAAATTAAAATATTTGTTAGTTACCAATAAATTGTTCTCTAATTCTATTAATGGAACATCAATCCAAAATACAGTCATTGTGATGATTTGTGAATGGTTTCTAAAAGTATCTAATTTAGATTAATGCATAGTTTTCGAAATTATTTTATAAATATTATTAATACAGTATATAGTATAATCTAATTGGTTGTCCATCGTTTTTTCACATAATACAAAATATGTTCTAAAATTTCGAAACCAGTAAGACTGCTAATACCTAAAAAGAAACCAAGATTCCCGCCAATTTCACTCACGCATGCTCCGAAATCGTACGCATATATCTCAGTAGTTCGTTCAAATGTCTGATCAGCAAAATAGATCTTAAAAAAAGTTTCTGATTGGTCGAATAATTGGTTGATAACATCGAGCGTGGTTGCATACACAGTTTCATTGCATACGTTTGAACAATTGCATTTAGAGAGGCTGAAAGTGTTGTAGGCAACACTATTTTTGTAAAATAAGGAAACAAATGTTTTATCCAATAAACACTTTTGTAAATGACTTTCAACGTAATACGGCATACTAAAACAAAGACAGTATTATAAAGAGAATTTTACAAAGTAGTAAAAAAAAAACCTGCAAGATTGGGACATATTCTTTTCAATACACTTATTAAAACATTCCATCCATTCATCATCAGAAACACATGGTTTATTTTTTGTGTTTTTGTATACGAACTGTAAAATTCATAAAATTATCGATTGTACTAAATTATGCTTTAGTTACAGTAAAATCACCTCTTTTCTTTGTATTTGCACATGAGTTTCAAAGCCTTGAAGTATTTCAAATGATCGAAAATATGATAAATGGTTTCTATTTTTCTTATTCGTATTAAACACAGAAACCTATACAAGTTAAATCAAGTTAAATCACACGAAAATTGCTTCAATAGCTTTTACAAGCCTACCAAGAAAGATATTTTTTGTTTGCCAAGTGATTCCGTAATGGATTTAATCAGCTCAGACTCATTTGAATTTTGTATTTGCTTATTTAAAAGATCAGTAACCCGACGATTACCTTTATCTGTATGGATTATATTGATGTAAGTTAACGGTCCTCGGTATTCAATCTCAGGAGCTAGTAATTATGTTATAATTTCTATTATTGTTGGTGCAATTTCAAAATTTGAAAAAATGATTGATGCTCTTTTTTGAGTTTTTTTTAATAGCAAAACGTATCATTCCCACCATCCCACGATGATATAAATATAAATAAAAATATTTTTTTAAATTTTACATCAACCAATTTTTCTAAATTATTAATAACAAGATTAACTTACATTTTTCTAAAATAAGACATAAACCCCAAATTGTTGCAACAGGGACTTGAAATATATATGGTGGCAAAGCCTTTCCCCATGCACTGCAATATACATCATCAGTGCCTATCGCTTCCACTTCACACTATCGAAAATACATCTGTAAAATTAAACAATTTGCTTTACATATACCTTAATTAGCTTACTGGAACATAAACAAACGTATCGTATCGGTTGATTTTAAATGACGACCATAAGTCGTCAATTTCAATCTGACTCTTGCTATCTGAAGTAGAATAGTATTCAAGTACTGCTTTCACATATGGATCGGAGATAAAACAAAAAATATCTGAATCTGGGCACGATTGATCAGTGTGATTAAATTTGAATTGCGTGTTACGAAGCAGTCCGGGACAAATGAACGATGGTGGAAATGTGATTTTTGCATCACGTACGATTTCTGTTTGAAGATATGTAGGAATCGAATAGTACAGTTGAAAGCATCCTACTATTTGAAAACAGCAAAACCCTCCAAAAATTATGACTATAATGAGCCAAGCGGCTCTTTTAAACCGGCTGTTAGAACTATTGACTATATCTGATAATCCCGCCACATTGCTATTTATTAACGGAGAATTATTGTCGGTGCGTTTAGAGATAAACTTCTTCTTGGTCCACCGGTTTACCATGCGTTGTTTCGTGTTGTAAGAGAATTTACGATTTCTATTCCGCTCCCAACGGGTGTAATATCTGATGTTATCCCTGCCATAACAATACTGTAGAAAATAATAAAGTAATATAATTTAATTTGTTTCTCTGGATATTCCAGGTAACTTTAAGAAAAATTTATTAAACAGTCACTTACCATTTCCGTCGAACTTCAGAAGGCTTAGTGGTGAAACAAAAAAATGAGCATTATTTAGTTTAAAACTTCATCAGAAACTTTATCTTTATGTTCCCTAATATCTTAGTTTATGACTTTGTAAATAACATTTTAAAGCTATAACTCATGGATATAGTTTTTACAGATAGAAATAATAATACACCATAAGATTAACTTCCGATCGATAAGAAATGTATTCCATATAATGGAATAATCAATAACGTGAATAGTGTCAATTGATTGATTCAGCTTTTCTATTGCAACTATTGAAAATAATTTATAAATAACACAAATTTATTTTTGTTAAGACATTTAAAAAAATATTTTCGTTGATTTGAAGGCCATGCTTGGTCTTACGAAATGTACAACAGAGAAGCTAATGGGCAGCTTAAAACAAATTTGATTTTCTGCAATACATTAAATAGAGAAAGTTTTAACTAAATATACCGTACTTTTATTTTTATCACTATCTCGTCTACAAGTGAAGTACATTTTAGAGTTTGCTTTAAAATGACACAAAAAATCGAGCAAAATAATTCAATACAATTACATTTTAACAGAATAAACAGAATACAACAGAATAAACTCCAAAACCCAATAATTCAAAAAAATGAAGAAATATGACAAAAATGCATTACTAAGTTGTATTTTCAGCTAGCTTGTACATTTAAATATAATATTTATTTATTTAAATATAAATGAATAAATTTAAATCTTTTACAAATATATATTGGATATGTGAATAAATAAAATAAATATTAATGTGTTACTTTCTTATCCATCGTTTTGTTACATAATACAATATTTGTTCTAAAATTTCAAATCCAGTCAGAACACTAATACCTAAAAAGAAACCAAGGTTTCCGCCAATATCACTCAAGCATGATCCGAATTTGTACGAATATCTCTCAGTGGTCCGTTCAAATGTTTGATCAGCAAAGTAAACCTTGAATAAAGTGTTCGATTGATTATATAACTTGGAAACAGCATCCAGCGTGATGGAATACACAGTTTCATTGCACACGCTTGAACAATTGCAAGCAGAAAAACTGAAAGTGCTGTAAGCAACGCTATTTTTCAAATGTGAATTAAGAAATTCCGTATCCCAATTACAGTTTCTCGGTAAATGTTTGTGAGTGTAATATGGCATGCTATAAAAACATTCATCAATGAAAAAAATTTTTACAACAGAAATAAAAAAAATAAACCTGCACAATTGGGTCATATTCTTCTCAATGCAATTGTTATAACATTTTATCCAGTCATCATCAGAAACGCAAGGTTTATTTATCTTATTTTTGTAAATAAACTGTAAAATTTGTTAAATTATTATAATAAATAATGCTGATTTTTTTTTTTTTTTACTATAATCACTTGTTTTTTCTGAAGTTGCACATGAGTTTCAAAGCCTTGATATACTTCAAATGATCGATAAAATGATAAATGATTCCGATTTTTCTTGTTCGAAGCAAACCCAGAAATCTACAAAAGTTACTGCAATTCTAAGTATGTAAATTCTTTTAAGCATTTTTGATAAACGTACCAAGAGAGATATTTTTTGTTTATGAAGAGATTCATTAATAGATTTAATCTGCTGGGGATCACTCGTGTTATTCAATTGCTTTTTCAAATCATCAATAACGTTTCCATAAACGTCATTCGTATACACTACTTTTATGAAGGTTAATGATGGGCCTTGGTAATCAAGCTCATCAGCTAATTAAAAACAAAAATTTGAGTAGTAGTTTAATGCATGCTTTTCTCTCTGTATCACATGAATAATTTTCACTAAAACGTAAAATTTTGAGAAAAAAATCAAGAAAATTATTATTTCCTCATTAATTTCTCAAATTTGTAGTAATGACTTTGAACTTACACGATTCTATAACGCCACACGATCCCCAAAACGTTGCAACAGCAGAATGTCCAGAAGCAAATTTATGGTTTAGCTTTTTTCCCAAAGAGGTACATTCCCCAGAAGCAGAAGTATTTGTTGCGCACTACAAAACATTCGTTTTTAAAAAATCAATTAATCATAATTTACATTAGTTTTATATTTAATTAACTTACTGGAACATATACGGAGATTTCGCTTTCATCAATTGCAAATGATGACCAGAATTTATGAATTTCGATTGGAGGTTTGGTATTAAAAGGAGGATAATATTTAACCACTGTTTTTACATACGGATCTGATAAAAAACAAAATGTGTCTTCATCTGGACATGAATTATTTTCGTGGTAAAACTGATATTGTATGTTGCGAAGAAACCCAGGACATATAACCAGAGTTGGAAAGGTAATTTTTCCATTTATGAATGACTTCTGTTTGAAGATTTGTTGGAAATGAAAAATAATTTATAAAAACATTGGGTAAGTTGATAAGTGCAAAATCCCCCGAAAAGAAGTAATACAATGAACCAAGCAAATCTTTTAAACCAGCTGTTAGACTCGTTTAAAATTTGTGACAATCCTGACATATTGATATTTGGTACTTGAGAATCAATGCGTTTAAGTTTAGATTTCTTCTGGTTACATCGGTTTTCAATGCGTTGTTTGGTGTGGTACGGTAAATTTCTATTTCTTTCCCAACGTGAGTAGTTAAAATTTGATTGTTTTTCATGATGCCACTCCTGTCTTCACAATTCCTTACCATTTCGGTAGAATTGCTAAAAACTTAGTGATAAAATACAAAGCTATCTGCACCAAGAACTTTATATCGATGTGCTCCTAATAGTTTTTATGGCTTTGTTTTGACATTTAGAGACCACAACTTGGAAAGCTAATATTATACTAAGTTTTAACATTTTTTTTATAGTTTTCAAAGTGCAAAATTATAGGTACTAGACAAATAAATTTGAGATTGAGAAAATTGGCACCAATCTTAATACAATAATCAATATAGCTGAATTAAAAATAATAAGATTCGCATGAACTGAGACATCTACTGTATGTCAATGAAGTACCTGCAAAGTTTTTGCACTTTCTGTCAATTTTGTGATAAATGCGCATAAAATATTTAAGTAGTTGCTCGTATCAATTCTTGATGTAAAATGCAGAGCTCTTCTTCCAAGATCAATATCTCATAAACAAATTGAAACATGAAAAAGTTCATGGGAAAGTTAAATCCATAGTTCAGTGTTGCAACTTAAAAAATCCAGTAAACCATGTTTAGAAATCATTAAATTTTTAACAGTTAATAATGAGTTAAAGAAGAGTCTAAAATAGTGTAATTTTTAACTACCTTTTTAGCATTCAACACCCTTACAACAAACGGGGAAATTTTGTTTTAATTCAGAAATTTATACATTACCTTTAGGAGTCAGGTCACACCTAGGAAAATGTCTAGGAAAACCTGTTAAAATTGGCGCGTAAGAAGAAAATGATGAAATTTTTTGGTTATTTATTTAGTGGTGAATTAATGTATTTTAACAACTGCAAAAAAAATGCACCAAACAGACTTTATAGGGGGCTAGGGGCTTTAAAGCGTCTGTAAAAACCACCAAGTTAGTTCAGGATTGACCTAAAACTATTCTATTACAATCAATGCAGTCAACAGTGAAATTTATTTATAAATATGCAGAAAGCTAGATTACTATATCTCGTTCTAACATATTTACGTTATGTAATCGCAAGACAGTACAACACAAATCTAGCAGTACGTATCTGATATGAACTTTTGTAATTCTAATGACAAGCTCAATTTTCTAAAACTGACACAACCGCTATCTAAAACATTTTTAAAATTGACTAAAAATCAAAACATTTGATGCAAATGCAATACTACCGGAATTTGGGACATAGAAAAAATATTTAGAAGACTTGTTAAAATTGTTACACATTACAAATAGCAAGAAATTAATTAGACTAACATTAATAGACATTAAGATTCATATAAATGCATAATTAAATGAAGTCTGAGGAATATTAGAAGATACACGTGAATATCGGTGTGAACGACAAAAACAGAAGCTTACATGCCTTTCGGAGGTTTGTCATAACCATCACTTGATTGCATGCCGTCAGTATTTCCAAATCCAAAAGCGGTTTCTTGAAACCCAACACCGGATCTAATAAATAATTAGAATAGTAATTTTTTGTTTTTCTCACGGTATTTAGGCATGAAAAACGAAAAAGTATTAGTAAAATCACCTGTTAGCTGCTTGCTGCATTGAATCACCACATCTTTGTGGTAAAACACGAATTCCTGAATAATAACAGTAATCAAGTCATTTATAGTCACGTCGGCAGCCAACCATTTTGTAATTTAGGAATTACAAAAAGAAAATAAAGAAAATAATCAAAAAGTCGGCTTTGCTGCACAAGGCCGAACTCGAGTAAAAACTTCACCGCACTGCTAAAAAAATTTTAAATGCTAACCTTGTATTCCTGGATGGTGAGGCATTCTAGTTAAAGTACGAGTTTCTACCCAAGCATCAGAATCTGGAAAGTAATCTACTCGGCCAGAAGCATAAGGATTGGGATCTTGATATTACACAATCAATATTAAAAATTAACATGGTGTAAACATAACGATAAAATTTCAACAGAATAACAATTACCATTTCGCTTGTGTTTATGATGGGGAATGGTTGCATACAGAGCAGAACCTGTGTACGATGATGACGCCCTATCGCCACTTCGCAATGTATCAAGTGTGTAATCTATAAAAACAAGAATAAGTTATTAAAACTTATATAATATTTGAAGAATTACTTTTGATTTAACCTGATGGCGTCCCAACACTTCCACTCTTTCTTTTGATCCATATGCAAATAATTGCAGATGCAATAATCACCACAATTAACAAAACAACAGCAGGAATGAAAATATATGGGTCCAAGTAGAAAATGTAAACTGGAGATTGCGGCATTTCCATTCTGATTTCAGGAAGTGGAATTTTACCTAAAATAACAAACAAGTTAAAACTTAAACAATTTTCTTGATGTTTTTAGTTTTGCAATTTGTAACCTCCAGTCGCTGTCAATGTTGCAAATTTGTATTCAGCTGGTATAGAATCTCCATTTGTGTTTGCAGTTACCCGCAAATCGTACCAAGTGGCCGGAATTAAGCCTGGAATGACGAGTTTTCTTTGCGTTGGACGTATACTGCTACTGACAGTGGTCCAGTCGTCTGAGTTTAAAGTTTTATATTCAACTTGAAAAGTATGAACAGTGCAAGCAGTTACTGGCCACGATTCCAAATGCACAGAAACAAAAGTGGATCCTTCATGCAGTAATTGCTCTTTTGTAGGAATGGTCACTTCTGTTAGTGTACACAAACGTTCGAATGAGCAAAAAATCAAAATTTCAAGTGTACCTTACATGCCTGATCCTTCTGTTGATGTTTTGATGGTATCGCAGGGAATTCCCTTGCCAACCTTATTGAAGGCTTCCATATAAATGTGATAATTGACACCACATGCTAAATTGTTTAACGTAAATACTTCTTTATCTGGGCTTAATTCAACAGTTTCCCAGTCAAAATTATCTCGTTTGAAATATAGAATATATCCCTTAATTGAGTCACCGCCATTCTCACTAGATTTCCATTGGAATTGAATAGATGAATGGGTTTTCGAAATGATGTCCAATATTGGAGCAGAAGGTGGCACTAAGAAAATAGAAAAGCAAAATGGAGACTTTGTAACCCATATGTATAATGTGAACTTTTTACCTTGGACATTTAAATTGTAATGCACTTCATCTTTGCCATGAATGTTGTAAATAGTACAGGTATAATTACCACTGTCTTTACTGTCGACCTTATTGATTAATAAAGTTCCATCGGACAAAAGAACTTTTCGACCACCAATTGAAACTGATTCATGTCTTAAAAAAAATTGCAAATTTAGTTTAAACTTTTTCAAGTAATACAACTTGTGGTGACCCAAAGGGGTACCTTTAACTTATTTCCTATTGTGTACCAATATTGTGTGTATAGTGTAAATAGTTAACGTATTTAATTATTTAATAATTGTAAATAAATATGATTTCAATTGTATAATTATTTTTATAATTATCTTGTGTTTTTATTGTAATTAGCATTGCATAATAATTCAGTTGTTTTCAGAATATTATTTGGAGTAATAATATTATTGCTTTACTGTGAAATCATGACATCATTTGAGTTGTTTAACCCAGCT
>AFFK01020382.1:0-81955 GCA_000239455.1 Strigamia maritima | reverse complement strand
AATTAGATGAATTTCTAAATTAAATTGAATTGAATTTTTACCTCGGCAATGTCGTCTGCGGATGGATCTCCGTGATCGGTAAACCACGAAAAGAAAGTACGCTGCACGTGAACCCGCTTCCGATTGTTTTTCAACTGTTGTTGCTTTTCTTGATGCCGTTTAGTTAAGTCCATGCCTTCCTTCCATTTAATTGGTGTACTCTGTGATGCTGGATCACCTAATTTTACATAAATTTGTAATTCTAAAATTATATTAATTCAGCACTTAATAATAAACTTATTATAAAATGTATATTTCGACAACAAAAAGTATGTGCCAATTACCTGATGATCCTAAATGGAATTCTTTGGTAAGAACATCATTGTCAAAATATGGATTTACATCAAAATAAAATTTGATTCTAAAAAAAAAATAAATAAATAAATAAAAAAATAATTATTATCAAAAATTATAAACTGCAAAAATAACAATTTAAAAAAAATAAAAATAAAAAAAAAAATAAATAAAAATAAAAATAAAAAAAAAAATATAAAAAAAAATTATTCCAAGTATTATTAATTAAAAAAAATCTTATTGCAAACAATTTAATTTCCAAAAATTAATGGAGAAAATAAATCCTAGTTAATTATTAATAGGTCATCAGAATGATAATAAAAAAATTAGCGTACAAACCTGTGCGGTTTTGTATCTAAAAAGAGTTCCGTACCTGTATCCGGATTTAATATCTTCAAACTCTTCCACTTCTAATTTATTCAAATAATGCAAGCATTCTTCCTCCTCTTCCTCCAATATAGCCGAAATCTGGGGATGGTTTACAAA
Source organism: Strigamia maritima (assembly GCA_000239455.1). Taxonomy (NCBI): domain Eukaryota; kingdom Metazoa; phylum Arthropoda; class Chilopoda; order Geophilomorpha; family Linotaeniidae; genus Strigamia; species Strigamia maritima. The sequence goes on along the minus strand of AFFK01020382.1, from coordinate 81,136 downwards.
CTAAAGCGAAAAAAGAAGTAAAGGAAAACAAACGGCAGACAAAGCATGGTGTACATGTTAGGCTTAGCGTAGGGTCATGTAACCACCTGCAAAAAAGGATACAGCTGTCACCCAAAAATTGGGTATTTTCTTGATGATTTCATTTCTTTTTTCAAAATACGGTTTCCTCAACTTATTATATTTCTGCTCGACTTTGAGAATTTCTTCGCTCGCCTTCTCATTAAGCGCATCTATTTCATTCTGACAGGCGTCGATCTCCTCTAACGCTTTCTGTGTCTCCGCATCGTAATCTCGCGATTCGTCGCCTTCCCCGACTGACGATGAGCCTTCAACTTTGCGGATCTTCTTCGGAGTTGTTCCTCCAGTGGCCATGTTGCGCCTAGGGTTCAGTAATAGACGCTTCTCCTTACCGAAAATCAACACAAGTTAAGTTTGAAAACTTTGCTTCTTGTGTGTCCGGTAAAGTGTGGTAGTATAATAGCGGCATCTGCGCATGCGCAAGCCGCTTTTGGCGCCTTTCAGTTACATTGTTTCTGATTGGTGGAGAAATCGCAAATGGAGCAATGGCAACCCTTTCACTTTCAATCTAACCAATAGAAATTAATGGAACAAAGTGGAGTTCATTAAGTACGACGTCTTCATCCGGGTATTTTTTTTCGAGGAAGAAATCAATATCAAAATGTCGTCCGACGCTCAATCCTCGCGATCATCCTGGGAAACCATGGACAAACACCGGGATAAAATTAAAAACAAACGACTCAACGATTTTGACAGTTGCAGGAAAAATTCAGACGATTTTGAAGGGGAGCAAAAACGATTAGAACTCAACAGTTTTTGGAATTTACCTGGTCTCCCGTCCTCAGCTCGATCCAGTTACGAGAAGGATGACGATTACTCCTCGTCACCTCGCAAAAGAGTGTGTGACAGCTCTCCAAGTCATGCCGGTACTAGTTCAATACGTGGCGAAAAGATTGGTAACAAAAATTCGAGCACTACTGCGGATGACAAAAATTATAATGGGAGCACCCATAGTGGATCGAAAAAAAGTGATTTTGTTTAGCTCGATTAAATTTACGTGAATATTAATTGAAATTTGCACTGTTTTTAGATTTAACTGACTGGAAACATCACAGTAACGGCAAAGTGGAGAAAAGTGACAGGCATCGGTCGAGTGTAAAGAAAAAACATAAAGACAAAACCTCTACTAAATATCATCACCACCATTATCATCACAGCGATCGGCGTCATTATCGACATTCGAAAAAACATCAATCAACATCATCGGAATCGGTGAAAACGGACGAAGTGCATAAAAAGAGTTCGAACAACATCCCCCGTGAACCAGCGCGGACGTCAGTTGCTAAATTGATTCAATTGGATGACAGTGAAAAAGAGGAAGGCGAACTGTCTGAAACTGAAAGTGAAAAGAAATGTGACGAGGAAAATGAGACGGGGAATTGTGATAGTTCAGAAAAGCAATTAAATAAGGAAGATCCAGTAGTTTTGAGTCCTGTAAAAGATAATATCAGTGTTGGCAATTATTTTTGTGAAAAAAATCAATCGAAGGATCAAACGGATGGGTATACTGTTAATACTATAACTGATTCGGAAGAATCTCTAATTAAAAATAACCTATCCCCTGTGTGCCTTGATTTGCCTAAAATTGAAACGGAAAATTTGTCTAACAAATGTGAGGAAACTACAGTGGATGAAATATGTGAACAACATGATGTAGTCCGCACGGATATAGATGATGTGGAGAACGATGTCCGTGTTTGTCTCATGGATCTTGTGGAAAAAGTGAGGCACAAATGTAAATTAAAAAGCAAATTGACAAAACAAAAAAGTGCTGATAAAGAAAAACAAAAGACGAAAACTCTTAGTAAACTAAAGAAAATACATTCGAAGTCGACGTCATCGCTAAATGTTAAAACAAAACAAGAAACTAAAACATCAAAGACTAAATTAAAAGTGGAAAAACAAACGTTACATAATAAGAGCAGCAGTTCTTCAAAACATTCACAAAATCATCAAAGTAGTGATAAAATGATGTGAAGAGAAGTGTGTCAGACAAGAAAGACGAGCAGCACAAATCGCCAATTAAAAAAGAGAAACTTTCGGAGAAAAAACCGAGTAAACCGATTGAAAACAATGAAAAAAGTGTATCGCAAAGTAAACTTAGCCATTCTACAGATAAAATAAGTTGCAAACACTGCTACAAAAGAAGCAAAATGAAACGGAAAGACGCTGGAATTCAGTGTAATCGACCAAATAAACTCATGATAAAAAATTCTTGGCTTAAAAGTGAATCTTACCTGTCGGCGACAACAAATAATCATCCGGGATTTAAGTATGGGAAATATATTCATGTCGCTGTTTATCCGAACGGTGGAGCGTCAGTAGTTCACGTTTACCAAGACGAAATTGATAAATTGACACCCACTGATGCAGAAGTATTAGCGGACGAATTTTTCCAAGTAAACAACATTTTTTTATCTATTTATTTTAAATATTACAGTATTGATTTCTTCCATTTCAGGCCACGTTTGCCGAAGAGCGTCCCGGTGTCGCAAGACACGTAATGGGAATCATTCACGGTGCAGCACAATTCCTGCCAGATCTGCTCGAACATTTTGCATCGTATTATCCAACACTTACCATACAAACTGGAGTTTTGGGTCGTTCGGATATTGACACAACAACACTGGAGAAGTTCCAGGAGAGAGTTCACAACTCTTATAGTGGGGGCACATATCGTGCAGGACCTTTGCATCAGATAAGTTTGGTCGGAACAGTTCACGAAGAAGTTGGGGATTATTTTCCAGACTTTTTAAGCCTTTTGGATGCGAGTCCTTTTCTACGGTTATCCCTTCCCTGGGGGCGTTTGTCTGGAGTTCAAATGCAGTCGCCACAAGAGAGTAATGATGGTCCGATTCTGTGGATTCGTCCTGGAGAACAACTTATTCCAACTGCAGATATCGCTAAATCACCATCCAAAAGAAAACGAACTGGTCCGAACGAACTCAGGAATTTACAATATCTACCACGGGTTTCGGAACCCCGGGAAACAATGTTCGAAGACCGCACAAAATGTCATGCTGACCACGTTGGTCACGGGTTGGACCGACACACGACAGCTGCAGGAGGGATTTTGAAAGCCGTTAATTGCGGGCGAATGTGAGTTTTTTTAATACGATATTAATTCACCAAAATTGTATTTTTTTTGTTTTAGTGATTCGACTAATCGTATTACAAAAGATGTGGTAGCATTTCATTCAGGTGATTTTACAGAACTTGTGGAAAAGTTGCAGTTGGATTTACATGAACCACCTACATCCCAGGTTAGAATACGATACCATTATAACCATTATATTTATAACCATTATATTGAAGATTACGTACAAATACAATTAATATTTTAGTGTATTCAATGGGTTGAAGATGCTAAACTTAATCAGCTACATCGTGAGGGTATTCGGTATGCGCGGATTCAGTTGTGTGACAATGACATTTATTTCTTGCCACGAAATGTTGTTCATCAGTTTCGTACAGTGTCTGCTGTCACAAGCATCGGTAAATTAATATTGTTTATAATTTTAGTTATGTGGGCTAATCTTTTATTTTTTTATGTTAATTTTAGCTTGGCACGTACGACTCAAGGATTATTACTCTGAGGAAGATAAACCGAAAATTAATTCACCAAATTCGACTTCTGTCCAAAGCGAGGAGAAAAAGTTAACCAATGGATTATCACAAGATTTAAAGCGGAAGCGACATGACAGCTCGAGCGAAAAGAAAAGAAAAAAGTTAAACTTGATGAAAGTTTTAAGGAAGAAAAGGAAAAGGCAAAAGCAAGCTGCGGAAATGATACGGAAGGAAAGAAAATCAAGAAACCTCATATTTCGAAGGATTTATCAGTTGCAGTTAAAATTGAAGCCGCCATTGCTAAACCTGTAAAGTCGGAAGATGTTTGTACAAAACCTGCAAAGACGGATAGTGGTTGTGTAAAACCGGCCAAGGCAGAAAGTGCTTCTGTAAAAACTGTAAAAAAGTTACTGATGAAGAACGGAGAAACTAAAGCAGTGCTATCGGCTAAACGCATTGAAAAAAGGGATAAGAACAACAAAAGTAGTCAGGAAAGTGATAAAAATGGAAAAATAAAAATAATCACCAATCACGAAAGTGATAAAAAAGAAAAGAGCGTGAAAACAACAAATCACGAAAGCAGCAAAAAGGAGATGAATTTGAAGACAAATAACGAAAGTGACAAAAAAGAAAAGATTGTGAAAACAAGTAGCGAAAACGATAAAAAAGAGAAGAACGCGAAAATATCTAATGATGAAAGTGACAAAAACAAAAAGGAAAAGAATGAGAAAACAACAAGTAGAGAAAGCTATAATAAAAAGGAAAAGATCGAGAAAACAAGTAGTGAAAACGATAAAGAAGAAAAAGAAGAAAACCTGAAAATATCTAATGATGAAAATGGTAATAAAGAGAGCACTGTGAAAACCAATAATGAAAGTGTCAAAAAGGAAAACAATGTGAAAACAACAAGTAGCGAAAGTGATAAAAAGGAAAAGGATGTGAAAACAAGTAGCGAAAGTGACAAAAAGGAAAAGAATGTAAAAGCAAGCGTCGAGTGTGTCAAAAAAGAAAAGAACGTGAAAACAAGTATCGAAAGTGACAAAAGGGAAAAGAATGTGAAAACAGGTACTGAAAACCATAAAAAGGAAAAGATTGTGAAAACAATAAGTTGTGAAAATGACAAAAAGGAAAAGAACAGGACAATAATAAATAACGAAACTGACAAAAAGGAAAAGAACAGGACAATAATAAATAACGAAACTGACAAAAAGGAAAAGAACAGGACAATAATAAATAACGAAACTGACAAAAAGGAAAAGAACGGGAGATTAACAAATCAAACTAATAAAAAGGAAAGGAACTTAAAAACATCAAATCTTGAAAGTAATAAGAAGGAAAAGATGAGCAAAACATCTAGCCACACGCTTACGATGAAAGTGAAAAGTGAAAAATCATCCGACATACATCATAAAATCAAAAAGCTTAAAATACCATCAACAGACAAGAAAGCTGTATCTCAATACAGAGACAACGAAAGTAATGAAACAGACGTAAAATTGAAGAAAATAGAAGTGACTGAATGTATGAATGGCAGCACAGTTGCTGCTGCTGAACGACCAAACGTTATAATTAAAGAAGAGAATATTGACAATGGTGATGTAAATAAAGAAGTCCGTTTTAATTCTACAAACCCAAATGTTGGTGAAACAAAAACGTCCGACGAAGAAAATAGAACAGCTGAATGCTGACACGAATGTATGATTTTTGTTACTTATATTTTATACTAAAATTTAGCACACGATTTGTTTGAAATCTTTATGTTGCTTCTGCTTTTTATCAACTATACCATAATCCAACGACCATTTATAGGACTTAATTTTCACATTACTCAATAGCTATTGTCATTATTATCGAATATTACCGGTGAATTAAATCGGGGAAAATAAATATGCATTTCCTTATTTGTAAAATAGCAATGCTCTCCTTTATTGATTATTGCAATAAATACAAAAGCTTTTGCATTTACATTTACAAATATGGAATACAAGTTTCTATAATTGTCTCATTAAAAAATGTTAATAACTGATAAAAGGAGTTTGGCATCATTTTTTGATTTGTTTTGAAAGTAATTAATTTTGTGGTTATGTGTGTTGGGTTTAGTTTTTCTACCAACCGTACGTTCTCATATACGGCTTTTGTACTGACATATTTATTTTAAATAGCCACAGCAATATTTCTATAGTAAGTTACACTTTTAAACATAATGTTGTAGGCGAGTTCCTAGATTTTTCTTTAAAACTGTATCAAACGTGATCTCAAGGATCACTGACTTGGATTTGTAAATTTCAATTAAAATATTTTTTCGTAATTGTTTTCGAATATACTTGTACAGTTGAAATTTATTGAGTTAAACACGAGTAAGGTATTCAGAAACTAGTTTCCAAATTTAATTACAGCCTAAATTAGATCGGGTCTAAATGGAAAGTGGGTAGTAGTTTCTGACTTTGATGGCGCTATGGCGAGACATCGAAAACATTTCAATTTTCGTAGTCAAATGCAACGGGGAATAGTTTGCCGTTGCACTATGCACTTGCTTCCTATCGCTGGCATGGCATCCCATTACTCACTTCCTCATTGCTTTTCATTGCAGTTCAAGTTTATTTATTCAATATTATTTCCTAGAATTGTGATGCACAATTTCGTTATTTTCCCCTTTGGCAGATTTAATAAACATCCTTTTTATTTTTTATCCTGATAATAAAAATAAAATATTTTGTCCCATTCAGGTTCAATGTGCTAAATGTGGAGGTCAATTTTAAGCTGCTGCTTCTGTGATTATTGTCTTTTTCCATGAACTGTTACAAGACTAATGATTAGATAAATACCACAAAAAAAACAACATCAACATCATTTGGGTGAAGATCATCGATTGGTCCTGTATAATAAACATCTCCCCGTTTTATAATAAACTAAATCCAATGAGAAATTCATATAAAAATAGATTTATTGAAAGAAATTACGATTTTATAATTGGACATAGATTGACTTTTTTATCTTTGCGCTTTGGTCCAATTTCAGATTAAACAATAAATAAACAACGTTACTTTATTGTTCGTTTCTCCTACACAGTGTTATGTGAGTTAGTGTACCAAGAATCACACCCTAAACAGCTGCTGAATTAGATTTGTTGGTAAAATGGCTTCAAGTTTTTCTATCACATAATTGAATGGAAGATACACCCATCCGATTACCTATAGAAACATTATAGCACAAAATGTAGCACAAATATCAGTTTTCCATTTACTTTCTAAAACTAACCGTTTTCGCAACAAATCCCATTGGCTCTGGATATTGATGAGTAAGTAATGCAAGAATAGCGGTAATAGAACACAAACCGGCGGTAAATAAAATGAAAAATGGAAGTTCCTTTTTCGGATATACTGATACTTCATGAAAAGCTAATAGCATTAAAAAATTAATTTTTTAAAATGTGATTATAATGGTAAAAATAAACCTGGTAACAGTTCCCTGTCGGCACTCTCCGTACACGTAGGATAAGGATAAAACAGATGCCCTCTTTCGAGTGGATATGGAATCATACGAAATGCTAAAAATACATAACATTAATTCAACAGTTTTAATTTTTATTTAAAGAAACTTACTCCCTTCCCAAGTACAGTGCAATAAATTAAGAGTTCCTTCCACCCGTTTCCAGTGCTGCAAATGGAAAAATGCATATGCAATGGCTTCGCTGTCACCACGTTTCAGAATGTGTTCAGGAGGAAGAATAAGTGGCTTCATCTCCAGCAAATACTGCAAATTATATTAATGTATTAAAATAAAATTTTCGAGCAATTTTCCAAATTATTATTTTAATTACTTTAGGTACATGTGGATTAAATTCAACAGCTCTATGAATAGCTTCAACGGCATTCATTTCTGCTGTTGTTAGCCCTCGTTTACTGGCTATGTCTGGAGCAAACCTATTTGGAGAACAACTGTAACTTACTCACACTTTATCATAATCAAGCTACTTACTTATCACTAATTAATCGTGATTTAAGAAGTGCCGCTGTATAACAAATTGTTGCCGATTTTGGAAGTGTGATATCTAAATGTAAATATATTTTTTAAAAACGATATGAGAAAAGGTTTTAAATTGTTCTTACCGTCGTATTTTGCTAGTACGGCTTGCACATCTGCGTACGCCTGCATCTCCAACAAAGCTTCTATAAGATTTTCATGAATATTTAGCGAATTCATCATTGGAAATTCTTTAATCAACTAAATTTTAAAAAAAATTAGTTTAAATCATGGAATATTAAGTCAAATTATTACACACATCTCTCATCATTTTTACAGCTTCTTTTAATTTTCCCATTTTACGTGCGCACATTGCTAACCGACGACGAACGTAAATTAATACATTTGTATCACGTCCTATAAGATAAAATAAAATCCAATTATATTTTGTCTGAATCGTAACCTGTAAAACTTAAAACTCACTGTGTAATGATTCATTGTAAACATTTTGTTGTTGTAACTGCTGTGATCGTTTGTAATTGGCTTCAGCTACTTTTAAGGCTTGTTTGAATAATTTTTCCGCCTTTAATGCAAAAATTAACAAACGTTTTCGAATTATAAATTATAATAAACATAATTACCTCCGTAACCGTATTGGCTTCTTCTTCGCCCAATAAAATATATGCTGTTGCGCAACTAAAATATTAGAAATTCCAAATTTGTTTTGAATAATGCAATAAATTAATTTACTCTGGATGTTTTTCTAACGCTTCACGCGCCGCCTTGATCCTTGCTTGAGGATTAATTTCCCGCCATGCTGTTTGCATAACTATAAAAACAAAGAAAATTGTACATAAACAAAATTATTGAATAAATTAATCCATTACTTTCATATTCTTCTTTTCCAGCATCAGCTTCACAAGTGAAAAATGTTTGATGATCCTGAGCAGATAAATTCATATCGTAATACGTAAGTGGTTCTTTCCCCGTGGACCACTGAAAGCGATTGTATTCTGCTCCTCGAAGTAAATTTAATGGATTTCTCCATACCTTACATTCTGAAATTACCACAAATTGTGCAGCTATAATAAACCCTTACCAGACAATGCTTTTATTTCAATTCACCTGGAGCAGTTTGCTGACCATTAGCTGCAGATGGACTCACATTGGGACTGTCATTGTTGTTGTCACTGCTGCTACCGCCGCCAATCCATGGTGAGATGTGATTTAAAGAGATCTGTTCGATAAATGACGTCCCATACTTGCGGAAATACCACCATTCAAAAATCTACAAAGGAAATAAACTTTGAAGTGAATAAAAAAATAAAAAAATGAATACTTACCAAAATTAAACCGGATATTAAAGATGATGTTCCAGTAAGTGCCACATAAAATTTTGGCGTTAAAGTGTTTAAAAATATTGTTGCTAAAACAGAATAATTTTAAGTTTTTTTTTTAAAAAAAATTAACATTTCTAATTGTTTGTTTAAATAAGAACTAATAATTCCTCATCATGTTCTCAAACTGCATATGTTTAACGCTTTTTAGCTTTTATTTTTAATTCCTAATAAATGTAATCTAATATATATATCTACCATATGGTTAAATTATATATTTTTTTAAAAATTAATTTTCCGTTATATTCACAGATATAATAACGACTTGCCTATTTACCCATTTCAAATAAATGATAATAATTTCTTAAATTATACAATAAAAAAGCTGCTATTTCAAAATATAATTGGATGTATCATATGCAGCATTAGAGGAAGCCCACAACATGGGGTTGATTTTGTACATACAATCAAACATATCGCTTCAAAGCTCCTAATCCTATTCCTATTCCACTTTTCCGCAGTAGAATGCACAAAAAAATTCAGATCCTAATATTTAGTTATTTTGCGGAAAGGTGGCATCAAAATGGATGTGCAGCAACATCAAAAAAATCAATAATCTTGTTGGCTCTCGGTCTGTATCGTGTCCAAAAATACAATCGGTCGCAACATTACTCCGCGCCAAGTCACAAATAGAAACACGTTTGGATTATGAATTAATTCATTCAATATGCATTCAACCAGCAACTCCCCATTCCTTTTAATGCATAATCGATAGTCCAGTAATCTACAATCCATTTATGTAAACTTAAAAAATTGACCTAAGCCAACATAAAACAAAACAGGAGGAATGAATATAGGTAATGGGCATGTTTGTCTGTATTGCGCACATAATTGATGTCCACAATAGAGCACATATTGCACAATACTTAATGCTTACCCATAACGAAGTTTTCACTTATTTTCAATGGTCCTCGAAGAATGTATATTAAAAAAATGACTAACACAAACCACAATGCGCAGAGATAACTCCAAGACCAGGCAATCCAGCTTTTAATTTTATCTAAGACACCCGACATAAGCCACGCCATGTTACTTTAACAGTACATGGACATTTGTACGTGCATTCCCTGAAAGAAGAAAACAAACGTGAATTCAACTTGGCTCACCCACCGCTAGTTGGCGCGCACATTGTTTGTAATTGTTGCTCGTCAGTCGTGCGAGTGATAAAGTATATTATTTTCTTGTTTAAATTTTGCCCATGCTTACATTTGAAAAAATAATAAAAGTCATTAAAATTTATTTCAAATGTAAAAATTGACTTATACCAAACTGACAGTTTTTATTTATTTTTAACTTGTAGGAGTGGTACGAAAGTGGTACCATAACAGGATCAGTCGGCGCAATACGAATCTAAAAAGATGCATTACGATCACTACCAACTGCGCATGCTCAATTCGTTGCAATCAATACGAGATAATTTCTGAAATAATTAAATCGTGCAGACTTGAACAGTTTAACTATTAAGCAAAAATAATTTTCTGGACACATGAAATTAAATGCATTAATGTTTGCATAAAATTGATTACATTTGGTACGGTTCACGCATTGATGGTGTTCCATACATTACACGTTCCCTTGCTTTTGCCTACCTGCATTGTGCTGCTACCATCGGCCAAAAAAAGAACAACAAAGACCTGACCTGTAGGCGATTTTAGGCACGACAGGCAAAATAGCTGTGAAAATATCCGAAAAAGCGTGCAAACGTTATCCGTATCTCAACGTTTCTAGTTTACTGTCAACGGTATTTGTTCTAACCAGTTCAACGTCAACGCATTGTGAGTGGTGAATGGTTGCCGTAGTTGCTCGTTCCTCACTGGTTCCCGAGTTGACCAACCAAGGATTCGAGGCGATCTCGACGGCTCACAGGTTTGTTTTTATCCGATTTGAGCCAATAGTTTGGCAAGTTGCATAACGTGCACAACATTCGAAGCAACTCAGTCTGCTTTTAACCAAAATGTCGCGATACAAGTGAAAATGCGACTTCTCCAAGGCCTAGTCACGCGCCACTATCTGCGCCATTTTCCTTTTGTGTGGAATTCGCTCACCCCCTTATGTGTATCTTCACAGTTTAAATTCTGCATGTGCATGCATCAACCCACTGGCCCGACCTGCTTAGTTACAAGTCCACACTATGAAAATCAATCAACAATGCTTGACCTTAACTACGTAACACTAGTTCCCTAACTAGACTCGCCCTTCAAAACAATATTTCCATCATTGGAAATTTAATTCATTCAGCCATTCTGGCTCTTAGCCACAGTTCTTTTTAAAAATATCTCAAGCTTGAGCTTTTAATGGACTGAAAATGTAAAATTTGCCACAGAACTTGAAGATAATACTTAATTTACGGTCGAGGAAGATGAAAATGGTTAGAATTTTTTTTTTTTAAAGTGTGTCTTTAAAACATCGACGCTACATGCTAGTCTAAGGAAATAATCGATTTACCTGGCAGATAAAAGTGAACCACTTGAAAGTGCCTTTATCTTGTTTTATTAGTCGATACAATGGAGAAAATAATAATATTCAATTCTGAAATGTGTTTACTTTGATGTAATCTCGTCAAAAATGATTATATCCGATTTAATTAATTGAATTAGGAAAGGTAAAAATATTTATTAATCATAAAAAGTGATCAAAAATACAGGAAATTCTTTTTTTTACCAAATCTAAATTAATGTTTGAAAGTCACGCACAGATTATGCACTTTTGACCAACTAAACAAACAAACAAATTAACACTTTTGAAATGTTTCAGATAACTTGCCATATCAAATCCTAATTTCGCAAACTAATTTTCAAATAATTTACGATCCAGGCTATGGATAATGAAAGCAATGACGGCAGCCTTGGTGAGACATATCTCACTACTGGTGGACAATACCTAGTCCAAGCAGAGGGTAAAGTTTGTCCTCTTGGGGTTAATAAGAATGAAAATTAAATTTTATTTTTATTTTTTAAGATGGTGAAGACAGTATTGGAGGTGGCGGTGATTCAGAAGGTGGTGGAGATGGCACTGGTAAAGATCACGAACCACTCAGAGAACAGGTAGTTTAATGGATTTTTTAACACTTATTCGGCCAAGATTTAAGAATTTTTAATTTATATTTTAGGATCGGTTTTTGCCGATTGCCAATGTTGCACGTATTATGAAAAAAGCCATTCCCAAAACGGGCAAGGTAAAGTAAACACAAGATTAAAATTGATCGAATTTTTAATTTATTATTTTATTTTCAGATTGCTAAAGATGCTAGGGAATGTGTACAAGAATGTGTATCAGAATTCATAAGTTTCATAACTAGCGAGTAAGAAAAAAGATTAATTTGTTTTTAATTTTCAATGTTTTTAATTTTTATTTGTTTTTTTAATTACAGGGCCAGCGATAGATGTCACCAGGAAAAAAGAAAAACTATCAATGGTGAAGACATACTTTTTGCAATGTCAACGTTAGGTTTTGATAATTATGTTGAACCTCTCAAACTCTACTTGCAAAAGTATCGGGAAGTAAGTCTAAATGTACAGACAAGCCGACTTTAATGCTTGTGTGTCTGGAGAATAATTTAATGATTTTTACAATAGGCTATAAAGGGCGAAAAAACATTAAATGCTACTCATGGCGACTCTGGTTTGGAGGAATTAGGAGAAGATTCATTTTGTGAGTTTTGATTTAATAAGTTGTTTAAAAAATTGTTTTATAAAATTGTGTAAATATAACTGACAGCTGCTCAAACTTTAGCTACTAATATGTTGACGACAGATCAGACCGGACAAGCGAACGTCATTTATGCAACAACTTATCCGAATCAGGTAAGAAAATGATGTTATAATAATTGTAATGTATTGATTGTTTGATTTCTAATTATTAGATAACACAACAGATACATTTTGCATGAAGTAACTTATAAGATACGTTAAATTGCGTGGGAATTTTCGACAACTAATTTTCAGTGCCTTCATATACTGGAAAAAAATACTTAACAAGGAAATCACGTTGTTAACTCAAATGGCATAACTTTTTTTTTACACATTACCTGTGTTATGCAAGTGGTAAAAGTGGTTTTGGGTACAAGTTTTATGGATTATAAAAATTTAGCAAAATGAAACATGAGGTAAAATAACAATTCACTTGCATTTACTACATAAGCACTTTGTTTGAAATTTAAATTTTTACCTGATACTAAGAATCAACTTTTGTATTATAATTTTTTATTTAAAAATAATAAATAAAAACACAATGTTTTGGCTTGTACCAAAATCGAAACGAGCCAATTAAAAAGTCATTGCATGAAATTTACTGTTTTCTTTTTTTTTTAAAAAAGTATTAGTTTCTGGTTTTTTGTAAATCGATAAACAAATTAAATAGCATTTTTACTCCATTTGCAGCTCTGAATCTCATCTGTTTTCTATAAATAATTTGAAACTTAGTAAAGTTTTTTTTTGTTTATTGGATTTTTAAAAATAAAAATACTGTTGTAGGTTTTACAGTGTTCAATAAACATTCTTTAGTACTAAGTAATAACTTACCAATTTGTGTTGAATTTATTTATAAAATTTGTCAAATTGATTTACCGTTTTATTGCACTAAACTAGAGTAAAATTTCGACAACCAAGTTGCAAAAACATGATTATTAAAATGTAAATAATCATGATTTTCAGCACTGTAAAATTAATTTACAAACTGTTGATTGCAAAAAATTGTTTGGTATATTTTCAATTACAATTTTCAGTTCCTTTATAATATTACTACAATAAATTAAGTTTAAATTTACACAATTCCTAGAGAAAATTTCCCGCATTTTTTATTGCAAATGCCTTAATGAAATGGCAGTTTTAAGCTGAAACTTTAAATTCCTGCACTAATTAATATATAGCTTCATCTACTACACTTAAATGAAAAACAAAATTTGAATTTAAGATTTATTATCAAATTTTGTTTATCTAAAAGCTGCATGTTGGTTTGTTATTATTTATCATTTTAAAAATTTTTAATTATAAATTTTAGCTGCAGCTTTGAAATCAGGCATCTACAATAAGAAATACGACAATACATAGAAAAATGTTTACTATCTATTGTTTATCAAACTAACTTATACAAGCAGCTATGTCAATCAAGTTTTATTTATCTTTGCTCGTGCCCCAAAACTGATCGAATCTTGTTCGAGCCATCTCGAGCGTGTCCGTAGCTAAAGAACGGCCAGAGGAAGGCAAAGAATGAACACAGGGATGGGAATGTTCCTGTCGCCCTTCAATCGAAATTGATGACGGAGTCTGTTTGCTTAAACTCACTACACAGATAGAAACGAAAGTCCAATACAGAAGAAGACAACAATAAATAAATTACTGCATATTTGTGCAGTTCCAAGTGTAAAAATAAAAAAAAAAGTTTTTTTCTAAGCAGTCAAAAATGAAATTTAAAAATTCTTAAATTAACAAACTACTCTTAATGTTAAAACTTAATTTATTTTTAAATATTTTATTTTTTTCAGTTGTCGTCTTCACTCAACAGCAGATCCCCATTCGTATAAAACCCTAAAATTATGAAAAAATAAAAGCAAAACTAAACGAACATTTTGAATTTAAATTGAATAGAAAAAAACCCGCTTATATAATCTATCATATTTTAATTTTTAACAATTATTAAAGAAATTTTTAGAATTTTTTTTTAGAAATTACCTGTATCCGTTATGGGTGGGTGGTAAGTAATGCCCAGTTTACTTTCGTCACTCTTTAACGATCCATCTGAGTTTTAAAAAATGAAATAAGTTCATGAGTGGTAAATAAAAGACTACATGTAAAAAAAGAAAAAGAAGATTAACAAGAGTGATCATTGCGTCACATCTGTGTAAAATAACTGATATTTTTAGGCACTCTTGTTATTCTATTTATTACTTTTTAATTTGTTACCATCTATTATTAAGTTGTCAGTCCACTTAATTCCAGTGTCCAATGGAATGGTCCATTTCACAGGCTCAGGCGACTTTACCAGACTTTGTTCTGGTGATTTAACACGAGTAGGTTCTGGGGGAGATTTGACTAGAGGAACCATTTCCGTTTTACCAGTGAGCGGTATAATAGGGCTTTGTAATCCTATGATTTTAAAATTTTTAGCAACTTCATTTAATAACAGAAGAGCCATCTCTCTACCTTCTCCTTCTTTTCTTTTCTTTTTCTGATTCGTTTTCATTTCGTTCGAGTAAAGCTGCTTCTTCTTGACCCTTTTCCAATTTCTTTTCAGCCATTTTGACTGCAGGTTTACCAGCACTGTGCACTTTAATCACAGCACTGTCGTCTGCATTTATTGGAGATTTGTCTTGTTTCGACTTCGTCGTGCTCGACAATGAAGCTGCAACAAGTTAATCATCAGTCGCACGTGTGTTACAGAATTTAACCTTGAAAAAAATTACTAGGTCTTTGGCGCTTCGTATCTGGAGCAGCAGTTGTGGGAGGTCTGGTTGTTGGAGGAGCAGCAGATTGGGCACGTGTCGGAGGGCCATGTTTAGGTGAATGCGCTCCTTATGTAATAAAAAATTAAAGATTAAAAATTAAACTTATAGTAAAACCATCAAAGCATAACCTTTCATACATAATTAATTTTGATTGCTATAATAAAAATTTATTCGATGAATTATTAAGCGAAATGTGCTAACACTCAATCAGAAGCATGAAATGCAATGCAGCGAAGAAAGAAAAAAGATGTAGGCCAGAGCGATTTACTATTAATACATTGCAAAGCGTAGCTAAACTCCTAATACATACGGTTTAAATAAAATTTATTTTTCTCACATTTTTGCTCGGGGTTAAAAGGTTAAATCTAAATGAATAGTTTAGTACCACTTTTGGATTTGGTGGGCACAGCGTCGGGTTTCCTGGTTTCCTTATGAACCTCAACTGGTTCCAATTTGTCTCGAGTCGGAGAGGTCAACAACGAGCCGTCTAACAGAACGGGACCATAAAATGTGTGCAATACGTGATTTCAACAAAAACTACAAACATAGATGCAATAAACGAAATTAAATGTAATAGGAAATGCATGCAATGTGGCGTATTACGTATCACAATGGGAATTTTCAAAATAAACCAATAACAACAACAACTTGTAAAAATGCTAACTTGCTGCTGGTGTTGTTCTTTGTAGATGATGACGAGTTGATTCACGACCACGGCTTACATCCGCTCGAGGACTATTAAAAAAACACACACAAAAAAGTAATTAACAAATGATGTTATTTGGATTAAGCAAATATACGATAATCCATAGCACAGCATTAATAGAACAGATTTTATGAATAATGAGTTGGAATTTTCACAAGGTATGATAATGTTTGCATAATATTTTGACCTAATGTGCAAAGCAGGACATTTTAGGCCTCAACAGCTTTTACTTGTAAATAAACATTGTTTTGCATTTTAGTGGCAATTTCCATGTAAAAAATGCAATAAATTCTATTGTAGAGCAGATTTGAGTGCGGGCGGTGTCTACATTTGCCATGTGATTAATGGAGGTACGTAAAATAAAAATAATGATATTATGATAAAAAACTGGTATTAGCTTATGGTTAAATCATGCCAAACTGTCCGATTTATGTTTATTTCTTATTACTTTGACTGTTTGAGACATGCAGGGCAGTGCGCTCACAACAGCAAACCTACATGACATGAGACGGTGGACGGGGTTTTCTCTCTGGCTGTGTTTGCGGCCTTGCTGCCGTGGAGGCTGCATTAGCCGAGCTGCATTTGGGCTTTGCAAGTTGTTTGCGCTGTTGCGCCTGGCGAAAGTTCTCTTTTTCTTTCTGAGCCTTGCCTTTGGTTTCATCTTTCTTTCTAATCATAATCAATACAAAATACGCTTGTTGTTTTCATTACTTATTTCATATTTTAATTTCTTGTGAAAATTTAAACAAATGAAAGTGTGGAAAAAAAATATGATAATCCGAATAATAAAAAAAATTCCAATGTTTTAGATACTTTAGTGACTGTTTTTGTCAATAATTGATTAAAAAATTGAGTGTTATGTTGTTGCGTATATTTCAGCGAAATTATTTGCCAAACAGACACAAAATATAGGTAATAATTCATAACTGAAGGAAAAGATTTTTTTTTTTTTTTGCTTAGAATAGCTGATGTTAAAAATTAAAAAAATAATAATAGAAACATGCAAATAAATAAATCACAATGCAAACCAGATTTATTAAAACGCATGCGTTCAGGCCCAATTAGGTATATACCTTGGTACAGCTGCCAGAGCTAAAGCTGACAATGACTCTCTTTGTGCCACCTGTTTCCATAACTCTTCCTGATGACTTAAATAAACTGGACTCAAATGCTCAGGAGCCAAGCCAGTTCCCAAAGAGCGAATTTTGTATTCACCAGCTTTACGACGTGATTCAATTAATTCTTCAAACCATTTACCATCCTCAGCAGGCTGTGCTGCATCCAATTGCTTTACCAACACAAAAATAGAAGAATATAATTTCCGACTTAACTAATTCCCGTTACTTATTTCTACTTGTGCTTCTTTTGCCTTGATCCGACTGCCATCCGAGTATTTCGACGGTGCTTTGAAGCGAGCGTGGTATTCAGTCCTACATTTTCTATTATTTTATTAAATACATAAAATAAAATTTAAATAATTTGTAATTTAAAATGTAATGCCGTACTCGTACTTGGGTTTTCCTAAAGTTTCATCAAAAGTATCCTCGAGTATTTGCTCCTCAAGGACCCTCATTCCGGTGTCGTCTTGAACCGGAGATCGTTCTCCATCTTCAATGTGACCGTTAAACATTTGTTGATGGGTTGAAAGTGCTTCTTGGGCAGCTTGAATAGCGCCCATTGAAATTGATTTACGAGGCGAATTAGAATCTTTAGAATAGTTTACGATGGTGGCTCCGGGCGGCCAAGCGAATTGTGACCGGTACTCGGAGACTTTCGGGGTTGCTGTGTATCCGGCAGGCGGATAACTTTGAGTCATCATCTAATATTAAAGAAAAATATAAAAGAAAAAGTATAAAATCGAGGGAAAAAATGATATTGATTTTTTTTCTATGTATCAAGATAAAAGGTTTTCTTTATTGCAAACAAGCAAAGAATTTATAGCTTAAGAAAATTAGTACTTCTTACTGCTTCCTTTCATGCAACTTCCAAAACTCAGCATAATTATGCAGAACTAATCATCTCTTCCATCCATAAAACCTCTTTTAGTAATGTAAGAGAATAATAATGTTCTTGAAAAACAAAAAACACACAAAAAAATGTATAAAACGTTAATTTAAAAAAAATTTAAACGACTATCCTTAGCAACTTTCTTTGGTTTTTGCTTTATCAGTTGTTTGTCTTCGCTCTCATACCTCAAAAGATATTATTTATACGACATATGCATATCAATTTTAGCATGTATTAATAACACACTTCACATCCCAAAGAAATCAGGCTCTGTTTTGTGCACGTTCTAAAAAATGCGTTAAATTACCCAATAAAAAAAAAGAAAATGGTCAATTACTATTGGATAATGGCGTCTTCCGATGTAAGGCTCAACGGAACGACTACGCACACTTCCATGGTGATTTTTATTTCTTTCTTCGGACTGAAAAAAATAATTTTTTTATTTTATTAATTTAAAACAATTCAACTTGGAAAAATGTAACTCAAAATTGTCTGCAAATATATGAAGCGAAAACTAATTTCACAGTTCGCAAGGCCAAGAGCCCAGATTAAATTTAATAAGACTTTCTTACGACGAAATTAAACTGAAATAAAAACTAAATCCCATCAAATTTCCGCATTACTTGAAATTTTCTAAATCAATTACCATTACCTTAATTCCAAGCACCGATGAATCAATTTTCAATATTAATTAACCGCAATGATAAACTAAACCAAATCATAAGCTCATTTCAAACAAAAACTTTAATCCTTCGTGCATTATGTTTAACATCAAGGACGTCGTAATTACCTTGGAAACCCAGAGTGTAATAACTTATCTAATAATGGGTAGAGATTGTATATCACACCATACTCTTTACCTAGTCTTAATTAATTCATAAAGTAATAAATTTTTTAGAGGGACACATTTAATTTTAGCAAGTGCTCAAACTCAGTGCCGTACTTCGACACGACATCTGATGTCCTAATAGACGAGCAGCCGCATCATAGAAGGTCATCGACCTCTTAACCTAAAATGCCCTTGGAACTAGGTAGGCTTGAAAATACCAATGTAGAAAAAAAATCAATTTTTCAATCATTTTTATTGGAATTTTAAATTAACTCATTCAATGTCATTTCTAGAAAGAAAAAAACTGACTGGTTAATGAATGCAATAGATGAATAAATATTCAGGCTACGGCTTAAAACAGAAGAAAATTCATAAATAGAGTAAATTTACCATTAAATTATTTAAAATATTTAGATCAATAGAGTTGAATAAATATCATAAATCCTAAATGAGTCAATTTAATGATCAACCTTAAAGTGGCATATAAATATTAATAAACGCAAACTAATGAGTTTCAATTATTAATCCGTAAAGATCGGATAAAGCTAATAAAAACTACCTACAAGAGAAAATAAATAAATTTTTAAATCGTCCACTGCATTATTTTTTTAAGTTTCGATTGTTTATTTGCGTTAGGTGCACATTCTAAAAATAACTAATCGAATTAAACATATATTATAATTGGCCCATTGAGAGTAGAGTCAGGCACAATAGCACATCGACGTTAAGAGCTATTGGCTCTCAAAAATTAGATTGAAAAAAGCTTGAGATTACTTTTGGCACAGAGGCCAAATAGATCTGGCACATTGAATAGCAGATTTCAGCACATTCGTCGATTTTTATTATTAATTGCATTACATTTGAGAGCCAACGTCATATACCTGGTAGAATGAATAAATAATTTAAATACCACGAAGAAACACAAAAATGAAAATATGTAATTGTTTTACAACCGATTAGAGTATAAAAAGAAAATATGCTAAAACGTTTCAGTGCAACAGTTGATCAAATTCTGTATTGACCGTATAGCGTATGAAAAAAAAATTGACTTACTCTAGCTCTGTCGTCACGGTTGGCCAATGCAAGTGTTTCCAACGAGTCCAATCCGTCACTTTTGACCATTTTTATCACTTGGTAGCTGCTCTTATACGCCAAATCCGGATATTTCTTTTTCCTAGGAAGTGCTGGTTCGTGTGTTGCTAAAGGATACAAGTTTTAAAAAAAGAGAGAAAAAAATTGTCTTTGTCAAACGCGCTGTAGCCTGTAATACATTTTGGTTGTGCCAATGTCAGTTCTGTTTGCTTTTTAATTCCGTCATGAATGGGGGCATGATAGGACGAATCATGCCACGTGAAGTGAGTTTTGTACTCAGAGCTAAACTATAAAAGAAAAAAAAACACAATTAATGTCGCAAATACATGAATTTATTTGCACAGGTTTTGTGCGCATGAACAAGATATGAATTAAATCCCCGGAATTATGAACATTTTTGTCCAATTAAAAAAATAATCATATAATAGATTTAATTAAAGAAACTATTCTTGGTTTAATTATGTTGCATAGAACACGCAACCCAAACATTACAGCTTCCTCGTTTAAATGTTTTTGGCTAAGAAATTTGTTCATGCAATGAGTAATTTTTAGTTAAAGCTGCACTTGGTTTTTCTTCTCAAATAATTGGTCAATTTGTAATTAAATTGAACATTAGATAGAATAAATCTTTATCTTTTCAATAATTTATGGTAATTCGTAAAATTTAAATCAAATTGATTGCTGCTGTTTTCAAGGTAAATTTGTGTGATATAGAGAGAATCAAACTGTTGCAATATACAATTTCCTATAATCTTACAAGGTTGGCTTGACTGCAATTCAACCTACCTTCTCTGTGGGCATTGATGGGCAAATGCGGCACAGACTGCGAAACGAATTAAGCATGAGAATTGTATAAGAAATGTAGCAAAAATTCTAGTATCTTAAAGATAGTATTCTAAAAAATTTTAAAAGATTGACTATTTCCTCAGTGTAGTCTTTGTGAAAACAACAGCTCCTAAAAAATTAGGCTCATCACGTCCGCATACATCATGTAGGCCATTGCTGATAGGTCAACAGCACGATTAGTTCTGCTATCTGTCACCAGGTACTATGCTATTCTGCGCTAGAAAACCCTTGAGAAAAAAGCTCTAAATAAAATATAATAATAAAACTTTGTGTAAATACTATTTATTAGTATGAAAACTCGTAAATAAAAGTAAAAGCACATAAAACTAAATTCGATTTAATGTTCTGCAGTGTTTTGTTTGCATCAATCAAATGACACTAGATGGTAGTGAAAGCAGTTAAAGATACAAATTAAATGAGTTATTTATCGTAAGGACACATAAGGAAACCATTTAAAAATCGACGTGTGATGTAACATACAAATAGCACTACCGTATTTAAATATAATAAAAATGAACATTGAAATACAATTGTACAATTATCATTATAGATAAAATCTTGAGGGAAATAGCGAGGGAAATTCTCGAGGAAATTGTACAGTAATGCATTTCTTCTGACATCTAGTGGCATGTTTTCAAAACATAATTCCACTCACTTTTTTGCATCAGGCCTCTTACGATTAACTCCATCATCGCCACTAGCCGATAGGCCTTGGTTTTAGAGAATCAAAATTTGTATTGTGTGAAATAAAAGGATGCAAGTGAATGTCTTACCGCGTTTTTTACCAACTTTTAGGGTAATTATGTATCTTAAATTTTTAACTATGCACTAAACATTACTTGAAAAATTTGAAATGTTACTGTACTTTATCGAAATTTCTGTACAAAATTGTTTACATAACTTGTTACCTACCAACTAAATAAGTAATTTAAATTTCTATATACAATTAAAAACGGCAGCCAATTTTTTAAGTCCACGGTCCACACCATTTTTGCTGTTAGAAATAGAATTCTAATTTAATGTCTTTTTAAAACTATTTTCAGATATCTAATTCTTCTAGAACCTTACCTGTTAGTTTTTCTTGCGTGAAAAGGAGATCGTACTCGTCTGGTAATGTATTTAATGCATAAAACCCTTTATAACACTTAAAATGTTTTACTTTGCAGGAGAAGTTGATTTGGTAGTTATTGGGTCTGGTCCTGGAGGTTATGTAGCTGCAATAAAGGCCTCCCAGTTGGGCATGAAAGTAAACATTACGGTCTTACAATTTTATAAGTCAGAAAATAATTCTTTTGTTTTTAATGTTAGACTGTATGCATTGAAAAAAATGATACTCTTGGGGGAACCTGTCTCAATGTTGGATGTATTCCTTCAAAATCGCTTCTCAACAACTCTTATTATTACCACATGGCTCATGGTGGCGAGCTAAAAAAGAGAGGAATTAATGGTTAGAATTTTATTCATATATTTATTAAATTATGATAATAAATATAGATTTGTTTTGTTAAAGTTCAAGGTGTATCTTTGGACTTAAATCAACTCATGGAGCAGAAAAGGAGCT
This sequence comes from Strigamia maritima, assembly GCA_000239455.1. Taxonomy (NCBI): domain Eukaryota; kingdom Metazoa; phylum Arthropoda; class Chilopoda; order Geophilomorpha; family Linotaeniidae; genus Strigamia; species Strigamia maritima. The sequence continues at coordinate 58,648 of AFFK01020382.1, read as the reverse complement.
CGGTAAAAGGGTTAACCACGGGAATTGCTGGTCTTTTTAAAGCGAATAAAGTAAAATGTTATAGTAAAATATATTAGAGTATAAAATAAATTCTCTGATTAATTGTTCCAGGTTACCCACATTCAAGGGCACGGTAAAATCACTGGGAAAAATGAAGTTACCGCCATTAAAAAAGATTCAAGTACTCAAGTTGTAAAAACTAAAAATATTATGATTGCTACTGGTTCTGAAGTAACACCGTTTGCTGGAATTGATGTAACAAATAGCAGTTAAAGTTTTTCAAAACAACTAAATGAAATTTTGTTTGTACAGATTGACGAAAAGCAAGTAGTGTCATCTACGGGAGCACTTTCGTTGGAACAAGTTCCACCAACAATGATCTTAATTGGTGCTGGTGTAATTGGTTTGGAATTGGTACAGACTAATTATTTATTTTTTAATTAAATATAATTCATGTTAATATTATATAATAATTATAGGGTTCGGTTTGGGCTCGACTCGGTTCAAAAGTTCGTGCCGTTGAATTTCTCGGCCACATTGGCGGAATGGGAATCGACATGGAAATATCTAAAAATTTCCAGAAAATTCTAACCAAACAGGGATTACAGTTTAATTTAAATACGAAAGTAACCGCGGCCCAGAAAGTAGGCAATAAAGTAAAAATTCAGGCTGAAAATGTCAAAGACGCTTCAAAAAAAGAGGAGGTAAACAAACTCAATTAAAATCTTTAATTAGATTTATAATTACAATTATTTCTTAGTTGGAATGTGATGTGTTGCTGGTCTGTGTGGGTCGCCGACCATACACGACGAATTTAGGTTTGGAGGAAATGAAGATTGAACGCGACCAACGGGGCCGCATTCCTGTAAATGCAAAGTTTCAGACAGTCCTACCCAAGTATGTGCAATAGTAAATGTTTTGAGTTTGACAGATATGTGAATTAAGCGTAATCATGGCAGTGTTTATGCTATTGGGGATTGCATTCATGGACCAATGTTAGCGCATAAAGCCGAAGACGAAGGTTTGATTGTAAAATTTAAGCGTGTTTTAGTTGACAATTTTGAGAGAATTTAATTTCAGCTATCATTTGCGTGGAAGGAATGACCGGTGGTTCGAGCCACATCGATTACAACTGTGTTCCATCTGTAATTTACACGCATCCTGAAGTTGGCTGGGTTGGAAAAACCGAGGAGGATTTGAAAAACGAAGTTAATTTTTTAGTTTTTATATTTATATCTCGGTTTCTTTATTTGATTGTTTTCTAGGGTGTGCAATATAAAATAGGCAAATTTCCTTTCATAGCGAATAGTAGAGCGAAGACAAATAATGATACCGATGGGTTAGTTAAAATTTTGGCTGACAAAGCTACAGATCGAATTCTTGGAGCTCATATTATTGGCGGGGTCAGTGTAACCGTTGAGTTTTATCTATCAATGTTTATTTACGATTATTTCAATTAAGGGTGCCGGAGAAATGATTAATGAAGCTGTTCTGGCAATGGAATATGGTGCATCTTGTGAAGATGTTGCTCGAGTTTGTCATGCTCATCCTGTATGTTTATAAAAAATTCTGTTTTAATGAAGTACGATAATCAATTGCCTTTAATTGTTTTATTACAGACCTGTTCCGAAGCCTTTAGAGAAGCCAACTTAGCTGCTTACTGCGGGAAACCAATAAATTTTGCTTAAGTTGGGCTATGGTTGGTTAGATTAAAGTAGTAAACGATAAAAATGCATGCACCATTTTTCGATTTATACAAGACAAAATTTAAAACTGCCAATTGTAATTTGTAAATCGTATAAAGGAATGTATTTGTTTGGATTAAAAATTACACACGAATAGAAAATAATGCATTGTCGCAAGTCACGCTAAAAATATCACTCACACTCGTTTAAATTTGTACAAAGTTTTATATCTCACAACTACATTGTTACAAACAAATATCATTTGCAGTGGGCATGAAATTTACACTTCAACTTGATTTGTACGGCCCTTTAAAAGTTGCACTAAAACAACCATCTAAAGTTAATTTTTAAAAAACCAAAAAATCCGTAATAAAAAAAACAATTTCGTCTTAAAAATAAAAAGGAATAACTGGTATTAATTACAGAATCTAACTCGTGTGTGCAATCTGATAAATATCTTAATACAGATAACAAGAACTCTTGCCTTTAATTTCTAACGTTTAAAATAAAACTGTTCATAATACAAATTGTGGGTAATTTATACACAAATTATTAAAATTCTATATTTTGAAAATCGCAATTTCTTTTGCAATTTCACATTCTAATAATAAAAAGGAATGCTTTTGTAGAATAGAAATTTTACCCATAATTGATTACAATAAAATTACAATAATTAAAGCTGATTGATTATTCAAAGAAAAATTCGTCCAAGAAAAAACACTTAGATACATAATCACAAAATCGACCAAAACACATTACACCTGGTGTTTAAACACAAAATGAACATGTAAAATAAAAATAAACGAATAGAACTTGCTCAATAACTCGAAAAAATAAAAACAAATGTGAAAAAAATGTCTTCAATCATAAGTAAACTAAATAGAACCCAGGGTTTGTCACAGGCTTGATGTTAAACGTCTAGACAATGGAAAAATATTGGGCACTTAACATCAAGCCAAATCTTAAAAGTAATGTTTAAATCATGATCTTAAACTTGTACTCTGAAGTAACCAATTTTGATTTTAAAACCTTCATAACTTTCTTAATTCATCCATTTCTTGCAGTTAGGTGCTCCACACAAACAATTGATTTTATGTTGATCGTCTTCAATATCGAATTTATAGTCATATGTTAACTGGAAAAAAAATAATAAATAATTAATTAAAAAAGCAAATAATATTGACAAAATTCTCACCTCTTCACCACGCGATATTCTTCTGTTGGCAAAAATTATAATCCTGCTTTCACGATCGATAGGTACAACTTCAGCAACACAATTCGGATTGCAAGAGTGATTAATGTATCGAGCTAGGCCACCAGTTAATGTAGCGTCAATTACACGACTGTCGTCCAAACGGAACATGTAAATTCCACGATTCTATTAAAAAAATAATAACAATAATAATTTAGAAAAATTACAAAATAGCTAAGACTAATGAGACATTTCACTTACTTGATCGTCATACATTCGCTCTCTCAATTCTGATACCTCATTTCGAATTGTTTGTCCAATATACTCAATGACCATTGTGTGTTTTTCTAAATCCCTCGAAGCATACAATCCGAGGCCCTGTAGGAGTTCCATGCATTAACACTCTGCCTGCATCTATTTATTAATCAAACTCACTTGAATTCTTGATCTCGCGAGGTAAACATTATTCCTCCATTCAGTCTTCATCCGTCTATACTGGGACGATTTTGAATGAACAAATTGCTTTGTATATGGACAAGCAACTTCCATGCCCGTTATATTCGTTTGAAATGATGAACGAGATGAACTGCTTGTATGCAATGTATGCGGGCTACAATTTTAATAAAAAAAAAAAAATAATCAATAAATAAAATAAATAAATGTAATTAATATTATAATATTGATAAAGAAATACTTCTGATACCAACCGTTTAAAATGGGTGCGTAATTTTAATTCTGAACGAGCACAACCCGTTGGATTGATGGCAAGGGGTAAATCAAGCAACGGTGATCTGCCGTACTTGAAATTATAATCGCTTAACGTCTCCACTCCCGGCAACTATTTTTAAAAAAAATAAAAATATTTATTTGTATTTTTATTCTTTGAGAAGTCCTTAAAAATTTACCGATTCTAGTACTCTCAACACTGACGGTTCTGTCAATCCAAACAAATCTTCACCGGTAATAAATGCTGTGAATACTTTAATGGTCTTGGCATCGCTTCGCATCTTCTCTATAGGCGCTAGAACTTTCTGCCAGACTCCTTTTGCTGTGCTGTCTTTGAGAATAATCTCATCGTGGCCTTCGTCACGTACTTGTATCCAAAATTCTGGTTTGCCATCTCGATCTGATATGCCACAAACATAGGGACACCGCCTACCAAGAGCACGCATGCTCCAATACATCCGGACTATTTTGAATCCAACCTATTACACATACATCATTACAAAATTGCTCAAAAAAATCATAATTCTGATTCTTACAGGAAAAATACAGTTTTGTGTGTGGAATGCTTGCAGCTGATGTGGAAGCAGCTGGCCGACCGAAAGGAAGATAAGGCTGCCAACACGAAGCAGGTACTTCTGGTCACCTTGATGCATTATGCTAGAATCACAAACAAAGCAAAAATTGTATAAAGTTAGAAATAAAAACACATTTTCTTGGTTCAGACGAAATTCAGTGTACTAATGTAAAAAATAGGAGAAACGCATTACCAAGCAACCTGACGCGTTTCCTCGCGGTTGACATACACTCGTCGGAAGACTGACAAACTCGATAGTTCATTGTCACGCAATTCGGGTGTCATTTGTTTAGGAATATGTTGCGGACATAACATGGTTTTATCTTTAAAGAACATACAACATTCCTTCAAAGCGCAGCCGAAATGATAAATGTTAATGCAGCGTAGTTTGAAACATCCAAGTGTGGCTCCCTTCTTGTGGCACAATACACACTCGAGCACTGCGCTTCGTTTTAACGCTGCATCCACATTCATTAATGCACCATTGACAGTTTCATACACTTCACTAGACCATAGTGCACAATTTAAATGTATCCACTTGTCAACATCGATATTCAACAACCTATCACGAGAACAAAAATTATAAATAAAACATTCAAAACAGTGTTATTTTTTTAACTTCAAAATACCTAGCAGGCCCGTTCGTAAACCCATCACCATTGTCCTGACACAAAACGCACTGACGAATATCATCAGGCATTTTCCTCGGACGAATGCAAATGTTTACCTAAAATATAAAAATAATGCTGTCAGCAACTAAAAATTTTCTCTAATAGAAAGTAAATTTACTTCATTAATTTCTTCATCCGAAGGTGCAGTATATTTTTTGGGTGGCACAACCGATAAATTCCAATATTTCCACCTCAGCCCTCTCCATTTCTTCACGTTCGGTTCATGAGTAATTCCATCATCAACGGAATACTTTCGTATTCTCAGCTTTTCTTCCAATTTAGTGGGAATTTCTTTCCCTCTTACGTCTACGGGAATCAAGTTTTCTTCTATGACCACTTCCGCTTCTTTTTCAGCCGGCTTTCTTATAAGATTGAGTTTCTTTTCCGACTCTTCCGTCCTCGCTTGTCCACACCCGTCACTCACATGATCGACGACAGTGGCTGCTTCTTTTTCTTCAATGGCACTTGTTCGATGTGTAATTGCAAATTGCATGTAGCAATTAGTACTACAAAATATGACCTCATCCTCTTCCTGAAACATTCAAACGTCAAAGAATAAATAAATAAATAAATACAATCTGATATAATAACCACAATTAATGGCAAACCTGTTCATCTTTACTCAAAAACGAGAGCTCCGACGCCTTCTTCCGTATGCCAGCGCTCAACACAACCACATCACAATGACGACAAAAACGAGGCTTTCCGTTAAGAATCGACTGAATATCAACACCGGCTTCTCTACCTATTATTTAAAACAAACGGATAAATTAATTTGTTTTTTAAAGAATTAAATCTTATTAGACATGCCTTTTTTATACAAGCCTAATTTCTGACTAGGTGGCGTTGCAGTTCTTTCAATAACTTCGTACGTCGATGGCGGAGCCACTTTTAACAAATTCGCAACTGCGGCTAGCACTCGCGGTATATCTTCAGCAGCGGCGGAATTTAAAGTCAGTGTAACGGAAACGTTTCCTGACTCTTTTAATGGAACAGGTGGCGCGAACCCGAGCTTAGATTTGAGCATTAACGCGTCGGCCCGCATTTGATCGATCCCACTTCCTTGATTTTCCTTGTCCTGAAATACAAAACCAAATTTTTCAAAATTTTTCAATTAAAAAATTGATCGAGTTACCTTTGTTCCATTATCATCTTCATCAATTAAATTCAAATCCTTCAATTTCTCATCTTGTTTCGGCCGGATGGGAATAACCTTGATAGGAATGCAGGTGCTCAAGGGAATACCAGGCGACACACTCTTAAACTCGTCATTGTATTCGTCATTTTCACGAATTAAACGTAGATATCGCAACGGGTCCACAGACTCGGGGTAAACGCATTCGGGGGACGAGGCTGAAATTATTGTATCGGGACTGTCAGCGTCTCTCGCAGGTGTCTGGCGTTGATCGACTTGAGGTGGAGGCGTTGGGAGCGATGCAGGAACTTCAACAGTGGACCGTCTCGTGTTGTCGCGATATCTCGTTGGAAACTCTTGATTATAAAATCCACGATGTGGCGGTGGTGTGGGCGGTAACGAAGCAGGCGGTGTTGGTGGATTACTTCCGAAAGGGTAGACGGAGTAATAATCCACTTGATTGATCAACGTTGCGTTTCCAAACATTCCTCGCAGTTTCGAGGTCGTAGGGCTTTCCTCCGGTGTTAGCGCGGGCTTGATGTCACTGCCGCCGTACAGAGGACACACGTTGAAACAAGGCGGAATAGCGGGCTCCACGATGCGTAAAGGCGGTAACGATCTAAGTTGGGCCATCATGTTGCCCATGTATGAATCGTAATCTTCTTCGGGTTTTGCACCGGAACCCTTACGAGATCTCTTTTTAGAAGGAATGCCGTCTTTAAGTTTGGGTTGCTTAGGTTGGCGTTTAGGCTGCATTTGACGCCGCTTTAAACCTTTTTGCGCTTCTTCTTGTTCATGAATCCGCCGAATTTCTGCTTTTCCAACAAAAATGTATAATTTAATTATTTTTCTAGTTTTCTTTCACATCCGCACAAATTAGTTACCGATTAAAATCTGCTTCGCTTCATTGCTTTTCAAATCAGCTTCACTTCGGCCACCAACCTCGTGAGTCAGTGGCATTCTGTCAATCATTTCCAACTGGCGCTGTTGCTCTGGAGTGAGAACTACCGCTTCATCTATATCGTGATCCTGCAAATAAATAATTTAATTCAATGCCACATTCTATTTCAATCATCCTTCTCGAAATACCTTTTCATTGCTTGACTTTTTCTGCGGTTGACTATTTTGCAGCAACTGCTTTAAAAGTGCATTCTGCGGAATCATATCGTCATCTTTCGGAGTTTTCCTCGCATCTATTAAATAAACTAGGGTCAACCGCCTTCACTATCATCCACAACATTTGACTTACGATCTTCAGATAACAGTTCCTCTTTAATATCCATTGCAGACTTTGGCTCTGGCTTTCCGAGAACCTCTTCCAAACTTCTCGGCCCAATTCTTATCTCCTCCTGTAACAACATCAAGACAAATCATTACAAAATAAACATCAAAAACTAAAAACAGACTACACATACGTGTTGACAAGTTGGGACGGATTCTCTTTTAATCTCGGACACACTTGTTCTTCTCAACTGATTTGGCATCTGCTGATGAGCCATTATGGAACCACGTAATGCCAAACCATGTTGAACCAACGGCGCATTCGTCATTTGATGAGGAAGGCCAACCTGGGAAACCCTCAGCATCCCACCATTATTCGGAGGTTGACCATAATTCAGTCCTCCAGCATTCGGCATGATAACTGGTGGATTGCCTATTGGTGATGTCTCTGGAAAATCTACTTTGGATACATGATGTAACGCAGTCTGCGCTCTTACGGACGACGCACCCGCAAGATCTGCAGGATTTGATGGGTAGCTAACCCGTGGTTGTCCAATCTGACTACTCAAATTCACCATGGGCGTGTAGGGTATCGTCGACATCCTGGGAGGAGGGCCGCACAGCCTGTTACCAACATTTGGCGGTATCATGGCGTACGACACTTGCGGAGATCCTATTTGAGGCCCGTGGTACCCCGATGGCAGTCTCGGATTTCTCGGCCCCTGGTATTGGCTGAAAGGCCTGGGACCGAACGGTTGGTTCGGTGAGGCCAGGCGCAAATGGAGAGGCGGATTGCCAACAAGGCCAACTTCTTGTGTGGTGACGGAAACGGAGCCGGAATACTCGGTGGAAAACGTCGGGACCGTTGACGATGGTGTAAAATGCATTAATTGCTGATTGCGACAAGAAGCAAATGACTGTTCTAAAGTTTTGGTAGCAGAGACAGTGTCTTGAACGCTACAACTCTGCATCGAAGTTGTACTTCTCACTAGACAAGAATCCTTAATATGACTAGGTGTTGTTTGCTCACGTTTGGCAGCAAAATGGCTTTGAATGGTTTTAATACTTTCGTCGGACACTGTTGCGGCTGCAGTGTACTCTGGCTTAATATTAACTGTAGTATTCTCGTTTCCTGAACTTTCAATACTTTTAATATCACTAACAGCTGGTTTACTGCATGTTGATGCGACACTGGCACAACTGGTCTCTTGTTTAAAATCCTGCATGCAACTTCCGGTGGTGAATACTTGCTTTACACCGCTGCTGGACTGATTATCACATTCGGAGCGATACTTTGCGGCAACTTCTTGTTGTTGACAACTATTCTCACTCTGAGTTTTGTTTATGTTTTGACCCATAACTTCGTTCTTAATCCCATCGGTGAGATTCCCTCTGCGATCAGATTGCAAAGGCGCCTCACTTTTATTGATTGGCGACTCAGTTTCATTTTTTTCATCGCTTAATCTGTCATCGGGTTTCTCAGCCACAGATTCAAGTTCAGTTTGTTTAATTTCTTTGCCAATGCTACCAGGATAGTTGTCTCTACATTCCCTCTTCTGAACTTCGTTTTTGTCACTTGCACAATCGCCGGCTGGACTTTGAGTATTCTTCGGAGTTAACGCTTTACCACTATCGGCTTTATCAACAATGGAGCTTCCAGACTGAGGTAAACTTTCATCATTTTTTTTATTTTCCTCGTTATTTCCTCGTGTAGATTTAACATTTTCTTGATTCAAATTCTTATTCGTCCAATCAGTCTCACTGATTTTACCCGAATCGCCACAAGTTTGACTATTCTCTCCTCCTGCCGATGCCGGAATGTTTACTGTATAAAGATTCATACTTTCCTTCTCATGACCACTCTGATCGCTCGAACCGCTACCAAATTCACTTTTAATAGTTCTTTCTATTATACTTTGAGAATTAGCATCGCTCGATGACGTAGCCGAATCATTGCTCACTTTACTACAACTTATCACCTTATCCGCATTATCCGAACTACTTTCATTTTCTTTTCCTTTTCCCTTTCTTCTGAAAGAATTTTCCTCGCTTACATTTTTCTCTGCGCCATAAAAACTGCACGAGCCGCCATCATTACTAACTCCGCCATCATCTTCGTGCGTTTTTTCGGGAATATGATGCTGCCAGCTCATCGTACTCTGCGGCCTCGAATTGCTGTCGTTCGATATTGTATCTTGAGAAACGCTTCCCGGTGTTAAGCTTCTTGCATGAGTAGAACAATTGCTTTCTTCGCCAGATGTGCCCTCCAAAATTAAACGCATGTTATCCCCAGTTCCCTTGCGTCCTTCAGCACCACCACTGGGTTCCAGCCCTCGTACATCTTTATCCCCGCTTCGACAGCTCTTCATTGAACTCTCATCGACAGCCTCAGCCTTAATTCCCGTTGAAAAATCAGGTAAATACTTTGCGCCCATTTCCTTGCCCCTATTCGTCTGTACCCTTGGACTCATCGGACTATTAGACGCGTCCATACTTCGTTCAGTTCTTGGACTTCCCTTAACAGATCCAGACGCAACAGACATGGGACTTGACATCGAAGATGATTGCGAAATGGCAGAATCTAAATTAGTTTTAACATTTTCATTTATATCAGTCATTTTTGATATTCGAAATAAATCTTACCAATGTGAGACAATTGTTGCACATAACCGCCAAGCGGTAAACTTTTCTGAGCTGACCCTGCATCCGGTAATCGAGCTCGTAAAGCTGGTGAAGTTGGCGGTCCACCCACTTTCATGTCTCCCAGTATGTACCGCTGCTGTGGATTTTCCATTCCGGGCCGAAGTTGGGGTCTTACGTTACACATGCCAGGAAACCTCTGTTCCGGAGGCCTTTGCTGATCCAAGGGAAACATTGCCGGCCTCGGAGTTCGTGCTTGTTGATACGTAATCACATCGTCATGATATAGAGATAATTGTTGATGTAGATCTTCTTTGTCTAATGAGAAATTAAAAAAATAAATAAACAAATGCCAAATAACGCAATCAACAACTCAATTTCGTACCATCCCCTTGTGGCGCAGGTAAATGTGGATGCATGAGTCGCGGTTGTTGATTCCGCAATTCCCGCTGCTGAAAACTATCACTAAATGGATTATTATCGTCCTGGGTTACTTGAAGGCTAGAATTTCGCCCATCTGCTTGCGGGGCAACCAAACGTGGAGACTGTTGCTGATACATAATTTGACTGTGAGGCGAGTGCTGCATCATGGGCGATGCTGCTGCACTCAGTGGAGACTGCTGCATCATGGGAGAAGTGGATTGTTGCATCATTGGAGATGGAGATGGCCCCAGTGAAGAAGGAGACATCATTGGTGATTGTGGTGTGCTTGGACCCTACAATAAAACAATTATTAGTGAACCTCAAAAACCAAATTCATTGAAAATCGTACCATTAATGGAGATGGAGATGGCCCTAGCGGTGAATGTTGCATAGAAAGCATAGCCGAATGCTGTTGTTGCGCAATGTTGATATGTTGCTGGCGTTTCTGTTGCTTCAGCTGATAATCTTGAATTTTCAAGTCATGTTGCCGACCATGCTTTCGCACCTGCGATAAAACGTTAAGATTAATTTTTGCAAACAGTAAAAGCAGATGCAAATTTCTCACCTGTTCTAGCTGCTTTTGACAAGTCGTTTGATCGCGAATAATACGCTCCAATTCCATGGCATCGACTTCACCCAATTCTTGACCATTTTTGCGTAACTGCCTCTGTTTAGTGTTGAGAGACTTCTTGGATTTCCTGAACTTCTGCACTTCCTCCGACAACATTTTCGTTTGCACTTCCAAATTTTGTTTATTGTGCATAAGCCAGTGCTCGTAGTGTACCATTTGCTGTTTTTCTGCATCGGTAACTGGCTCGATCGGCGGTGTGGGTGGCGGTGCAATTGGCACAAACGCTGGTCGCGGACTCAGCAACGGATGCATACCCATGTCTTGAGCTGGATTAAGCGGAGGTCTTTGCACCAAATTTCCCACAGCGCTTTGCATAACCGGTAACCGTGTCGGTCGCTGTAATGGACCCGCTGGCGGAAACACAATTCCCGGCCCCAATTCTGGCTTAGCTTGCCAATCGGCTCTCGGATGTGACAATCGCATCGAACCCGGCAACGAAGGCACTGGCAACATTCCTTGAGCGGGAACAGCAGGACCCGGGGACATAACTGTAGGCCCCTGTGACCCAAGAACATCTGCTTTCAGTTTCTCGAAATCAATATCCGAAAGCAGACCCTCGTCGCCCGTGGCACTTGTTTGGCCAATTAATCCTTGATGTTGCTGGCGTCGTTGCTCTTCTTTCTCTTGTTCAAGTAAATCTTCCAACAAATGAGGCTGTTCTTGCAACAACACCGAACGTTGTTGCAATGCAGTTCGCATAGTCATTGTCTGCTGACCGGAAAAACCGGCCATTGTTTGCGGCCTGACTGGACCCTGGTACGGCGGTGGAGGCGGCACCGCAGTGCCAGGGTAGGGTGGTGGTTGAGGAATAGAAACAGCTGGCTGACCGAAAGGTGCTTGCGACACCCCGGCCATCAATCCCATTTTATTTGCGTTTTCCTGTTGCGGAAAACCTCCTCTAGACGTGTTAGGTGGAATAAACTGTTCTATCTGAGGTTTGTTATCCACTTCCTCTATTTTAGCAGTTATGCTCGAATCTAGACTTTCGTCCTCGAATATTTCACCCTGTTTCAACTCTTCGTTTTTGTCTATTTCTCTTCTCTGGCTGAATTCCAAAAACTTGGCTTGAAAATCTGATTCGAGCGACATTGCTTTTTTATTCATGTCTGCATCTTTAATAGCTAAAGATGTCGGTTCAGGCATTTCGGTTTTAATTGTGTTGCTCGGGGTAACTGCAGCTGCTACTTTCGCCATGTGTTCCCGTTTATTCTTTTCCTCTTCATCCTCCAAATCTTCATCTTTATCGTCCAAATCCAAATTCTCGTCCAAAATGTTTGTTTTCTTCCCATCTCCCACAGCATCTTTGTCCAATTCTGGATCGGCGTATTCCAAAATATTGAAATCATTGCCCAAACCAAGCAATTCGTCATCATCTAATTCCAATTCTTCTTCTTGGTCCCCCTCGCCATCCTTAGGCAAGTCGTTTTCACTCGGACCATCTGTATGCAATTTATCCAAGTCTTCAGCAACGTCACCTTCTAATTCCACATCAGGCAATGACGCAGTGTGATGAGACGTCGAAGACGTCACTCCACTTAACATTTGTTGATGACTGGATAAAACATCTAAAAATAAATGAATTATCAATTAATTACAAGGTTTATACTTCTAGGTAAGATTCTATATCTTACTAGGCATTGTTTGTTGCTGAACCTGCTGTTGAAGAGATTGCTGAGTAGAAACTTGTGGCATTCCCAAATGCATCGACATATTGCCTGATGGACCGAGAACAGGAGGTATTGGAAGTCTCTGACCACCAACCATTGAAGGTTGGAGTGGTTGGCCGGGTGTTGGCTGACCATATCGAATTTGAGGATTAATAGCGTGTGAGGCCATTAGAGGCCTGTGCTGCTGCTGCTGCTGTTGTTGTTGTTGTTGTTGCACCAAATGATCATATGGGTCCAAAGGATTGTTATTGTTGTTTGGAAAAGGCGAACTGCCTAACCGAATTCCTCCAGATTGCAATAATCTTTGCTGCATTAACGTCATTCGAAGCCTAGGATCTGCAGTTGCTGTCATTGGCTGAATAAACAATAAATAAATAAATAAATAAATAAATAAATAAATAAAAATACAATCAAGTTTATTCACAAACAACACCATTACCTGTTGCCTGAGATCAGACAACTGATTAGGATGTCTAAATTGAGGTCCATGATTCACTCCTATTTGACCGGTCATAATTGGAGCCACAGATCTCGCCATCATTTGTTGCACTGAAGATCCCGGAGGACTCGCTAATCCTGATCCACGTACTGCCGCCTGCATTGGGATCATTTGACCAGGAGACATTGCCCTTTGCCTTAAAGTTGGAGGGTATGGTTGTCGAAAACCAGAATCTAAACTTCCTCTGGACATCGGGATATCTATAAATTGATCATAATTTAAAAAATATTGTTTTATCTTACACCTCAGCAGAATATTACTCGGTCTCATGCCAGGTTGCACAGGCGGTCGCATCATTTCATGCGGCAACATTTGTTGTTGCTGCTGCTGTTGTTGCTGTTGCAACTGAGCTAAAGTTGCTTGTTGTTGTTGTTGCTGAAGCAATGCCATCTGAACATTATCCTGTCCATCAGAACCTATTTTGCAACAAAAAATGAAAATAATTAAATAAAAAACTTTTAGAAAAATAACCATAAAAACTTACTAGGAGGCCAATGCCTTAATGGCATTTGTCCTTGTTGTTCTCTCAACTGTTGTTCCATTTGTCTTTTCATTTGCTGTTTCTGTAGCAAATCACGAAGATGTTGTCTAGTCACCTGATTCGATCTATCACCATCTCCTTGATTCATTTGTTGCCACAACAATTGTTCTTGCAAACTCAATGCATCAGATCCGCCAGCCACGGAAAAAGGTGGAGCAAACTGGTCCGGTCTGGGTGATTGTGGAGGTATTGGAGTTCCGGGAGATTGTGCATGGAAAACATCACCTCCTCCATGCCCTGTAAATGCTTCCGGAGTCGTTGCTTGAGACATGCTTTCAACCGGTGATTGTTGCATAGTGAACGCTTCTGGCCGAAGCCTTGGTCCCACAATCGGAGATTCGTGACGCTGTGGTAAACAAGGTTTGTCAGGACGTGGCATTCGATTATACGGATCCATAGACTGCATCATGGCTTGTGAACTCTGCATTTGATTGAATGGCTCTTGACCCATTCTTGGTTTAGCAAAATCACCACTCATTGCCGACCGTGGGATCTGAGCCGGTGAAAACGGACCCATTTGTGGACAAGGAGTCGCAGGTTTTTGACTGTAAACATCTTGTTGAACCCTGGGAGTTGCTGGCTGCATAAATTCGTCAGAAATTGAAAGCGGCCGTGGTGTTGATGGTGGAGTCTGATACGGATCTTGCATTCGTTGAGCTCCAAACGAATCTCCCACTACCGATGGTCGAGGCGTAAAAGGCTGTTTTGCGTACGGATCTGGCGTCCTTACTTGTTGAGGAGAGATTTGCGGACTCGCAGGACCAGATGATAAATGACGACCGAACTGATCAGGTCGTAGAGAATTTGGTGGTTCGGCGAATGATAGATCTCCTTGAACACGTGCAGCAACTTGCATTTGGCTTGGATCAATTGGCGGTCTAACTCGTGATACTTGAATTGGAGACTGGAAATTACTGGACATCCTCATACCCATCGGAATTTGTGGCCCGAGACCAGGCCCCTGAGGAGGTGGAGCTGGCTTAGCCTGAAACAAAATCGAAATTTAACAAAAACAAAATTGAATTATAAAAAATGTCAATAAACCTGGGAAGTCATAGCGTTTAATTGAGCTGGTACAGCTGGTTTTGCTTGCCCAATTCGTGGAGACATGAGACCGGGATGTGGGGTCCCTGGTTGACAAGCGTACGGATCGTTTTGCTGCTGCATCACCATTGAGTCAATTTGCTGTCGAGGCGGCATTCGTGGAAACTGTTCAGACATTCCAGGCGGTATATGGCTTCCATCGGGTGTTATGACGCCATCATTCGTGCATTCGAGGCCACGACTCATGCCTGTAAACACATTTGGTGCATTTTGATGTTGAAGAACTTGCTGATTTTCAAAGGTAGGAACTAGAATACAATTTATGCAAAATTTCGTTTCTAGTTCATCTTTATCCAAGTCATAACACTTGGTTTATGCCATATAAAAAGGGGAGATTATATGTGTTCATCCTCGTTATTACCTTGAGCACGTTGGTCGTGAAGAACCTGTTGTTGTTGCTGAGCCTGTTGATGCCGTAATGCCTGCAGTTGTTTCCATTGACGTTCTTGTTGTTGCTCCCTCTGCGATTTTTGCTCCCGGAAAAGTTTTTCTTGTTCCTTTTCAGAAGGAAGAGGTGTAGTACGTCTCGGCGAGAGTGGACCCAAATCAATTTGAGGGGGCGGTGGTGGTGGTGGTGGTGGTGGTTTCGGTGATCTAGCTTGCTGTTGCTTGCCCACATCGGCTTTCATCTGTACGTTTAATTCAATAACAACTTAAACCATCCGAACTTTGATGATTAACAAAACGATTTCAAATATTTTCGTGGTTGAAAATATTAACGAAAATTGGCAGTTCTCGTGAATTCAATATTGTTAAAAAGATTTTTTTTTTTTTATTATTGTGAGGTGTATTTTGAAGTTGAAGGGAAAAAAAAAACGATTTAACAACATCCATGCAAAATATTAATTAAAAGAAAATTGAAAATAACACCGATAAAATAAAGGCAAGCACGCAAACTAGACAACCACCAACAACCGCAAACAAAAGCATTCCATATTTATTTGATTTTTTTAAAAAATAACCACGTTAATTTACCAAAATAAAGAAGTGTTAAAATAGTTAGAAAAATTATAATTAAAATTAAAATTAAATTAACTTGCAAAAAGATAAAAATTAAATAATAATGAAATAATTTCCATGCAAACTCATTAAATCTAATTAAATTACCTGCTGTGCTTTCTGGACTCGACTTGCAGCTCTATTTTCTCTAGCTTTTTGCTAAAAAAAATAAAAATATTTTATTTCAATTATAAATATTACTAATCTTTTATTTACAAGATAGGGTTGTCGTGTGTCAGCAGGAAGACCTCTCCAAATTTTAGCGATTTGTTTTGAACGTTCGTTCCAATCTATTTTATAAATAAAAATAAAATTTTGTTTTTATTATTGCAGAAATTATTTTATAATAAAAACTTTACTCGGATAATCTTTCTTCAAATCTGGATGATTAATATTCGCATACAGCACAGCAGAAATTGTAGCTTGGGCACCTAGTGCCTCATCTGTCTCCCACTTCATGAAGTTTCTTTGACTGTGCGACGGTGACTCCAAGTCCGTCTCATGTTGAGTCCACGGACTCGGTGGTTCAGAAAACCCAGGACTGAATTGAGGACTATTTAAAAATGAAATCGATAAAATTTAATTAATTTATTTTTTCTTGTATAATTATACCTGTTGTAATCTGATGGGTATGGCGATGGTGGCGGTAAACTACTAAAAGGTGACGACAATGACAAAGTTTGAGATACTGATCGCTGCAAGTTGCTGCCAGTAGCTAGCGTTGTTGACTGTGACAAAGAACTTTGCCTAACATGAAACGTGGAATCTACAAAAAATAGTAAACAAACATTGTAGCTTAAAACTGTATGGTAAGTATATAATTTAACAATTTTAAATTTATAACCAAGCATAATATTAAGAAATTAAACTTAGCAAAAAACGTCATATTAAGGACATTAAACTCGGGTTATAACATCTTATTAATAGACAGTTTGCGATTTCTCGTACGAGACCGAAAACGAGATCTAAAAAACGAAATTTTTCAAAAAAATCTCGACGAGACCTTTCAAATGAGAATACATGTAACGAGATTTTTAATAATATCTCGTTATTTTGGCATTCTCGTAATGAAAAAAATCTCGTACGAGAAATCGCAAACTGTCTAATGTAATTAAAATTGAAACGTCATATACGATAAATTAAAATAAAGCGTTATATCATTAACATTAAAATTTAAAGTTCTTATGAATTTAATTTAATTAGAATTAAAAACGTCAAATTATTTAAATTATAATGATTAAATTAGATTTGAATATTTGATACGTCATGGTAAAATTCGGTTTGAAAACGTCTTATTAATTAAATTACACTTATTTGTATGATATTTCATATTACATTTAATACTTCAGTAATATGCATTATTTTAATTGAATTGAAATTTTTATTTTTACAATTATTAATTCAACATCCATTTATTAATTAGAAATCCAACCAATATTTAAACTAAATGTAACACTGATGTTAATACAAAATAACTTGCATTCATATTCAAGTCAGTGATACGATACCATAAGATCTTTCAAGTGCACTTTTTTCATTTTTTGGCTCATGCAAATCAAAATGGCTTTTTATTCACCTGACTCAGAATTTTCGATATGCGATTCGTCCGGGAAAACACCTTTAATC
Source organism: Strigamia maritima (assembly GCA_000239455.1). Classification (NCBI taxonomy): domain Eukaryota; kingdom Metazoa; phylum Arthropoda; class Chilopoda; order Geophilomorpha; family Linotaeniidae; genus Strigamia; species Strigamia maritima. Next base: position 41,314 of record AFFK01020382.1, on the reverse strand, counting down.
AGATCTTCTACCTCTTTACTGTCCATTTGTGGAAGACCTTTACACAAAAATATTTTATAATAAAAATGACAACAAATCATTGACAATATTTTACCACTGTCAGACACCATGGTGTCTAAATTAAAGTGTGACCCTAAAATGTCAGTTAGAGGATCATCTTTATTGGTAGTTGATGACTCCTGCGTGTGTTCTGCATCAGAAATGTCACCCATTCCTAAAATAAAATTAACACACAAAAGAAATTAATAACTTCATTTATTATTTGGATTTTTTTATTGTTTTTGTACTTACCCTCTTCGTGTTTTGACAACGGATCCTCTTCATTCATCAACATATCTACCAATTCGTCATCTTGCGGCAAATCTTGAGGCAAAGGTAAAATGTCTTTCAATGCTTCACTGTCTGTAATATCATCGTCGTCGTTTAGCTAAAAAAAAATATTTAACCTATTTTAATAAATAAACTAAAATAAAGTTTAAAAAAGTCAATAACGAACAGATGTCTTATCTGATGATCCTTTATTGCCGTTATCCTCAGTTTCAATATTTGACAAAGTTGCCCGAAATCTATCTGTTTCCTTGAGAATAATAGTTTTATCGAGTGACAACGAAGTTGTCTGACTAATTTCATCATCGTCAGAAGCTGCATCCAAACTAATATCATGTTCTTTGCTTTGATGCAACAAATCTTTGCCAAAAAAAGCTTCCTACAAATTTTACAAATATTAAATAAATATTTCAACATTCAATAAAATCGTTTTCAAATATTTTTACCTGCAGATAAGATGGGTAACTGTCCTCCAATTGACTCTTTTTCTTAATTCTGCGACGCCGTTTTGGTTTTTCGGGTTGACCGAAAGGATCCATATAATTAGGTGGATCTCCAACTCCAGAATAATTGTCAGAATCTTTAGAATATAAATTATCATTACAGTATCTCATTTTGATTAATGCACCGTCAACTTACATTTGGATTCAATACCTTCATACTTTTCTTGATCTTTATTCGCCCTGCAACGTGACTTGGCAATAAATCCTCCAACACCTAACTTCTGCAAATTTCTTTGCCGTTTCTTCTTCTCGCCAGGTATGCTATCATCCAATTTTCCCAAATCCTTTCCCAAATCTTCATCTCCAACATCAAGTTTCTCAGCATCCAAAATTTGATCAATAGAAGCATCTTCTTCTAACGAAATAGATTCAGATCTCATATCGCCTTGCTTATATGGAAGTTGAGGCAATTTTGATCTGCGCATTCGTATCTTTTTTGGTTGTTCTATAATCAAACTCTTTATCTGATGCATCCCAATTTCTGAAAGACAAACTCCATCAACAAAAAACTGCGCCGATGTTTTCAAGTGAGCTTCTATAGAAAATAAATAAAAAAAAAAAAAATTAACAAAAAAGTACCAATTTTTTATATTACCGTACAAAAAAATTGATTATTACATGAAGCGTTTCAGTGTGCAATCAAAAGCATTGATTGGCTCTAACCAACTCTCTTCATATTACAGTAATTTATTCCCGGTAGAAAATAAGCCCCGTAACATGAAGAAGACTATGTGCTGGCAAACTAACAATCCATTCTTTTTATTGTATAGAGCCACTAACGATTCGTTATAAAGTAAATTGCGCAGCTTAAGTCCCAGTGATTCATGTAATAATGCCACAAATAATCACTCGTACATTGATTGAATATTCGAATATTTTAAATCACTCGTGATATTTCTAATAAACTTACCATTTGGTGGTTTATGAACTGGAACTATCTCGGTGAAAATTGGTTTTTGCGGTGCTGCTTGTGGCACTAAATGAGGAGGAAGCTGATCTTTAGGTCTACACATAATACAATGGTATCCACAATCGGCTGCTTTCTCTGCCTCCTCTTCTGTTCGAATTTGATCACACAGCGTATGAAGCCACCTTAAATAAAATATAAAAAAATACAAGAACATAAAAAAATAAAAAATTCAGAAATAACTACCTGTCACACTGTATGCATTGAATAATTAATTCATCCTCCTGATAATTTATATGACATACAGGACACATAAACTGACTAGCACATGGCCCACAATGAGTGTAATTATTCTGCCACTGCGATTTGAAGCCTGGCGACGTTGAGCCACATTGCAGACAAACAACGCACCTATAAAAACATTCAATATTCAATATAATTCAATAATATTCAATATTATTCTCAATAAAAATAAATTGGCAATCAATTTTTTGTAAGTTCAAATAACTTACCATTTGCATTTCCAATTGCCCTGCGGTACTTGTTCCAATGGTGGATCTAAACAATAAATGTGATAACTTATGTCGCAGTCATCACACAACAGTAACCGGCCTTCATCGTGGGGTTGTCCACAGCCTTCGCAAACTGTGCAATCCAAGCAACGCCATCCTTTACTCAAGACCACTTTCGTGATCTAAATTTACAACAAAAAAAAATTAAAACGTCGCAAACATTTCTATAAAAATTAAAGTTCATACTTTAACTGATACGCAATAAGGATGATAGCATTGGCCGCACTGTGAACATGCAATCAAACGACCTTCTTCAGCTTGACCAAAACTACCACACATTACACATAAATCTTGAGTCAAAACATGCTCATCCTTTGCTGAACATAACACAATTTTGTTTTCAATTCCGGGTTCATCTTCGTGTTTAATGGGAGTCGAATCTAAACTCGTGAGATGCTAAAAAATATATTTCATTAATAAATAGAACATATAGAACAAATATGAGTTCTTAATTACTTGAAAGGAGCTAGTAGTACTGACAAATTGTCCAGGTTTTAGTTTAGGTTTTGGTCCTCGCCGTTTACCAAAATCTGCCGTTTTTACTCGTCTCCTTATCCCAACAAACTTTGTACTTCCCTGAAAAATTATAACATTTGTTTCAATCGTTATATTGTCTTAAATTACTAAATTAGTTTACCCTAGGTCTGCCGACTCCCATTCTTTTCCTTCCCGCCAATTTACCCATACTTAAAAGTGGCTTAGAAGAAAGTATACTCATTGGTTTTACATTAGGCATATCGTCAAACAAGCCTAATGGTGCAACCCCTGACAACTGTTGTAATTGCTGTGCACTCTTTAAAAATTTTCATATAAATAACAACAAAAATTAAATTTAATATATACAAACATACTCTTTCAATTGCCTGCAAATCTATATCCATGCTGCACACAGAGTCTTCATTCGGTGAAAATGTTAAATCTTGCGAACTAGTTAATATGCTACTCTCAGAGAAAAGGCTTTCATCTTTACTAACGTTAACTAAATAATTAAATAAACAAAATATAAAATAATTTTTCGTTATTTGTTTTTTATTGTTTTTAAATTTTAAAAATAATTACCTTCGGGTCTATTCCTATTTGGATTACATAAAGGACAAACGTAATCCGTTTCTAAATCGACATCTCTTTGTTGTTGTATTGTGAGTAAGTCAATTTCTGAATCACACTTGGCGTGAATATACCTGATTAAAAACATCCAAATTACTTAAAAAAACTGATTAAAAAATAATCGCAAACTTACTTTCTACAAACATTGCACTGCACCATATCTTTTTGGGTGAAATGACGATACGCCCTGCCACACAAGGGACAAGCAAGACCCTTATTCCGTTGCTGGTAACAACTATCGCAAACTGTATAATTTCTATGCCAACGAGAACTCGGTCCACTGCCGGGAGTGTGTGACCCGCAATCGGTACAAACACGACAATTCTATATTTAAAAAAGTAATCAATAAATTATTGCAAGTAGAATAACCTAAAAAATTGTAATTAATTACCTTGCACTTCCATCCATGCTTTGGAATAGTTGTCATGGCAGGCTTCAAGCAAAAAGTGTGGTATCCCTTATCACAGGTGTCGCACATTAACATCTTGTTATCGTCTCCTGGTTGCCTACACCATTTGGTGGAGGAAGAAACACAAGAGACAGACACAAACTCCTCATTAAGATTAAGAGGCAGCGAGGACAGAAAAGTGCACCATAGACCTGAGCCCCAATCATTCCGCCCCCCACTTTCAACTGGATCAATGTTGAATTAACCACTAGAATCAATTCTCAGAATTTTACAAAAAAAACAAAACGTATTTATGTCTCGGAAAAAATAACTACCGATTTATTTCATCGCACTAACCAAATTAAAAGAAAGATGCAGATACATTCATTTCCGATTACACCAAAATGAAATGAGAGAGGAAAAAGAAAGAAAAAGAGAAAGAAAAAAGCAAGCAGCAAAGCAAGCAATTGATTCATCGCCCTCAACTTACCTGCAAGTTTGACAGATCTTACATTCGGGGCACTGCCAACCGGCTCTCACGACTGGGTTAACATTGACATTGGGATCCAAACACACTCCATGATAGTGATGGCCGCAACTGGTACAAAAAAGAAGTTCTGCGATGTCCCCAGGAACGTCGCACATCATGCAATTTGCTTCAGATTGAGCTTCAAATATAAAATAAAACATTCATTAATCGTAAATTCAATTTTATTTAGTCTTTACTACACATACCTATAACTGGAGCTTGATTCAAATGCTGAGGACAAAGTAAACTCAGCGTTTTGATGTCCTGAAGAAGAAAAAAAATTGATATAATTAAAATACTTTTTTTTAAAATTCTTATTTACTTGAAATGTTCCGGAACTAGCAGCACAGGGATAATGATACATCTTATTACATTTTGGTATTTTACAAGTTATCGTCGCTCCAAACCGATGACAGTTACTGCATTTCTAATAAATAAAAAATATATAATTAAAAAAATAATCTATATCTATATTTCTCAAAATTTGTCTGTCTGTCGCTAAAGTTGATCTATTGGCTGATTCCAATGACATCATATTGCAAATGGCGCCCGAATTGTGTTTTAAAAAGTAGCCAAATTCGTTTTGGGACTAATACTTAGTTAAATAGCAAGTTTTGCACATCAAAAGATAGCCCTTTTAATGCTGAACATTGCTATATAGTTTGTTTTTTGATTTGAATTTATAAAAAGGTCTTTTTTGCATTTCCCCGTTTCGTTAACAGTTTGTACGGAAGCCACCAGGGGTTGGGTCAACAAAATCTCAGAAATAATTTAAAAATTCAATCCAAAAATATGAAACACACATCATTTTAAAGGAAATTTTGTGCTGGTTCTTTTGCACTAATTATTTTTTCGATATTTGTAAGGAAAACAAAAGTTTTGTGCATTTTTCGATCCCAAGCACATGGAAATTTTTATAACCATTCACCACCGATTAATCTATATCTATATTTCTCAAAGTTTGTGTGTCCGTGTCTAAAGTTGATCCGATTTTTCCACGTGCATATTATTTTCTAAAGAATTCTAATCAAGTGAAACATTTAAAATCAACATTTCATTATTCATTCACAATCCACATTGATAGTAGATTAGCTAAGGGCACCATTTATAAAATTACATGAAAATATTGTCCACACAGGCTTTATAAAATTGGCCACGGGATTTCACTGAATCATTTCTATGGTTTGTAATGGAGTCCCCATAGTGGGAGGGAGAAGATTTGAATTAAAATTTTCAAATTTTAGTGTTTTTGAGGTAAAATCCTTTAACTTCAATGGGTTTTCTACGGTCAGAATGGTGAAAACAGAAGATTTGTAATAAAATCTCAATGGTTTTCTATGGTTTGGAATGGGGAAAAGAGAATTGATGAGATTCATATGGTTTAATGGGTGAAAAGAGGAGATTTGAAAATTTTCATGGGATTTCTATGGTTTGAACGAGCAAGAGAGAGAAGATTTGTAGTAAAATCAGAAATTTTTAATGGAATTTCTACGGTTTGAACAGATGAGAGAAAGAGTTGTATAAAATTAAAGGGATTTTTATGATTTGAACGGATAAAAAGAAAACATTTGTAGTAAAATCAAAAATTTTTAAAGGAATTACTACAGTTTGAACAAATGAAAGAAAGATTTGTAGTAAAATTAAAGGGATTTCTTTGGTTTGAACGGATAAGGTTTGTAGTAAAATTAGAAATGTTATGAGTTATATTTTACATATGTTTTTGAATCCCGAGCAAAGCCGGGCTACTCGGCTTGTAAATAAATAATTAAAAAAATAATAAAATAAATAATTAAAAAAATAATAAATAAATTAATTAAAATAATAAATAAATAATTAAAATAATAAATAAATAATTAAAATAATAAATAAATAATTAAAATAATAAATAAATAATTAAAATAATAAATAAATAATTAAAATAATAAATAAATAATTAAAATAATAAATAAATAATTAAAATAATAAATAAATAATTAAAATAATAAATAAATAATTAAAATAATAAATAAATAATTAAAATAATAAATAAATAATTAAAATAATAAATAAATAATTAAAAATAACTTAAAAAATTATAAATAAAACAAAATAATTTTTTAAATTACCTGCGTCAATCCAGTCGCCACTGCTTTATCCACATTCACCAATAAGTAATCATCCGTTTGGCACACTCCATCAGACCATGCAGCGCAGCAATGATGTGCATAAACATGGCCCGACAGTTCAAACAATTGAGCTGGTTCAGGCTCTTCAGCGAATCCGATCAAGCTCAGTTCGTCGATAGGTGGTGACTGAAATTTGTTATCGTCATCAAGACCGATGAAAGACTTTCTCGTCTTGCCCAATTTTCCAGGCCCTCTATGCCGACGCCACGTTATGACTTTGGGACTTCTATCTGGCTGACTTCCTTGATCACTTTCGCTGGAATCCCGCCGTGCTTTAACAACACGTTTAAATGGATTAAACCCCATTGATGGTTCGAATCTCGTTAATTCGCCCTGTCCGAGAAGACTTTTCTCGCCTAAATTGCAAAACGAACACGATTTTCCTGGCCACTGCTCTTGAGGTTCGTCCGGATTTATACGTTCCATAGATACAGCACTTGAAAGACTAGCATCAGAGTCAGCACCTTTTTAAAAAAAAATATTTGTAATTAAATATTAAATTACGTATTTAATTTGTTGTAGGATTTACCTAATTCTCCAATTTCTGACTTTTCTTTGTGTTCCATTAGCATGCTAGATAATGGAAACGGCATCGACGGCGAGGTATAAAGCAAGCCACAAGGTCCTCCTAAAGCCGAAGCCGGTGGAAATGTGGCAGTGGGACGCGGTGGCTCTGCCCCAATACCACAAATGCTCATGGCACTGACTCCACCTTGCGTATGGAAGTGACCGTGTTTCCTGCGTCCTCTCTGTCGTCCCGAGACTCTGAGAAAAGGATTGCTAAAAATTCCACATTACTGACTAAATGCAAGGGAAGGCAACCAACCCTAGAACGGACTGAGAGATGATTGGCCGTGTTAGTATTATAGATTATGAAAAAATGTTAGTAGAGAAGAAAGATCGAGCAGTTTGTTAATGCAGCAAAGAAAAAATAATAAAAATTGGCTATTCTGTTGATTTTTAAGAAATTTTCATTTATATCATGGTTATTTATGTAAAGCCAATTTTTATTACAAAGTGTTATGTTTTTATTAATTTAATTACAGACTTACGAAGGCGGTTTTTTCCTTTGAATTGGTCCACTACCATCTTTACGTGGCCGACCAGGTCCTCTTTTTGGTATTACTGGAGCTAATGGTAAAGTCACTTGGGTCGAACCAATAGAATCTGCAAGAAAAAAAATTATTTCATTATTTATCAACATTATCCATTATTTTTGGTTGTTACAAATAAATCTTAAATTACATATGCAAACAAATTACTTACCCACAGAAAGAGAAAGTCCCTGAGGTAAGCTCTGTAATTCATTGCTAAAATAACCTAACTCTTCACGAATTGAACCAGTTGGTAGTAACAAATCCCGATTCCGAGCATCCAATGAAATTCTGTCATCAAGAAAGGGTTTCGTGCAGATTGTCTTAGATGTACAGCCATCGGCCCGCTGTTCATAATTCGAGTGCCCCGGAATATCCATTCTGTATCTTGGCAACTTTAAATACAAAAAAATGTAATAAGCATTTTTATCTTAGCGGAAAGGCAATCTTTTAAATATCGTAAATATCGAGACTAGAGCAGAAAATTTCAAGGTTTCGGCAGCCATAGTGGATTTTGACGGCAATGGCACTTACCCAGCTCATAAATGCATGCTTTTACATCGCAATCGACATTTTTTCTTGGTAAAAAACACTAATGATTTTGATGTTAACTTCGGTTTGAATACTTGACATTATCGCATTTGTCCTAAATACAAAAGAAACAGGAATAAAATAACTACAGCTTAATTTTCGGCCAATAGTGACCGAAGCACCGCCTTAACAAACAAATGTAAAATCGCCACAAGGGGTTTTAGTGTTGCTTGGTCCCAGATAATAGATCACACTATTGTACCCAGGTCAAAAGATTTAGCACAAAATATGACGTCACACAACTTACAATCAGCTCTAATGCGAATCTCGCGCACTAATACAAATTTTAATTATAGACAGATGGAATAATCAGTTATTTTACATTCAATTCTGATTATGTTGATTCTAAATGATGTTAACTAATATCAAAATTTCGAATGTAAAACTACATGAGATAAGAAACAGCGAGAAAAATAGTTAATTTAACGAGCTACTTGCGATTGGTGCGCTGTGAACGGTGATTAAGCGCACCATTAATGGCTGCCTATATTTTTTTTACTTAACTTTCGAGGTTTTTATTTTTTATAAATCCAACCTTTCAGAATCACTAAAAGATCAAAAACAACTTGTGTAATTGCTACATACATCCAATGACATCATATCAAATAATAGTTCACGAAACTTTTGTTTTTTTATTATAAAAATATTAAAAATTTCTTAATTATAATTGCAATACTGTAAAATTCTTTCATGAGGTTTCATATCTAAATCTACAACTGTAATATTAAATGCATAGAGCTCATAGTCAATTTGAATTAAATTGTTCTGAGCGTCATCGTCAAACCTGCAAATAAAAAAATACTGTATTAAAAATTGTTCAGCACATAAAGTATGCTATTTCAAGCTCACTGCTTTTCTACTCTTTGCATAGTTAACATAACTGAACAGTCTTTGGCTGCAGCCGATACTAAGAACTGCGATATCTGAAAAACAAAACCATTACTACGGGTGCAACAATTTGCACTTTTAAACACTTACGGAATTAAGTTTAGTTTTAAATTCTTCAGGCAAATTTGGCATCTCTTCAACATCACTGTGTAATCCGTAAATAAGAAAATATTGCCTAAATATAACATAATAACAGTACCAATTTCAGTAATTGAATCGTTTCAGCTCTACATCTTACATTAACGTTGGATAATTGTTCAATAATGTTTTTATTTCTTCATACGTGCGAAGTAACTCTCCATTGTCCACCTTTAATTTTTGAGCAGTCAAAATTCGTCCGAGGACACAATGTTTGAATACACCTTTCTGTACATCGGTTTTTATTCCTGAAACTACAGATAAAAACAAAATATAATATTATTTTCTGATAAAAGTAAAAATGTACAGCTTGCAAGAGCATTACATTTCTCAACAATTTTTTTTCTTTGTTTATTTTTATTTTTTGAAAAATAGGTCATCAATAGTAAAACAACAACAATAAAAAATTCATATTTGTTTTCTGGTCCTAAATGTGTTCAATTTTTTTTATTTTTATGGTTTTTAAATTTTAAATTAATCCGTTATAATCAGCTAGAAAATATATAAATCTTCGGTTGAGTAACATTAACACGACACGACCATTTAATGTAAGCCAAGGACAAGTTAGGTCAATACCTACACTGATGGGCACACCTTTCCACTCTCTTAATTTATCATTGACATCAATAACTATGCAAAAAAAAAAATTACAAAAATCTTTGTTTTTAAAAAAAAAATAAAAAATAACAGTATGATTCTCAACACAAAAGTAAATGAATTCAACCGTGATTCATTATTTACACCTATAGGGTTCTAATTTAACTCAAAATTCATATTTTTATTAGAAAATTGCTACCACTTATGTTACAAACCTTCACATCCACATTTTTCATATTCGTGATAATCATTGGTACTTTTTTCAGGCAGCAGCTTGTGCAAAAGACACGAAATTACTAATTCACAAAATTTATCCTCCAACTGATCTCTATAACATAAAGAAACCTATTGTACTAGTTAATTTTTATTGTAAAGATATATAAAACATTATCAGGTACCTGCAACTTGTTGTTTCCTGTAAAAACTTATTCAATCCTGACGTTGACAGCTGGTTGTCTCCATAAACTAGTACTCCGTTCTGTAATAAAAACAAATAAACAAAATCTAATTGCATTTTAATTTATAATACTTACCACAAACAACCTCAAATTATTTTGTGGATTTTTTAAAAGACTTTTTAACGCAAACTTCATTTTATCATCATGTCTACAAAAAAATTGTAAAATAATAAATACCTAATAAATAAATAAAATATAAATATAAATGTAAATACTCATACATACCCAGAAAATAAGTCCAAGGGACAATAAGTGTTAATTTCTGCAATTCGATTTTCCTTTAACTGAAATTATAATAAGTAATAAATCAAACATACATACAAAAACTTCATGTACAAAATAAAATAGGATAAAAATAAAAATACCATCTCATGCGGGTGACCATAATTGCCGATATACACTTTATTATACTAATAATTCTCTTTAAAACCTTTTCCGATTTAAAATATTAATAGTTAATTTTCGGCATGCACCAAAAAATACACTTACGTTTCAAACGCATTTGCCTCTTCATAGCAATTACTTTTTTTATGTGAGATTATTCTGCATGTAAAGTTTGAAAAGGAAAGCATGCAATTTCAGGAGATTCCGGTTTTTAAAAAAATGCCCTCAAATCGTTAGGGTTGAGGGCAAATGTGGAGTTCATTGACCATCATCAGTTGCCTTTTTTGCGCACATCAAAGCATAAGATCAAACCATTTCCAAAAAAAACAAACAAAAAACAATCTTACTTTTTTCCTCTGCATCGATTGGTATTTACACATTTTCTTCTCTGTTCCTACACCCGGATTCAGAAATCCCATTTTCAGCTGTAAATATTTAACAAAACTGTTTTGCATTTATTCAATGTGTGCTACTAATTACCTTGAGTTCCACAGCAAGCACAGGGCCGATTTTATTATGATTATCGTATTTTGATGGAATGCATGTTGTACAATCGGGTAACTTTACACCCAGACAACTCGTCGTGTTTAATTTTTTAAACTTTCTGAAATCTAATTATGAAGAGGGAAAATGTTACAATTTTTAAAATATTTAATTATTTATTCATTTAAGTGCTTCAGCTACACTTTCATTCTATCTTTAGAAGACTATTAGCCATTACTTGTCACAAAAATCAATAACCTCATTTCATAAATTATGTGCGCATTATAAATAATTTTTTTTAAGCAAAATACCATTTATGATTTAAAAGTTTCTGTGCATGAAGTTACATTTTAATGTAATAAGAAGTTTTTGTACAAAAAAATAGAAAAAATTACTCATTTACCTGGTCTAAATTGATCAATTTCTGCTAATTCTTTTCCAGTTATTTTAATCAATTCCTAAAAAAGCAATTAATTAATTTTTTTTTTTTGTTGTGAAATCAATTTTTATATAGTACTCATAAATATAAATAAAACACTTGCCCCCTTGGCAACGAACTCCTTTCCAATAAGTGGCTTCATAACCTCCTCCACATATTTCAGGGACAATTCGAGACGTGAAAAAACCTTCAACCGACAATAAAAAAAATAAATTAAAAAAAAATTTTTTATTACGTAGTATAATTTTGTTTTTGTATTCTGTTTTATATGATACCGCGTATCGCACAGATCAAATTGACAGAACTGTGCAATTATTTAGACTCAGAAAACACTGATAATAACTATTATGTGCAACCCGAGTAACATTCCTCGGAAACATAAAAATTGACTCCATTTAATTCGTGGATTAAAATTGGGAAAAACTCCATGGTAACATGAAGCAAACAACATGTTTATCGGCTAAAAACGATGTTGTCTGCTCAGGAATAAAACATGAGATTTCTTTTCAAAGTCTAATTAATTTATAAAGCAGTCAAATCGGTTAGTTTTTAAAACTTATAACATTTTTTGATATTCTTAATTTATATTGAAATAAAATCTGACATAATTCGACGAAATTACAAATTTCTGAGTTTATATTGATAACTGATTTGTCATTCATATCAGTTTCAACTGAAGTACGTAGTGAATACAAATTTTGCAACAACAACATCCTTGACATGATTATTACCGTATACCTATGCTATTACCGACTGATCGGGCTCATCAGGCTCTTCTTTGACAATTCGCAACACACATTGATCCTATGAAAACAGAAAAATATTAGAATTAAAAAAGACAAAAAAATTACTACTATATTTTATTATTAAATTATTTACCTTTGGAATTCGCAAAACTATGTGCTTGTTTCCTTCTGCTATATACTGCCATTCACCGGGTAATAAATTCTTAACAATCACACCTGTCATTCTACAGAATTTAATTTTAATCGTGTAGTAATAACGACTGCCATGGTGCCTACCATCAGAGCCTTGGCCCTCCTTAGATTCTGTGCTCCTTAGCCGTGGTATATGCTGCCATCTGTCGGTGAAAGTTTCTCGAGAGCGTCTTTAATTATTGAATCATTGCTAATTCTTCTGCTTAAAAATTATACCTTCGATCTTTCCAATCTGAGTCCACATTTTATTCTTTATAATTTCAAATATTAAAGATGATGTTATTGTCACAAAATGTATGCTTTTTGTAAATAATAAAAGCTCAGACATACTTCTAGTGTTTTACTTTATTTGGGAAAAAATTTGTTTTGTAAAATCTATAATAGGTACCGTACTGATTGCTTTTTATAAAACTGGTTATTTACTACGTGGCGATTTGGGCAAGTCTCTGTGCAGAATCAAGTAACAGTAGCTTGGTTATTGACAACGTATGCATACCACATAAAGACATTAATTCTCCTTAAACTGTATTTTAAAATTTAGTCAAAAGTTAAATAAAAGAGCTCGGTTATAAAACAGGAAAGCGAAAAAGACAGAAAAAAATCCCCCGGAACTCTACACAATGAGTTCAATTTTATGTGGAGCAATTTTTACAATTGTCCCCCGGGCTCACAAAGGACAGGGCAGCGAAAGGTGACGTATCCAGGTAGGGCGCCAGTCAGACGGGACCATGGGACTTCTGCATCTACCTACACTTAACTTAACCACCCTTGACACGAATATGACATCGCCCATATCGTGATCTCAGGTTAAAGTTGTAATTCATGGATGCATAATTAAAATAATATAATAAACAATTTATGCATCAACTGAGATTATGCCCACAAAGTGCAATTTCATTTTACCTAGCAAAAGTTGAGTGCGGATGCCAGAAATGTTAATATTGTATCCCTTTTTGATTTTAATTGGTATTAATTAAGATGTGCAACACCTAGAAACATAATAACATAAGAAATATGTAACAGGAAAGATTAAAAATCCATATAATTTCATTTTTGTTATAACTTTTATGTGACTTTTTATTTGATATAATGGTCATAAAATTTATTTATTTTTGTATTTTTAGTTACTGAAATTGATTATTATTTTGCTTAACTTTTAAAATATTATGTGATAAGTTATTAGGAAATAAGAAAAAAAAAGCTCTGTTTATGCAGGAAATTGCACGTTATACTCTTTATCTCAAGTTATTTTTAGTTGTGAATGCAGTATAAGTTCGAAAACATGTCTTTATACTCTACTCGCCAAAGATGAACATTATAATTTTATCCTTCCGGAGAATATCACCATTGTTCTCGGTTGGAAACGCAGCTTTAAATCTTCAGCAACCTCTTAAAGTGACCTCACCTGTTAGTTGCAAGATTATTTTGACCCTATTTAACATGAACTTCTCATAAATATAAAAAAGGCAACAAAAAAACCAAAACTCATACGATTAATCCCGAATCACAAAAATTATGATAAAAAAAGTAATACATCATTTAATTTGGGTTAAAATTCATACTTAAAGAAGACTTCTATCTTCCTTAAGTAAAAAAAAATGATTGCCTATTAAATATTTAGATTTAGAAAATGAAAAAGTTCCTTCTGATATCCGCTTAAAGTACAAAGAAAACAGGAAGTTTAAGTTAATGATCTCACAAAATTATATTTCTGCATTCCTCAAATCATATCATACGACTGCATAGACGATTATTCAAAATAAGTCCAAAACGATAAATTGATTAGAGATAACTGAATTTAATCCGACCATTTCCACCATTTTCACTATTGAGGTTATTTAATTACTCTAATAAAGTTTTCTTCCCAGTTGCCATTGTTTTCTATACTACCATTGTAATTGTAGGTTTAAAAGTAAATGGAAAATAAGTTTGTAGTTTAAAAAGCAAAGAAGAGAACAGCTGACACCATTGTGTACTGCAGGCAAATGACCCTGGAACGTTCCATTTGCAGGCAGGAAGAAGTCAGAACCAGTTGGATCCAGTCAGCTGGTTTTGCCTCTTGGAACCCTTTAATGTTCTTTCTTCCTTCTCTTTTTTGTTATTATTTTTTAAGCTTATCTTTTCACCATTTTATAAATCATTCATTTTAAACGAAAACAAGTTTTTAATTACATGCATTGCTTCGGAGTACCAACAAATACGAATATCATATTCATTTGTTTGTTTATTTATTTACTCTTGTGACAAGTGACACAGTTGCAACGATCAAAATTCCACATGGTCCAATTCGACCAAGTAAAGCCATATATACACCAAGTGTTTTTGGCATGTGTTTTCTAAACTTCAGTAATGATTTACGCTGCTTTTTTAGTTCGACCGCGTCCATTTTGGATCCCCATAGCACATATGTAAAAGCTCACATTGCAATTTCAACCAATGTGGACGTGCTTGTCAACATCTGCGTGATGGCGAACACATATGCACACTACGTGATATCAGTTGCGTAGTTGGCTCTTGTTGTTGTTGTTTTTTTTTTGTGCCTCAGCTCTTTATCGTTATTTTTTTTCGCTTGATATAACAACACTTTATTGCCAAGGGGATAAAAATAATTGAAAACAACTTTAAAGCCCCTAGAACATTTAATGATTACATGGAGCTTAGTTTGTGACCTTCAGCCGACTTAATTATCTGTTTTCATAATTTTTATCTTTATTTAATCAGGGTTTCAATCACCTGATCAGTTTTTACTACGCATTAAATTTTTTTAAATTACGATTGATGAACCTATAGTGAAGCAACTCCGCCTTTCATAAATCATTTATGAAAATCGATTAAATGTACTCGAAAAAGTTTACCTACTACATATCTTTATTTAAAAGGATAAACAGATTTTTTAGTTTGTTCTTATACAATAGAACTATGACAAATCTATAGAATAGGGAAAAATTGTACAAACACACACATAACTCAATTTTGTCCTTCATCACAATTTAACAAAAAACAAGGCAAAAAAAATGAACAAATAAAAATATAGGTATAAAAACTCTTGCAGGGGGAAAAATAGGTCGCAGTAAAAAGCTAAACAAATACACAAAATGAGGCTCGTGATGAGTCAACTCGGTGTCCGAGGTTCAGTAATAAAAAACCTGTAGTCAATTCGCTTTTAAACGCAGTACAAGTTTAAACAGAGTTGAGTGAGCTTCAGGATTATACTAAAAACATAAAATTATTCCGTTTATTTAGTTCAATAAAGAAGTAAAAAAAAATGTAAAAAAAAACTTTTAGCGAACCTTCGCAGTTGTTGAAAATATTTATTTATTTTTTATTTATTTATAAAGGTATCGAACGATTTTTTTTATGCTTTTATCAATTCGAATTTACAACGCCATTACCTTTTTTGCTCCCTAGTAACATTAGAATTGGTGAGAAATAAAATTCTCTCCTTTTGTAAATGGATATTTGAGTCGGGTGAATCACACGCAATTTTGAGCAGGATAGGATATTACACAGTAGAAAAATGATGGTTTGGCAATACCTGTGACGTCAACTTGTTCAAGAACTTCGTAGCCTCGTTTCGCTCAAGGTCAACAAACAAGAGAGAAGTTGGGCGCAATCCAAGATAGAAAATTCTAAATCTTTTTCAAGGATGACTGAAAAATCTAGAATAAAAATCGGAAATTTAATATCTTAAAACTAATTTTATAAGTAAATAAACCTTTTCAGGCCCAAACTACAAATTTATCCAACATTAACTCTTTAAATGACTACTTAACTTATAGTGGAAGATGAGTGCTTTATATTTTGTTTACATTTTTCACCATGAAAAATGGGCTGATGAAGAATTAAATAAAAAAAATGTTGTTTTTTTCTTTTAGAAAATTTTATTCGAAGAATATTCTAATTATAAAATTTCCAGATCCCATTTTGAGCACAGAAAGGAAATCTGCAAGGAAGTATGGAGAATTTCTTAGAAAATAAGGTATTAATCACCCATCCTTTTACTTTTTGATATAGTTAAATGTAAAACAGGACACACACTTTGGTATGCTGCCATTCCAAGTTTTATTTTTCACTGTACAAAAAGATACCTTAATTCCTATACGAAAACTAGAATCACTTTTTTAAGATGTTGTTTCTGTACATAAAACTAAATGACATTTGCTTTATACATGCAAAAAAAAAGATGAGAAAATTGTGGCTAAGTTTTACATAAAATGACATTTAATACAAAACTAAAAGTAATAATAAAAAGATTAAAAAATATGTAATAAAGTACAAAATATGAACCATAATTTTATTAAATTGAATTCACTACAGCGAGAAATTTTTTTTTTAAGGTGATAAATTCCCACCAATTTAGGATTTTGTATATTTTAATACTGACAAACAAAATGGCCACAATTGACTCAAAATTTTCTTAATTTTTTAACATTTCATAATGGAATACAAAATAAAAAAATGCGTCCCCAATTTCTTTTACTGAAATGAGATCAAATTTTTCTTAAGAAACAAAATCATGAAAATAAAAGAAAAAAAAAGAAATGAAAAATTACCTGGCCACAAAAATGATTTTTAACTAATGTACGAACACGTGTTTAAAATGACATTGAAAAAAAATTTACTAATGACAAAAAAGTGACAATACAAATTATTAAACAATATTAAAATGATAAAAGAAAAAGATTATTGTATCACAAAAAGCATTTCTTATAATTACTCAAAATTTCGACTCCCTTTTTACCCTATCAAAATCAAAATAAGCACAAAAATCCTCCATTGTTCATCAGGAAGAAACTCCCATCATAATTTTTTTGAACCTCGACAAGCTAAACATTTATTGCTTCAACAGCCAATTTGTTTTTAATTTTATTCTTTCACTAAAGCTATAAAAATAAATTACTCTAATCAATTTTCACTAACCAATTTATCAATTGTTTATTTTTACTGTATGTTTTTACCCGTTTGTTTTGTGTAAAATGCAAAAACGTGGCTGTCCAAAGTGTTGAACTTTTCAGGATTCAAAAAGGACAAAAAATGTTTAGGATCACATCCGCTTTAAGCGTAATTTGCACTACCAGTACTGCACCATTAGAAAACCAATATTACTTTAGTTTTTATCTCTGTTTTTGGAAAGCGTCTTTCACCTTAATTTTTCTTTTTTTTAAAAAACCCCCATAGAATACAGAAAAATTCACTCCAGTGATTTGCGTTTAGACAAAATTTGTTGAAATAATTTAAATTCTAATTCCTAATTAATTATTAAAACGGAAAAAATTCCAAAACACTTTCAATCGTACCCTGATCCTTAGATTTAATAATAGACCAATTTCAGAACAAGAAAGATTTCATTTTAACATCTTTTTCGAGGCAAAAAACAAAAAAAATCTCATATGTCGTGAAAATAGTCCATTTTACACAATACTTGACTTTTTTTTATACAATTACAATTATAAAAATAGTTAAAACCCAAAATTTTCTTTTAATACAATCATAATGGATTTTTTTCTCGTAAAAAACAAAAAACAACTAAAATTTACTCGGAAACCAATTAAAGTGTACCAATCATTAAAAAAATTGGTAAATATAAGGCATAATTGTCTTTGTACAATTGTTTAAGCTTTGTACACGTCATTTTGACTCGATCCAATACCTGATTATACAAATCATTCGCTCATTGTCAGTGCTTACAAAATTTCGATCGTACAAAAATAAAACCATCAAAAAAAAATAATTTTCTTCTCACAAAAAAAAAGCCAACATCATTTTCAAGAAAGCTTTATAAAATCTACAATTTGAAATTAAAAAAATAAAAACAAAAAAAAAAATCCAGTCCAGAATACCTTTTGCAAAATTGGGTCAGATCCGATGTAGGGCAGTCCAAGATGGTTTATACAAAATATCCGAATGAGTTATTCGCCATATTGTTTGCGGGTTTGTTTTTTCATTAAAAAATACAAAAAAAAAAAAGTTTTTTTCTACACACACAAAAACAAAATTAATAAAAAAACTTCATCACTTTTTTCGTTTACCAGCAGTTGGTCCCCGATATTTTTTTAGTCGTTTTTTTACATTTTTTTTTTTAAAATGTATAATCTTAATTACATATTTAAAAAACATTGATTGTACTGCATCGGTGTAGTAGAAAAAATAGAGAGAAAAAATCAA
The DNA here is from genome assembly GCA_000239455.1 of Strigamia maritima. Classification (NCBI taxonomy): domain Eukaryota; kingdom Metazoa; phylum Arthropoda; class Chilopoda; order Geophilomorpha; family Linotaeniidae; genus Strigamia; species Strigamia maritima. The sequence goes on along the minus strand of AFFK01020382.1, from coordinate 22,641 downwards.
AAAAGATATAAAAAAACTTAAAATTAAAAAAAAATAATCAGTGTTTAAAGTCTGGTTATCAATTACCCAATATCACAGAATTATTTCATGCGGGGGTGAAATTAAATTCAGGAACGGTTTAAAACCGGTAACTACAATCAAGTCCCGAATATCAAGGCCTAACGGTCTTTCCAAGCCTCCATATAAAATTTTTTTTATTTCACTGGTTATTGATGAATGATTTTCCACTAAAATTTAATTTTAGTATACACTATACAATTACAAAATGATATGATTAAAACTAAAAAAAAAAACTAAAAATATCTTTGTACTTATATTACTCAAAACTAATAAAAGGTAATAAAAATAATCACCAAACTTTAAACGACTTAAAAAAAAAAAAAACAAAACCCAAAAAGATCAAATTTTGAAACATTTAATATACAATATGAATCACGGATGGAATTAATGAATTTTATACCAATTCTCGAAAAAAAAAAAATTTCTTTGATTCAAATTAAACAAAAATAATCACCGAGCTTTTTGGCTTACATGATAATTCAAAAACAGGGCTGATAAGGAATGGAAATAAAAAGAAAGAAAAAAAAAAGAAAAATATATGAGGATAAAAACAAAAAACATTTTAAAAACCCGCTAACTTTCCTAACTGCTCACGTAGGTGGCGAATTGTTCAAAATTCAGGTTCATATTCCTAGGATCCATGATCATTGTCTCATACCCGCGCAGACTATCTTTGCATGTTGAATAGCGGTCGGGCGGAGGCGGTGGGGGCTGGGTTCCGTCATAAAGGACACAAATACTTCCATTCTCTCCAATTCTGTAGGAAACTTCTTTCGGGTCAATCCATAACGTGAGCTCGTTGGGGAACATATTATGGAGCAGACTAGAATCACTCACTCCACAGGCGGAGGCCGCTCGAGCGATCAGAGGATCCATTTTGTGATTGATTCGCAGGCATCGATAGCCGCTACCTCTGCACGGCTTTTCTGGAAACCAGTGATGTTGGTAGTGCTTTTTCAGCAAATCTTCCAGTTTGGCCCGGAAGATTTCCAGTTCTTGTTCATTCATTACGTGACCCATACGAAGTAAATTCATCAGAAAAGTTGATGCACTTTTGATTTCCAGTCTCATTTTAATGGCAATTTTGTGTTGTAAAAATAAGACTAGTATTTTTTTAGTATCAAATTCTCACCGCTTGCTTATGGTCATTTAGCAACAGCAACAGACGTTTTTCTTCTTTTCTTCGTCTTCGTGGTTGGGCTTTTCTTCGTTTTAACCTTTTGTTTCCCTCTGATCCGTTCCCGTTTCGGGTTTTCTTTGTTTTGGTTTTGCGTCTTTGTTGGTTTCAGATTGACTATGTTTTCTTCACTGATCAGTGATTTGATTGGACGGTAGATATTGTAGATGGCAAGATAGATGCAATTTTGTAAACAAAAAATAAAGTAAACTAAGGGCCAATAAACGCCACTCCGACTAGCCTCGGTCTTCTAGTAAGACTCTCCACCGATGGTCTCGCTCTCGAGCGGAGCTAGCGCGACATGGGTTTATATACTAACCCCTAGTGGCATCTGGCCAAAACTCGCAGATGGTATGACGTCAATTGTAACACAGCCAATCCGAATTAAATTTAACGTAGCTACAAGGGCGAGCCTAAACAATTACGAACCACCCAAACCCATTACGTTATAGAAGAGCCTCAACATTATTAATCCTTCTGATTAATGAGTATCCTCAATTTAATAATTACAGAAAAAGGTTTGCTTTTCTAAATTTCTTAGAAACATGGAAAATATTTTTGTGGAAAACTACCACTAGATGGAGATGGGAAATGACCAAATAGCAATTAAGCATAGTTGAGTGATTTTCTTTTGCGAGTGAACATATGGAAAGGAAACAAATAAGGTAATTGTAGTATCCTACAGCCTTTTTTGTCAAGAAGCGTAACATTTTATTCTATTTATTCGTTCAGGTATCCGAGTACACAAAATCTTTATCGTGGTATATGCTTTTAAAGTCATAAAGCTCTTTGTGTCCGCCGAGTCTTTGTCTACTTGTTGCTCATTGTTTAAAACCATCCCGTATGTGCTTATTTGCGAATATTACTGTTATTCTCTTTGTATAATCTCAGTCAAGTACTATATTTTTAACTACGTAATTCTCGTCATCACCACCGTCGTAATTAAGAGTAAATAAAATAATTATACAATAATCATAAACTCATTGAGTCATAAAACATACATAAATTTTATGATTATTTATTGTTCATTAGTATTTAAATTACGATCTATATATTTGCCCAATTGCAATTTTGAACCAGTTTCTGCATTTTCTTCAAAAATATTTTTTTTTTGCCAATTTTTTTTTCATTTTCATATCATTTTTAAAGTATGAATAACCTTTTATCTTCAGAAAGAGTATTCAGCTGGTAACAGATGTGCTGATTCTTCATTCAATATTTGATTAATCGAATTACTTTAGCAGGTTAATGGACTGCGTGGTAATGTTAAAATGATAAATGGTACCACCTAAAACTGCCTTGGTAATCAAAATCGAATGTAAGCAGTGTTCACTTAAATAATAATCACAGATAATAAATTAATGTTCATAAATATGTTGATATTAGCTGGTAAATAAAACAATTTATCAATTTTTTTTACTTTTTAATTCATTTTGGAATAAAACAATTTCCACATCATTCTTAGCAATTTTTATGTCTTCACTTTTTATTATTGTTATTGTTTTTTTGAACCTGGGTAGGGTATTTTTTTTATTTTTTTTTATAATCTGCTCCACCTGGACCACCAATCAAAAGATTGGGGGGGGTTCTCCACTTTGTCTGTTGCCAAGGTCTCCAGGGGGGGGGGGGGGGGATCTCATAATCACAAAAGGGAAATGGGCGTTATAAAACTATTTGAGACTTTTAAACAAAATTGTAACACCTGGCGGTAATCAACAAATTTTCTCATCTTAAAGTTTCAATAATCTTCATTGTATCGATAAACATAAATAAAAACAGATGACATCAATTGAATGAATTATTCGTTGAAATTAATACTTTATCTGGGTTATAACTTAAAAAAAAAGTCTATAAGCGCATAAATAATTCAAATCCTTTTCATTTTTTTCAAAAATGAACCCACACCCACTTTATAAAATTTTTTTTATTATTATTATTTGAAGAGAGAAAGGGGTTGGTCACAAAGAAACAAGAAAAGTTATCAGCTGGGAGAAGGAGATTTTAAAAAGAGGTGGGGTAAAGGAAAAGGGGCCTAAAACATGACCCTAAACACGTGACTAGCCGTTCACCTGCATGCAGCACTGCCAATTATTCTATTCAGTCTGACCCCATGCAAAATAATGATTGAATCTGGGGACACAAAACCACTCAAAACCTTTCCCCCTGAAGGACAAGGGCAACTTTAGTTCTCACGGAAAAGCTCTTATTAAAAAGTATAATCACTAAATTGATAGGTAGCAAACATTTGCTTGTATAATAATAAAAAAGAAAATTAAAATTAATAATCGCTAAAATTTTCCATGTTTTTTTGTGTATGTTTGTTTTCAACCTCCTGTTGATAATTTATATTTTTCTTGTTTGCTTACTTGTATTTCAAAGTTGGCAATCTATGTACGTTTCCTGCGATACAATAGTGTTTTGAGTAATTGACTTTCAAACAGCACAAGGTCATTTAGCCAATTTTTTTTATCGTTCATGTTAATAACATGCTATAAAATGAAGGGAGTGAGAAGGGCAGGACTTATATCTTCAGTTTTTTTTTGTTTTGTATTTTTACTTTGCAAATTTATATATTTTTTTGTTAAAAATAAATTAAATTCATTCCCTTTAATAGTAATTTGCTGAAAAGCGGTTTTACTAGTTAGGGTTTCCAGCTGACCATCTTTAAAAACTTTTGACCTGCATTGGGTAAAGTGGAATGGAAGTGGGTTGGCTAAAAGAAGGGAAGAGGGTAATAGTGCACGCGGGGGGTCGTCTAAGAGAGTGTACATGGAAAATGTTACATAACACTCCAGTCCCTCTTCGAAATTGTAATCATGGGCAATATTTACCCTGAGAAAAGTTAAAATTAAATTATAAAAATTCGTGGGATGTAAAATTAATGTTCAATTGAAACGAGAAGTCTAATTACAAGTTGAAAACAATAGTTACCACGAAGTCTCTCAGCTGCACATCCGATAAATGTTTTTTTCCGGTAATTTTCACATAAAGGCCAAAGTGGGAACTTTGGCTTTTCCTTGTTAGGTGCCGGCGAAGCACTGCAACGAGCAACGAAAACACCAGGCAGACAGCCAGGTATAAATGCATATTCAGGAAACCATAACAATGTTTACAATTTTCTAGATAAAAGTAAAATTCTGTTGGCGCCAGGTTTTGCGTAATATTTTTTCCCTCGCACGCAATAATGAATAGTTATTTTATTTATTATTTTCTGCTTTAAAAATTCGTACCAGGAAAAATTACATGATTGTTTGTTTTTTTAGTAATAATAATTTCATATTTTTGCTGTTTTATAAAATAATATTTTATTCTTTTTTTTAATTAGTGTAATTTTGTTTTCAGGGCTTTTTTGAAGGCATTAAAAAAACTTTATTTTTCTAAACTCACGTCAGCAGTATGTTTTAATTCAGTGTGTAATATTTAGTGTGTAATAAATGTCACCTACGATCAATACCCGGATCTGAGATGCGATCAAAATTATTTACTGACTTTTCTTTGGTACAACGAGAATGAGTTCATTTAAAATTCTAATTTTTTTATCAAATTATTACTATTAGAGTTCAAGCTATTTTATATCCACAAATCTGGTTCTGATATAGCTATGATAACCTTTTTCAAAGTTCTTGAGTATTGATGTCCAATGAAAATGACATATTCTATACAAATTTAATATTTCCAACTGTGATTCGGAGCATGGTTTCCAGCAAATCTCCTAAATAGATAAAATAAAGTACGGTAAACAAGATAATTAAAAAAAGAATTACCGTATACTATACAAACAGAGGAACTAACGCAAGCAGAAACCATAAACTCCTGACATCTACAGGCAATAAAGCTAACCATAATCCGAAAAAATAAAATATAAACATTACATGTTGACTACCGAAAGAAATAACTTCGATAAAATTCATCATTTATTTACTTAAATAAAGAACTATTTACACAGATTTTTAAATATATAAATCAAGACATCAATATTTTAATTTTTTAATAGTGTCATACTGCATCTAGACAGTCGTTTGTTTTGGTTTAAAATGGCGTCGCCCTTGGATTTTCGGCTGTGAAAAATTTGTGCAGTGATATGGGAGGAACAACATCAAGTTTCAAAAAACTGTTTTCGTTTTCAAGTACTGAAAGTGGATTAGATGAACAATCAGATAGAGTTCAAAGGGTTTCACCATATGTTTTGTCTAGAAAAGGGTTGAGTTTATTTTCCAACGTTCATCATTGATTTTTTTTTGTTTATTTTTTCGCTTTTATCAGCTATGGTGTGTAGCTATATTATATTACATGTATGATATAGCTACGTTTAATTAGCAGCAGTTTATTTTGCTTTTCTGTAAATATAACTGCCAAATTTTCAAATTTTTTTTTTAATATCAATTCAGGTCTATGTATTTTGATGAAGATGGAGACTTAGCTCATGAGTTCTATGTCGAGGAAAATTCTAGTGGACGAAAGGCAACAATGAGGAAAATTAATTCATCTTGTCTAAAACCGCAGGTATAAACTTAAACATTACTGGTGATTAATTTTTAATTTTGAGTTCAATTTTTACAGGGAGAAATAGATCACCAATTTCCAAGACTGAGATTTGATTTTCCCATTGTTTTGTATGAGGAATAAATTATCATCACTTTCTTTATTTTGGAATTTTTCAATTATTTTGTATGTTGCCGCACCGTTCCAGCAGCACAATATTTTTTAAATTGTCTTGTAATTTGTGTGAGAGTACAAAATTATTAATTGCCTACTACAATAAATAATGTACTTACATTTTGTTTTCTAACCAAATTAAATTTAAATTACAACCAGTTGCCTTGTAAATACAATTTTAATAAATGTTTTATTCTTTTTATCACTTGAAATTTTAAGAAGTTTTATTTGTGTAATTTTAATTTTTTTTGCACAAAACAAATCATTACGAAAATAAAATTTCGAATTAAATTCCAATACAATAATTTAATTTACCTTTCGAAGATTATATTAGGTTCTTTTGTATAACTATCGTATTTTCATCAATTAAACACTGTCTTGAAATCAATGGTTTTAGTGCGCGTTAATAATCCTAACTCGCATAGCATCATTATATTCGTTTCGCTGTTACTAAATACATGCATTTAAAAGCTCGCAAAAACTTATCGATGGCAGCGTTTAGTTGTTAAAATATGATAAATAACATCATGATATCACATTTTATACAAATACTAATTCCAACACAACAAAAACCCAAACAGAAGCAAATAAATACATTTGATTACATTAAATTTTAATACTGTTCTTTACAAATATAGTAAATAAATTTAATTCTTTTCATTATTGCACTGACTAGGTAGTTTGTATTCTGTATTTCTTATTAGAATAAACAACTCAAATTTAAATTAAATTTTATAGCTGCTCTTTAATTGTCAATAAAAGTTTAATGAATCAGTTTCTAGTTTGAATTAAAATTTGGAATGAATCTTTTGTACTACCTCCATCTACCATAACAAATGTTACAAAATGTAAAATGACTAATTATGAACCCAACCAGCAGGAAAAGTTCAATTTTGACTTTACCAAACTTAGTATTTCGGTTATTTTAAATTGTACAATATAAACAAAATTCTCATCTACATAATATAATAGTTATAATCAAAACTATATCAAATTTCACATCAAAATTACATATAAACCTGTACAATTTGACTGAAACCAAATTAAACTCATTGAACATGACTTTACACAACTCAAAAAAACAACAACAACAACAAAATTATCTTTTCTTGTGTCCTTCTGACCCATTGTAGGTTAAATTACCTCTAATAAATTGTTTGAAATTAGAATTAAATTTTGTGTTTGGTAAACTATCACATGGTAATCGTTCTTGTAGCGAGTCCGATGCATCTAGTTGCCCTCTTAAATGCAAAGACTCTGAGTGACGCCGTCGAGGTGGAGGCTGAGGTGCAACTTGTTGACTCGGTTCACCCGCTCCAAGTCTATCTCGCTCTTGAAGCGCTTGCTGTAGTTTTTCACCCATAACACTGTATTTAAATCGTAACTGCTGCAGGTAGTCTTCCTCTTCTCTTTTTAGTATAGTAAGGAAATTATTCAGTTCGGGTAAAGAAAAGGCATCCCACTACAACACACAATAAAAGTAAATTTAAATCATTATCATTTTATGGATATTTTCAATCTGTTAACTTACAGAGATGTCCCCAGTATCATTTTCTTGCAGAACTAAATGCCTTCCGGTATTTCCCTGATTATGCCACATAAGTATCATCCGTAAAGGATATTCACAGTCATGAATCCGGCGCATTCGAACTAAAAAATTAAAAACAGTTGTTCAAAATTACAAAATTTCTTCAAATTTATGTCTACTCACCTTTAGAACTCTCTCCAATTTCATAATCTCTTTCATACAATGCAAATTTATGCGGATTGTCAACTACTTTGAATTTATTTAGTAACGTAATTATCACATCTTTTGTTGTTGTCTCACTGCAAAAGTACAAAATTGAGTTCTATTTTTCTTTAATTTAAAAAAAAGTTATTTTGTGCTCGATTAAATTACCTCGTTACATGTAATGCTTTAACAGTGTCTCTAGGTAGATAAAAAGATGTCAGAGTTTTTTTAGCATCAGCTGTTCCTTCTGAATAGTCGTTTAGAACATCGTAAATAGAAGGTGGACGTGGAACAGCGTAAATGTTCACTGGACGACACAATCTCATGTGTACGCGAATAAATCCACTGAAAGAATAGCCATCTTCCAACTGAAATTAATTAAAACAACGGAAATGAGCAAAAATTCATATTGTAAACGATTTTCTCACACTTTACCAAGGTGATATCACCGGTCGCCACAGTGAGATTGTAATTCTCGATCTCTTTTCTAAGTTCTGCAGTTGATATCGTCGCAGTTGAGAATTCACTGATGTCACATTTCTGTAACAAACCCATCGTAACCATTATTGAATGTGCAAACGTGTTGTTTGCTCTTTTCCTGTTTTCGCGTTATACTAATTTCAGAGAACATTTTTAAACCGGAAAAGGATTAAATACCGGAAATGGAATCAAAGGAAGCAAATCCGATATGATAAGTAAAGATGTTCAACTTTTTATAATTAATTAAATTCATAGTTTGTACCATAAAATTATTATTTCAAATATTTAACATAAAATATCGGTAATATTTATTGAAAAAAAATTCTTGCCTCATTATCAATAACATCTTCAAATAGTGGAGATAAATCGGAAATGTCCTGAAATGAGGGAACACATTCCAATGCTGGTGATGTATGATTCAAAGGATTCGCAGTACAATCTAACGATACGAGAGGGCGGCAGCGCATATGACAAGTGTAATTACAATCTGGAAAAATAAATAAATAAATAAAACATGTTTATTATTTAGTTAAAAGTATAAATTAGAAAACAATTAACTGTTAACTGGTTAAAATTGATTGACAAGAAACAAATAAAGTTATATTTAGAATTTTAGAAATAAACAAATAAATTACTCAAGGAGTTTTCCTCCTCATTAATTATTAACTCATTTTTCTCTTTTAAATGTCATGACTAGGTTGCAGAAAAGAATTCCACCCAAACAAAGCTAATAATGACCAAAAAAGAAAATATAAATATTTTTTTTTTTACTCAAAAGAATTTTTTACTTAAAAGATACATTAAATTTAATTCTGGACTTGTACCCAAATATTTGTGCATATTTATAGATGCTATTTATTTATAATTAAAAAATCGAGTGAATTCTGTCACTCGGTAAGTTCGGGAATGAGAAAAATGAGAAAAATCCTGGCACCCAACACTGAAGACAATTTCTGCAACGAGAGCACATGTCTCTTTTTAGAAAACGAACCAGTTCTTATACACATTTCAGGTTGATGAACCTTTCACCAACACAAGAAAATCCCAAAGATTATATACCTTTCATCCACACACACACAAAGTTAACTGAACTGAATCAATTAAACTCCAACTGCAACAGCTCAATCTCAATTACAACAGCTGCAAAACAACAAACCTGAATTTTATATATTTACTTTACCAAAGTAAACTAAAGAGAAAATACTCACAAATTCCATTACACGCCGGACAAGACGGCAATTGTTTATCCACTGTATCGTAAATTCCCTCGTTTTCATCCTTAAATTTCTCTACATCTGGTGACATTTGCATCACATCCGATCCCAAATCCGACTTCGAATCAGCCACAAACTCCCTTTTCTCCCCTACATCGTCGTGGCCCTGAGCCCAGTTCCAACACGACACTAACTTTGCATCTTTTTCCAAAAAGTCACCCGCTTGACTTAAGCTGAGGCACGAAGTCGGCCATTGATTTTGATTGGAAACGGATGGTCGAATATCATCAGCAGGCACCATTAACTGGTTATGATTCGTGTCCCAATCACTCGGAAGTGAATTAACCCGTCGATTTCTTTTAATGAGGCTGTTCCGAAGAACCATGTCTATTTGATTCGTTCTAGCATCGAAGACAAACGAAGGTCCTGATGATTTCTTGTGCTTGCTTTCTGCTAAACCCATTGTGCTGACCACATTATCGCTTCAAGTGTGATTTGTTGTTGTCCTACAACTCGAGTGTAGATTTTTTTCCCTTTTATCTCTTCTCTCGTGTAGATTGATAAGATATTAGTGTTGAAATTCTACTCTGGTCATTGCTGTGTTGTCATTGGTTACAGCGTTTAACTTCGGCGCATCATCCACTGTTTATTGAATGTTCTCGACAGCTGCTGCAGTTGAGGAAAAGTTGTACTTTTCGCGTGAAGTTTTTGCAACTCACAATCGGATTTGTCCATCATCAAAGTAGATTAATGGATGCTTTTAAGCTAGCAAATGTGCGGTTGAATATAAATAGGAAGACAACTTTGTTTCTGTTAAATCCTTCTCCCATAGGTACGAGACAGGTAGGTTGCTGCGGATTGCGAAAATATGTCTGGAGTTTGTTGTGGCAATGAGCCAGAATGGGGAAGATCCCACTCATACGGAACAGGAGGAAAGAATACCGGTAAAAACAAAATGGAGGGGTTCTTTCGAGCTAAAAATACAATTAAGTTCGGTAAAAAATGGCTTAAAACTGATGACCTCAGGAAGAGATTTAAAGTTGACAATTTTGTGTTTAGATTGCATATTTAATTTTTTTTTCTCTAGAAAAGTTGTAATTTTTGGAATAATAAAATTCAGGATCGATGGAAATCTGCAAGAACTTGGGATGTGTCGAATTAAAGATGAACAAACTCCAAAACAAACAATTTCATAATAATTAAATAAACCATCATCAAGTTTTCTATTTTAGAAATTCCTTTCAATGCACTTCATCAGATATAAACAAATTTTATATCTTCGTCTCAAATATCGTTACAAAAAGTGCAATTAAAAAAACATACAACTTCACAACTCCTATTAATAAACACACGGATGCCTTCAGCCCTCTATTGAGAAAAATACAAAATTCAACCTGGTAAGACAACTTGAAGTTTTTTGTCTTTCCAAATAATTTTTTTTCCATATTGTAACCCTTATGTGCGTGTGTGATCCTGTCCGACAGATACGTTTTTTTTTTATTACGCTCCCGGAAAGTCTTGACACTTTTTCACAATACGAATTTCAGTGAAGCGAATGTCATTCTCTTGACGTTATTTAGGCGCAGTCTTTTCATCATTCTTTTAACAGCATTTGAAGTTTTTCTGAGGTCATAAAAACGTAAAAACTTAAAACGTTAAAACAGGACGACACAGCACCGTCATGGCGGGTCGATAGTAGCGCCACTACACAGACAAATACAGGAACACTGATCTCGACCTTGTGAATATCACAAGGTCGAGATCAGGGTTCCTGTATTTGTCCATTGTTTTAAAATATATAAGCACAAATCTAAAAATGTAATTGTTTTAACAATTATTTGGCTTGGTTCAAAACATGGAGTCCCATGTGATCCATGGAGTGCTCCAATTTCAAATTCCAGTTCACTTTTCCCATGTCCTAGCCTAATGCCTGTGGCGGGCTGACCTCACCTTACTAGGTAAAGTAGACTGGAAATTTAAATTAGAGCACTCCATGGATCATATGGGACTCCATGTTTTGAACCAAGTCCAATTATTTTGCATTAGCTAAAAAAAGCTAAAAACGTAATCAAATGTAATACGGTAGCTAAAATCGGGGAATCCGTAACCTGTTGACAGAGAATTCTCAGGTGAAGTTGATTTGTTACCACCAAATCGGGGAAGGCTCACTTCTGAATCAACAAGTTCAGCCATGTGTTGGAATTCTTTGTGTGTATTTTTAAATTAATAAAAAAAAATTTTAAATTCTGTTAAATAAATTTTTTAAGTTGATTGAAGTCAGATTGAATCAGATCAAATCCGTTTGGAAAAATTTGTTAACCATTTGAATCAGTTGTCGTTAAATTTATATTAATTTTAGAGAAAATTAACTGATTGCAAGCTTAATTTTAAAGCGCGCATTGGAAATGCTGCTTCTACAAAAGAAAGAAAGAAAGCAAAACTTAAATAAACTAAAAAATTATAAGATGACAACAGAAGAAAAATAGGATGAGATGAAATCACTCGAAAATGTGAATACAGACCATGCAAATACCACGAGAAACCGCAATAAAGGGTTCGGAAATCAGAAAAACGAGATAGGCAGAGGAATCAGGACTAGAGAATGAATAAATAAAAAACAGAAAAAAAATAGAAAAAACAACAATTTTAATAATATTCATTAGTTGCATTTGAAAATGAAAATCAACCTGGTTTTAGCCGTTTTAGCTGTTTTAGAAAAGTTAGTTTTAGCCTGGTTTTAAAGCAATTTTCGAATGACCTGGTTTTACTTTGGTTTTCACTAAATTCTAGCTTGAAACTTGGCTAGGGGTTTTGATTTACTATTTTCTAGCTGGATTCTCATGGAATATATTCCATGAGAATATATATATTCCATGAGAATCCAGCTAGAAAATAGTAAAGTTTGTGAAAAATAAATACAAACTATTTTGACGGACATCAGCGAACATCGTGGCCGACGTAGGTGCATGTTCTGCGGCCACGATGTTCGCTGATGTCCGTTTGTCATTATTTTTCGCAACTCTTACCTATTTTTATCGTTAGGATGTTGTTAAATGATGTCCCCATCCTTAAAATCTGCAGGTTTTATTTGCTAAAACCTGAGTTTGGAGTCGAGAAACATCATATCGTTTCCAAGATGGCAGCTATAGAATGTTGCTAAAACCCTTATAACCAGGTTTAAAACGAGCAACTGGAGATCGTTTTGGTTTAAGCAGTTTTTGGGGTCTAAAACCAACACCAGGCTAAAACCAACTATTCTAAAACCAGGTTGGTTTTCATTTTCGAATGCAACTATTTTTTATGCAATAATTGTTGTTTTGTGAACGACAACCAGGAAGTATACAGAAAGTAATTGCTGAATCGTCATGTGTCTCTTGTCTCTTGTTTCTGCGATTAGAATCTTAGATGTCAGATGTTAGATTTCAATGAACACATTTCTTTATGTAAGCATGCAGTTCTTAGATTTAAGCAGACGTAAATAAACTATTACTATTTAGTCATTTACTGCTGATACAGACAAGTATATTCTTGGTAATAACAGTAGTAGCACATTCAAAAACTCCAGCACGACTCGTGCCACAACTCATAACACGAGATTCTCGTGCCATATTGGTCATGTGACTCGCGTTACATTTATAATACGAGTGGCATGACCAAGGAAAGAAGGTGGCACGAAAATCTCGTTTTATGAGTCGTGGCACGAGTCGTGCTGGAGTTTTTGCGTAAAATTTCAGTCGACTTATTTGCACTGCATTTAACTTAGAAATTTTTCTATTTTGGCATGTAAAATTTTCACACGTTTAGTTCAAGGTTACGCAGCTGCAGTCATTTAGCATTATTTTGAAAAAAAAATAAAATTATGATCAAATGTTAGTAAATTAATCTGATGATTTTAAAGTGAGTTTGGGTGTATTATTAATTCATTTTTTATACAAATTAAACGTACATACATATCCAATTGTCGTCAGTACGTGACCAGGGGCATACATAATTAGAGCCAAATAAATAAGAGCAAAATTTAATTTTTTTAATAACTGTAAATAAGAGCCAAATTGCATGGCAAAGCTAATAACATCTAAATTTTGAATATTACACATATTAAATAAAAGCGAAATTAAATTAATTAGTTCTTGTTTGTGTTGTTTTGAATATGACATACTAAATAAAAGCATAAAACGTTGTTTGAACGTTGCTTATTAATTTTCATTATATATTTGGCTGGGAAGATAATTACCGAAAAGAGCTGGGGCACTAAAATATGTACTTAATTATAGAAATGTACGGGAGGGGACATAGGAAAGACTATAAGTGTTGCTCAGTTGTTGCACCTTGTGATGTGTTTGTAACACCTTCATTTGAGCAATGTTGTACAAGGTCAACGTGTTAGACGTGCAGGTGGCGATGTAGTTGTGGCTAAAGTTGTGGGTGGCGATGTAGTTGTCTCAATGGAGTTGTGAGTGGCGATGTAGCGGCGGAATTGTGGGTGACGATGTGGCGATGTAGCGGCGGAATTGTGGGTGACGATGTGGCGATGGAGTTGTATGACGAGATTGTATGATGTAACTAAGTTTTTTATGGAAATTTTCTCGTATTTTTTTATTTTCTGGAGAAAATTTAACTCTCACTTTTCTGTTTTGTATTTTTTTTTAAAATTACATTAAAAAGTTAAATAAAGACGAAATTGCTGAATTTCTAATGCTACACGTCAATAAAAGTGTCAAAAAACATGAAATCAGACGTTCGAGCGCTTTTAAGGCGCCTCAACATCTCAATAACCAGCAAACACTTCAAAATCCCATCTTCGACATGAAACTATACAACAAAAAACAACAAGACAACAAAGAGTTTGATTCCCATGAGCTGCAGAAATGTGTTACTTGAATGAATCTTTTACTCCACGTACGTAATTAACCTTAGGAAAGAAGGGGGAAAAGTACACCAACTAAACTACCCCCCCCCCCAAAAAAAAATCACACATTGAAACTCCCAGTATATATGATTTACATATTCTCAGCACTTCCTGCGCCGCACCTGAGTCAATCTTGCACAATAGCAATTTTTTCCCCGATTTTGTTTGCTTCAAATCTAGAAGCATTGTTGTTCTTTAATTATTTTTTTTTAAAAAAAATTTGAGACATTAATAAAATCCATTAGATTACGAAAATTATTTTCAGTTTCAGTTTCAAACAACTATTCCAACCAAAAAATGGCAATGTGATTTTTGTCACATGACATCATTTGCTGTTTTGTAAAAGAACTACAATAAAAGTAAAATTAAAAAATAAACTAACAATAATTTCAAGTTTTTGAGTCATGCATTTCCCACCCCTTTTCCTTCTTAATCCCGTTTTGGCAAATTCAACATTCCAGGACTATACACTCATCATCATCATGAATCAAAGTGCAACAATTGAAACATAAAAAAAAGAACAAGTTACTACTATCACATGACTTAATTTAAGACTAGGCCAGTCTCTTTTATTTACTTCTGGCATAAATCATTAAGCCCCTCAATTTCTACAGTTTTATCAATGCTTCGTGTTTATTGGTATTTAATTCCAATGTTTACATTTCCTTTACTCTATTTTAATATTTTAAAAGCAAAACAGAGAGAGATCCAATTTATATACTATTTAAATATCCCAGCTTTTGTTTCATCAACATCCGGACATTACTCCAAAATGTAATCCGAAACTGTGAAAATCTAGTCGGAACAATGTGATCTCATGATTTCCCATGGAACTGATGATCAAACATCAATTTACACTAACAAAAATAGATACTACAATAAAATTTAAAAATCTAGCAAAATGCAAAAGTTAAAAACGCAAAATGTAAATAAATGTAAATTTTCCACACAATAAAACAAAAATCCATAACAAAGATCTTTACAACCTTGAAAAAAAAGTAAACAAATTAATTCGCCTAAAAGCATTTTATTTACAACTTCCGAGTAAAACAAATAAAAATAAATGTCATTATCGACTACCAATTACAAAAATGTATCGAATTCGAATTCCAGTATATAAATGCACTTCTAAACCATTCACCACCTCTTATAGTAAATGAACAACTCCAATTGCCTTGACACACACGCATTACTGACTCACACTCGAATTTCCACGCGCCGGCTGTACTCGCATCTCACCATGCTGCTCCTAGTCCTTCTCCTCTTAAAAATTTACCCGAACACAGGCTACGAACTAGTCGAAGCCAAATGCCACGATTTACCCAAACTTGGCGTTCTTCCTGGCCAGGGATGGGACGCTTTAACGAGCAAAGACAAGAGCAAAGTCATTGAACTGACTTATAACGAATGCAAAATGACAAGCGACGGCAAATACCTCATTCCAGATGGAACAGAAGCCATTTTAATCAAGACCAAGGACATGCAGGTAAATAGCGAACTCTTAGAACACTGGTCAAACTACACAACGATAACAGCGAAAGGCTTCAAAGTCGGAATTGGCTTCTGGCCGACGGAATATCTCGCTTTATATGCGTCATATTCCGAAGACTACAAGCAAATTAAATGGCTGCAAGTCAAGTACAGAGCGGTGGCAACGAGAATTCAACTGCGAAATTCGCTCTATCACATACGGGCCGAACCCGATGCTTCGTTGACACCGGCTCTCAGAAAACAATTCTTGGAAGTTATACGAGCTGTTGGTAGAAATCATACCGATAAAGCGTTGTATCTTCTTCAGTTAATCGTACGTGATTATGGAACGCATTATTCGAAGAGTGTTGACGCTGGGGCGATTTTCGTGAAAGAAGACTTTTTGAAGACGAGTTTTGTTCGCAATCACGAGAAGGAAGAGACAAAGATTTTGTCCTCATCCAAAGTGTCGTTTTTCGAACTGATTGATCTTAGTTGGCAGAATAAGCAAGAGTTGGATGGATCGTTCGTTAATGAGTATAAAAATGCTGTGGTGGACAAAAGAAGTAGGGCTATAGGTGGGCCAAATTGGGTCTTAGGAATGAGCGCTAATGAATGGTTGGCTGGGACTTCTGAAAATATGGTGGCGATTGATAGATCTGGCGACTTGTTATCGAGTTTAATTACGCCGACGAGGTTTCCGAATGCACCGCACATGGTTTTGAGGAATGTCTATGAAATGCTTGGGAAAACTATTCAAGATTATTACAAGTAAGTTTTATTTATTTTGATGATCAATTCTAAGATAAACTCAGGAAACACTTTATCGCTAATAAAAAAGTGAAATGTTTCTATATTGGTACTTGCGTTGTTCCGTCACAAATTCCTTGTTGATTGTTTCACTTTCAATTTCAATTAGGAAAAGGAAGTAAAAGCACCAAGTTTAGGTTTGATCAAATTACCAAATAAATAGCAAACTGAAAATGTCTTTTCCACATAATTTCTGAGAATTGTGCATTATGATAAAGCCTCGTACACAAATTTTGGGTATTAGTTCCCTATAAACATCTCAAGTGTCATGCGTAAAAAAATACCTGTAAATAAATATACACTGAGTGCCCTAAATACTTTCAAGTCAAGCCATGCAACTTGAATACTTGATAATATTACAACGTACTCAAAAGGGAAAAGTTCACCTTTAAATCGGCTAAAAAGGAAAAAAAATTCAACACATGTTGAAAAATATTAGTCATCAATGGATTTAAATCATTAGTTGTTTAAACAATTTCCGCTTTAAAAGAGGAAAATTAAAACTTTTGCTAAATATTGATCCTCTATTCCACTACACAAAGAGATACAGTAGTCGATTGCAAAGTTTCAGTTTCGATTAAAAGGAAAAGTACTATTGTAGCATTTATTTGTTTATTTTTCTCCTTGGTATATCATATCAAATAATTAAATAACTGCCATTAGAAACGTTGCATAAAGAAATAGATTAGATATTGAAAAAGGAACTATTTGATATTAAATTCAAATTCACAGGAAACCGATAAAAACTTCCTCTGAATAAATATTAACATGAAAAAATATATAATATATAATTTTAAAAGATTTGTTTTGATTCGTGATATTAATTAAATATTTAAGCAATCCTCCACGATACTGCAATCATAAAGTTTTACTCATTACGCATCCTCAGATGCATCATCAGTGATGAGTAAAACATTTTGATTGCAATTGTGCAAATTTTAGGTTTGGCCAATTTAATCATTTAAAATTTAATGATTTCTTTGAAAATTAGATTCAACATCCACGGAGGTTGCACTCAACCGACATCCCCGAACTTCGACTACAGTGCCAACTTAGAAGACGGATCTTGCGAAGCCCTCGTCAATGACCACTCTTTCGGAGGCGTCTACCAAACCTGTGACCAATCATACTACACGGACAAACACGACGCTTGTTCCAGATTCATTAGAAAAAATGAACTCACAGGCGACGTAACATGCCCGACCAATTTCGTCTCAACCTTACTATATTCCCAAAGTACCGGCTACCAATTCTACTTCAACTATCCGTGGCAAGAATGCAGTGGCATATGGTGGTGGAAAAAATGCTGGTACAACGACAACCATCAAAAACACACAGGTAACATCATCGTATCGTCATATATTTGCATGGCAACATCGTCTTCATCGCTTAAAGAAACCAGTTATCTCTTTGGCGGACTATATTCACCCGAAGTGGTCAACGTACACACAAAAAGCAACAACTGTCCATCCAAATTCAGGTCGGTGCAATTATTCTACGACGGAAGATTAACTATCTGCATCCGCAATAACCGCGACGCTTCCCTCCATTATGCGCTTTCATTTGGCGGACTCACGAGCTGCAAAACGAAGCTTCGCTGTCCCAGTGGTTATCACGGACGTTTGGCTACGATACTCGAAGGTTGTCAAATCAATTATTGTCTTCATTCGTCCACTCCTGACTTGAACCTTGCTGAGCCGCTGCTGGTCCAACCACCGTTTATTAACGGTACAGGCATTTTCCAGCCAATTTCTGCCGATGACGAAGTGGATTATGACGAGTATGGAATGCCACAGCGAATTGTTAGTGAAGAGGTTGAAAATCGAGTTAATGTTGGCATACTTGCTTCGTTTTGTCTTATGTTTCTGTGCGCTTTAGTGTGTTTTGTTTATTGGCAACGAAACAGATTGTTTTTTATATGCACCAAATGTTGAGTGTAGTTCCGAAGCCGATGATGAGGTCTCCGAGAGCAAAACCAATAACTGCTATTACAAGTACACGCAAAATGTCTTCAGTTCGTTCAAATTCTCAGTTGATGCAAGCGTGGGCGAATGTTAATGAAGAATTAATGAGTTCCAAATGTTATAAAGGAAAATTTAAAAAGAAATTTTGTTCACCTTTTCTTTTTGTACTTAATTTTTTGTTTTTGTACTCAATTCATTAAATCATGTGTAATATTTTCAGTTTGAATTATTGAGAAATAAATTCTGAATCATTCATTAAATCTTCCGTCAGGTAGCAGTACTACATAGAAACATAGGTTCCTAGGTACTATTGTACTGATCAAACATTGGGAAATTAAACCTTATTACGGTACTTCCGGTTATAATTGATGTCAAAGAACGTAACACAATTGAAAATATCGTTGAAGAAAATCACACAATGTTTTGTCCTATAGATAACTATTTTTTGTAATATACAATACACAGGGTGATTCCAAAAGTCCTAATCCAGGCAAATAACAAGAAAACTAAATCAGATATCAATATTCTGCTAATGCAGTTGAATAGTAATTGCTTGATGCGCTTTTAAATGGTGACATCAAAACAATCATCAAATGATTGCAACAATAACTTTCACGTTGTGTCTTAAAAGCCGTTGAAGTTAGACAAAATTTCCAATTAGAAAGTTGTAGAGAATCATTTGTTTAGTACAATCTCTTTAAAAAAAACAGTATGTTAATAAAAACTTATTTTGAAAAAATAGGAAAATTAAAAAAGGTTTTTTCCTAGGTTTTCCTTCATTTTTAAGAATTTTTTACTGGATTTTTTTTTGTTTTTGCGTTTTAACTTTTAAGTCACTAGGTGTTTCCAAATATTCATTGTAATTTCAATTTCAAATAAAATTTCTTAAAAGTTACCGTATTACACCGGAAACAGCAGCATGCCGGATAATGCGAATCCGACCAGATTTCGGAAATTGACTGTCTGGTACTTTTTCCAGCATGCCGGTATTTTACCTCTGTTAAGTTGGCCCCCCAAGTGTAAGCCCAAATAAAAATGATGATTGGGCCAGGTTCTACATCCAATGGGCTCAATGGGTAAGTAATTAATTTTCATTGGGCTCACTTTCTTAATGATGTTTTTCTAACTTTGAGTTTGGGGGGCCAACTTTATGGTCAGCCCCAAATTAATGAGCCAGAAAAACCAGAATGGGCCAAGTAGCTCATCCAATGGGCTCAATGGGTAAACAAAAATTTTTCATTGGGCTCACTCGGTTGGCCCAATAAATCGATTTTTAGGTTTTGGGCTAATTCAATGTCAATTTTAAAATTTAATGGGCCAGAAAAACTAATGAATGGGCCAAGTAGCTCATCCAATGGGCTCAATGGGTAAACAAAAATTTTTCATTGGGCTCACTCGGTTGGCTCAATAAATCAGATTTTAAAAGTTTAAATTTAAATAAAAAATAGAAATAGATTTAACTAGAAATTTAAAATATGATTTTATTTCATTAAAAAGCATGTTTTCTTTATATTGGCAATAAGACATTCATAATGAGAAGAACAATAATCTAATATAAACTGTTCTACCAGGAGAACAGGCTTCTATTTTCTTAGCTAAATCATCAGCAACTTGTCATCTACCATCGCATCATCTGCAGATTGCAGGTCAAAACAACAATAAGTAGCAATATTTCAAATTTTCGTAACCATGACATTAACATAACCAAAAAGTTATTGCTGGACTATGGTGCCTGCTACTTAGCACTTGAGCCATTGATTTTGCTTTGTAGTCACAACATAATAAAATACAGCATTTTTTGCGGCCATTGAGATTATGTGCTGCTCTAACTACACCACCAGTTGCATCAATGTGAACAATGGCTTATAAATCTTGGCAAAATATTTTGTAGATAAAATCCTATCATCCTAGCAAAGCACTCCAAAAATGAAACTAAAAAAGAATTTTTTCCAATGTCAGAATAAAGTGAGGACATTTAAACAGCATCATGATGGTTTTTATCGGGACGAGCATGGCTACAGTTTTCTTGAAAAGCTCACATTGGTTGATGGTAGTGTTGGTGGTTCCATTGAGATAAATTGTCTATTCAATGAGAATCCAGCTAGAAAATAGTCAATTTGTGAAAAATAATGAAAAATTATTTTGATGGACATCAGCAAACATCATGGCCGACGTAGGTGTGGGTTTCCGCAGTCACGATGTTTGCTGATGCAAGGCAAAATTGTTTGTCATTGGTTTTCACTATTTTTATGCCGATTTCTCGTGGAATCGTTAGGATGTTGTTAAATGGCGTCCCCATCTTCAAAATTTGCTTTTTGCTGAAACCTAAGTTTGGAGTCGTAAAACACCATGCTTGATCCAAGATGGCCACCACGAATGACTTACCGTATGCATAAATAATGTCATAATCTATGATTGGTGTAAGTTATCAAAAAGCCACTTACCACAGTTGACTTCTGTTTAGGTTACTTCCGGTTTGCCATTCGTCATGTAAGTCATTTGACTTTGAATGCACGTATTGTTACAAAAGCTCAAAGCTAAAAAATCGTGTTTTAAAATAAACAAACACTACTCCAACCAGCGAGCATCGGTTTATAACTGCTTAAACACTCACATGAGCCTCTCAGGGGCAACAAAAACATTGCCCACAGTGAGGAGGAATGAAATAAACCAATTTCAGGTTGAAATTACAAATTTACTTTTTTTGATCTTGATTAATTACATAAGTACAATATTTTTGTTTATCTATTGAGCCCATTGGATGAGCTACTTGGCCCATTCAATAGTTTTCTGGTCCATTAAATTTTAAAATTGACATTGAATTACCGCAAAATCTAAAAATCGATTTATTGGGCCAACCGAGTGAGCCCAATCAAAAATTTTTGCTTACCATTGAGCCCATTGGATAACTACTTGGCCCATTCATTAGTTTTTCTGGCCCATTAATTTTCAAATTTGACATTTGATTTAGGGACTGCATCTCGAGATTCTCGAGTCTCGAAATTTCAAGATTCTCGGCAAAAATACGATTTCGAGATTCTCGGCAAAAATACGATCTCAAAATTCTCGAGATTTTTTTCCAAGAATCTCGAAATTTTGAGAAAATGCAAAGTGAAAGTTTTACTTACCATTTTCTCAAAATTTGATCAGTAGTTTGTATTACAAAGTTTGTAATACAAACTACTGATCAAATTGTCTACCAATTCCCCATAGGACTGTATTATCAGCTACCTTTGCCGACTGCATTGTCTTTGCCGACTGCATTGTCTTTGCCGACGGGGTCATCATACTCATGAATCCATCAGAAAAAAACAGTTTGACTTACTTTAGCAAGTCTTACTTTAGCAAGTCTTACTTTAGCAAGTCTTACTTTAGCAAGTCTTACTTTAGCAAGTCTTACTTTAGCAAGTCTTACTTTAGCAAGTCTTACTTTAGCAAGTCTTACTTTAGCAAGTCTTACTTTAGCAAGTCTTACTTTAGCAAGTCTTACTTTAGCAAGTCTTACTTTAGCAAGTCTTATTTAGCAAGTCTTAGTTTAGCAAGTCTTAGTTTAGCAAGTCTTAGTTTAGCAAGTCTTAGTTTAGCAAGTCTTAGTTTAGCAAGTCTTAGTTTAGCAAGTCTTAGTTTAGTAAGTCTTAGTTAGTAAGTCTTAGTTTAGTAAGTCTTACTTTAGTAAGTCAAATGGCTAGCTTGAAACTGGATTCCTTACAAAATATACATTGTCCCAGAACCACAGAGTCGTATAGTCAGTTACCTGGCGCCCCTTGACATTTGCCAGAATACCAAGCCATTTTTGAGTACCGGCTACCAATTCTACTTCAACTATCCGTGGCAAGAATGCAGTGGCATATGGTGGTGGAAAAAATGCTGGTACAACGACAACCATCAAAAACACACAAGTAACATCATCGTATCGTCATATATTTGCATGGCAACATCGTCTTCATCGCTTAAAGAAACCAGTTATCTCTTTGGCGGACTATATTCACCCGAAGTGGTCAACGTACACACAAAAAGCAACAACTGTCCATCCAAATTCAGGTCGGTGCAATTATTCTACGACGGAAGATTAACTATCTGCATCCGCAATAACCGCGACGCTTCCCTCCATTATGCGCTTTCATTTGGCGGACTCACGAGCTGCAAACGAAGCTTCGCTGTCCCAGTGG